>JAPXFY010000027.1:34838654-34853654 GCA_030674185.1 Monoplex corrugatus | reverse complement strand
TGCTACCCAACCCTATCTTCGGCCTGCACCAAGTGTAGGCTTGGGCGGGTTCGAAACCGGGTTCGAATTGGTGGTGTACAGATAGTCCCTCTAAAATGTCAGTTCAGCTTGTGTTGTTCAAAATTTCTTCCTTTTTGTATGCAAATCAAAGCAAATTACTCTGTAAAAATTTCAACAATGAATGTTCTTTGGTTAAAAACAATTGAAAAATAAAATTCTATTCATACAATCAATCAATCATTCATTTACTGTTTTTGAGAGTGTCAGTGATAACTTCCATCATAATAATAATAATTACAATATTTATATAGCGCAAAATCTTGATAAAATCAAATCTAAGCGCTGAAGCAGACACACACGCAAGCACGCACGCACGCACGCACGCACACGCACGCACACACACACACACACACACACACACACACACACACACACACACGCATGGCTATAAATGGGGAGAAAGAATAAAAGCAATAAAAGCAAGAATAAAACCAATGGAAAATTATAGAGAGCATAGCATATACAATTATATATTATAACCATGTGATTCCCTCCGAGCGGAGACAGGCTGCAGAGGGGGGGGGGGGGTTGAGTGAGGTTAGGATTTTATGCGGAGGAGAAAAGGTGAGTTTTGAGAGCGGACTTGAAGGAGACAAAAGTAGGTTGCTGACGGACTGAGAGAGGAAGTTTGTTCCAGGAGAGTGGACCAGAAACAGAGAAGGCTCGTGGACCATAGGTATTGAGCTTAGTGCGTGGAAAGCGAAAAGTCAGAGGATCGGAGGCAGAGCGGAGGGTACGTGAGGGAAGATAGAAGTAGGCTTGACAGGTAATCGGGGGCTGCGTTATTGAGGCTTTTGTAGCACATGGTGTCTAGTTTGTACTGTATGCGCTTTGATACAGGGAGCCAGTGAAGTTGTGCCAGGAGAGGAGATATGTGGTCAGCTTTTTTCTTTTTGAGTACAAGGCGTGCAGCATTGTTTTGAATGCGCTGTAGGATGTGAATGGTGGAGGCAGGAAGACCAGACAGGAGTGAATTGCAATAGTCAATGCGAGACATTATGAAGGAGAGAACGAGTTTTGCAGTTGTTTCGACAGAGAGATACTTCCTGATCAGCCTTATACGATGGAGATGATAGTAGCAGGATCTGGCAGTTTGAGAAACAAAGTTGTTCATGGAGAGGGTAGAGTCAATGCAGACACCAAGGTTTTTAGCTGAATCAGAAATTGGGACTGATGTGTTACATAATGGGAGAGAAAGAGGAGGCAGCTGAGAAAGTTTCTGACGGGTGCCAATGAGGATAGCTTCTGTTTTGTCGTCATTAAGCTGAAGTCTATTGTGTGTCATCCAGTTCTTAATGTCATGCAGGGCACAGTCGAGGGTGGGCGCAAGCGAGGACGACAAAGAAAGAGCTGGTTCGACAACATCAAAGAGTGGACGGACATGACCCAGACCCTGCCAGACCTCTTGGTGCAGGCCGAAGATAGTGACAAACTGGGCCTGTGACAAACTGGGCCTGTGACAAACTGGCATGCTTCCAAACAAACCGATGACGAGCCACACACTGTAGCTTCCGAGCAAAAGATTCGCGAGTTTCTAGCTCGAAAAAGGAAATTAGAGTCAGACTCTGACAGTGATCTGAGCAGTGAAATGACTGACGTGGCCAAATCTGATGACCCTGGCCCATATGGAGCCCAACAAGCACCTGTGCAAGGAATGAACATCATCATGATCATCAACCTGATGCGTCTGCAGTCTCTCTTTGCACGCTGCCTGTGCCCAGATTGTGAAAAGCCGGTGAGTAAACTTACTCATGTGTGTGTATGTGATTGAGAGTGTGAGTGTGTGTGTGATTGAGTGTGTGTGTATGATTGAGTGTGTGAATGATTGGGTGTGTGTGATTGAGAGTGTGTGTGTGTGTGTGTGAGTGTGTGTGTGTGTGTGTGTGTGTGTGTGTGTGTGTGTGTGTGTGTGTGTGTGTGTGTGTGTGTCATTGAGTAAGAAGAAATTGAGCTGGCATTGTTATTTCACATGTTCTTTCAATGTTTTTGTTGTTGTTTTTTTGCTTTTTTTATCATGTGCATGTCAGTACTGTGTGAGTAAGTGAACTGGCATTATAATTTCATCTGCCTAAATAATAACATGGCAAACAAGGTATATTTTATGCAAGTATATTGTGTATCTGTTCTTTTGCTTTCAGTCTCTACGTGTTGTGGAGGGAGGTGCTGATTTATGGAGTGGGTCAGCCTGCTTCCTGGAGGTGATCTGCAGTGACTGTGGCTCCATCACCACAGAGGGTCCAGAATGCCACCAGGAAATCCTCAGAGAAAGAAAAAAAAGAAAAGAAAAGTGATAGAAACGATCAGTCGGCGAGAGCGTCAAGAGAGAGAAGAAAGGGAGGGGGTGGTCTATGGGGCAGGGCAGTTCTAGACACACAGTTGTATTGTTTTTGTGTTCCTTTTATTTTTGTAGCATTACCAAGACATTTCCTAGGCTGTCAGTTTGTTCATTATGTATTTTTTACAGACTTGTGTGCATGCAGAAGGACTATGAACTTTTGAAAGCCATTTTCTCAAAACAACAGTTTTCGCCACCCTAACATTTTTAGCCCAGTGTTTTGGGACTGTTGTTGTAAAGCTATAGACTTGAAAATTGGCTGGTATATGGAAAAGAGGCCGCTAAATACAATGATGGCATCAAGAAATGGGTATCTGCTTTACTTTGTGCTGTGAGTTTTTTTTGTATGGGCTAAAGGCAGTAGTATAAATTTCCCAAAATATGACCATATGATATGACCTATCTCAGGCATTATACAATTCAAAATGTACTCTATTGTGTGGTTTGGACCTAGTACTTTTTTAGAAAAGTATTCCAGCTGTTAGAAATTGCTTTTGTTTTCCAATGAAATGAAGGCTAAAATAGTTAGTAGAATTCGGCCAGTATAAAAAAAAAATTTTTTTTCTGAAGCTGTTACTGAAGCTAGAGTCTTGAAATTTTACACAGTTTCTCTTATTAACATGTTTATGCACTGTGCAAAATTTCATAACAATGCATAGCATAGTTCCTGAGAAACAACAATGGCCCAAAATTCACTAGCGGTGCCACCTTAGAAGTTATTGGCACGTCTTTTTCTACATCAAAATTGATAAACAGGCATAAATAGATAACAGTTTATAAAATAAAAGTTGAGTCAAAATTTCAAACATATAATGACTTCCTAATTTTACCTGGAAGAATAAGACCTCGGAACTCTCACCATCGCGAGGAATTAAGCTCCGCCCCTTTAGTGAAGCCTGAAACTCGAATGGAAAATGGCCACTGTCGTCGATCATCAACACTAACTGGATCTCGTTACAGAAGATCTTTCACTTGCATGTTTTGGTAAGATCAAAATATTAATAATAATAATTACAATATTTATATAGCGCAAAAATCTTGATAAAATCAAATCTAAGCGCTGAAACAGACACACACGCACGCACACACACGCACACACACACACACACACACACACACACACACACACACACACACACACACACACACACACGCACACGGCTATAAATGGGGAGAAAGAATAAAAGCAATGGAAAATTATAGAGAGCATATTATATACACGTGATTCCCGTCCGAGTGGAGACAGGCTGCAGAGGGGGTTGAGTGAGGTCAGGATTTTATGCAGAGGAGAAAAGGTGAGTTTTGAGAGCGGACTTGAAGTAGGTTGCTGACGGACTGAGAGAGGAAGTTTGTTCCAGAAGAGTGGACCAGAAACAGAGAAGGCTCGTGGACCATAGGTATTGAGCTTAGTGCGTGGAAAGCGAAAAGTTAGAGGACCGGAGGCAGAGCGGAGGGTACGTGAGGGAACATAGATCTCAAGTAGATTTGACAGGTAATCGGGGGCTGCGTTATTGAGGCTTTTGTAGCACATGGTGTCAAGTTTGTACTGTATGCGCTTTGATACAGGGAGCTAGTGAAGTTGTGCCAGGAGAGGAGATATGTGGTCAGCTTTTTTCTTTTTGAGTACAAGGCGTGCAGCATTGTTTTGAAGTATTCTACTATGTAGACTGAAGCAAGGGTCGTATTCCTACCATATAAATACAACATGCAGCCAGTGGTTCTTGCTGTTGGCAGAGTGACAAGTTTACAGTGCATCGGATGAGTTTATTCTGACAAATGCACAAAATACCACCTCGCTGCATGCCGCGGAGATCACTCGTTACTTGTGTACGTGCGTTTCGGTTTGTTTCCCGTTTGGGACGAAATGCGTTAGCAATACAACATCTATCTCACTCTTGTGTGGCTCCGCGACTGAGCGACTATTGTCGTTAGTAGGGCGTTTAGGTGGCCGTGTCCCTGAAAGGTTGGATCAGAACAGGTATTGATGAACCCCAGTGGAGTGACTGAGCTATAGTGCAGGGTCTCCTCTGGTGGTAGCCTCATGGCATTTTGAAATTTCTGGCTCCTGCAGGCTGCCTGGCTCTGGGACATCGACTGAATGAACTTACGGTTGGTGCTGTGTCGCGGAATGAGAATGAGGACCGTGATTTCAACTTCTCTAATACAAAACAAAAGTTGGGACAATGGTCACATACGTGTGTATACATACGTACAAACAAACAAACAAACAAACAAACAAACAAACAAACAAACAAACACAAACACACACACACACCACACTCACACACACACACACACACACACACACATACACACACACACACACACACACACACACACACACATACACACACACACACACACACACACACACACACACACACACACACACACACACACCACACACACACAAGTTCAAAACTTCAAGTTCAAAACTTCAAAAATAGGATAGCAACATTTGGTCCCACTCGACATGTCTTGCAGTTTGTCTTTGCTATTCTAGATATATAAAGCATAAGAACATATAGGCCTACAAGCATGGAATTATAGAAGACGAAATATATTAACTGAAACTTAACAAAATAGAAGACAGTTCTAAACCAGGAGAAACAGAAGTAGGCTGAGGAAGGGATACGAAACAGCGAGTGAGACAGCGAGACAGGGGATTTCCGACCGTTGAAACTGGAGTCACTGTGGCTTTCTTTCAGGGAGCATGCACTTTTCCAGCACGTCACTTCCAGATAGTGCCGGCGATCAGTTAGAGCCCTGATACCCGCCCATTATTTTCGATCTATGTGTGTACGGTACGTGTCACCACTATCAGTACCTCATACAGTGCATGTCTGTCCTCTCTACCATACAGCGACACTCAGTGCTGTGAGCTGTCTGTGTGCTGACTTGATCCAGGTTGGTGTGACCCTAATCTTTTTTAATTGTTGTCAGTTAACAGAGATTTTTTTAACACGTATGGTAAACAGCTTCTTCTACTTTTTTTCCCATTCTGTCTTCTTCCATCATGTTGGGTATTTGCGGGTAGGTAAAACTGATGTTCAGCAACAAACTGATAGTTGTGAAAAGGAGAAAGGCTACGTCATGTCACTGTCTTCTTTACACTGTCGATCTTTGTCTTCTGCAGTGTTCCTCTCACTTCAAATCCATAGATCATTTTGTTGTATGCTTATTGAACCAGTTGGCGGGGTTTGCATTCTGGTCACACGAACAAACCACTGTATTGGCTGCTGACGAACACGATGGTGGGCTGGTGTTGCTCCCATCGTTTCTCTGTCTCATTGTTTGGGATCATGCCACGTCTGGTCTTGTTGGCAGTTCTTTAGAAAAACACCGCATCTCTCAGGTGATAATTTCGTGCTCCAGTGCCTTGGTCAGTGTCAAAGTCTGGCTCTGGATGTCCTGACACTGTGAATATCCTGACACTGAGAGTATCCTGACACTGTGAGTATCTTGAGACTGAGATCCTGACACTGTGAGTATCCTGACACTGTGAGTATCCTGACACTTAGTATCCTGACACAGTGAGTATCCTGACAGTATCCTGACACTGTGAGTATCCTGACACTGTGAGTATCCTGACACTGTGAGTGTCCTGACACTGTGAGTGTCCTGACAGTATCCGGACACTGTGAGTATCCTGACACTGTGAGTATCCTGACACTGTGAGTATCCTGACACTTAGTATCCTGACACTGTATCTTGACACTTTGAGTATGTATCCTGACACTGGCAGTATCCTGACACTAACAGTGAAACTGCTTACACTCACTGTGAATATCCTCTGACACTTGAACATCCTGACATCGTGAAATCCTGACATTTACTGTGAATATCCTGACACTGAATATCCTGCTAAAGAGATCCTGACACTGTGTTAATCTTCACATCTATTGTGAATATCTGGACAATGTGAACATCTTGACAGTGATATCCTGACAATGTGAACATCCTGATATTGTGAACGTACTGACACTCACTGTGAATATCCTGACACTGTGAATATCCTGACAGAGAAAACCTGATACTGAAGAACAAACACGCACGCGCGCGCGTGCACACACACACACACACACACACACACGCGCGCGCGCGCGCGCGCGCACGTACACATACACACACACACATTCTCTCTCTCTCTCTCTCTCTCAGTCTGTTTCTCCCTCTCTGTTCTCTGTCTCTCTGTCTCTGCACCCCTCTCACACACACACACACACACACACACACACACACACGCACGCACGCACGCACGCACATGTTACAGTTTAAAAGACGATTTGGGGTAAGTTATAAGTTGGAAGTGACCAACAGTCAGGGATTTTATCCCATACAACTGAATCTTGATAAGCGAATCTATTGTTCTGGTTGATATTGGTACTGATGTACTGTTACGATACTAAGTGTTTGTGGGTGTTTAACTGTCAAGATAACTGAGTACTGCATTGCTACGAGGAGATCTGTCAGGGGTGTAAATGTCGCCATGGTCAAGCGGGTAAAGACACCTGACTGCCAGTCAGAAGGTCTGGGGTTCGATCCTGCCTGGGTACCTCCCGCCTGGTGGGTAAAGGGTGGAGATTTTTCAAATCTCACACGAGTCAGCCTGTGCACAGGCCTGTCAGGGCGTGAACCTCCTTCGTGTGCCTCCTTTCGTTTCGTTTAGTTTTGTTGAGTTTAAAATCCTACCACTCTCAGAGTATGTGAGGACTAGTTATAAGAATGTTGCTCAAAGAAGCCTTAAAACATTTTGGATGCTTTGTGACATACCGATACTATTGTCGGATTCTCCTGTCTATTTACTTCTTCGTGTGGACATTAAATACGCGAGTTTAACAACATCCTGTGAGTCGTGTGAGTGTCTAATGGTTTAGTGACACCTGGAAACACCCACGGCTTGCACACCGGATGGCAGATTATGCAGACTTCGCAGCACATATACCGCCTGAACAATGTGGACAAAACAACACGCAAATCCGCTTTCGAGAAATACATGTATTCATATATTTTTTTCGTAAACAGTACAGAGGTACAATGATAACAATGTTGCACCTAGTGGTATTGATAACCTTTTATAAGCGTTTTGCCTTGTAATTAGCTGTCTATACTGTTTTGATATTGTGTTTGTTTTTTTGCTATGAATATAAAAGAGAAGCCGTGGGAATGAGGTGTTACCAAGGTATACTGAACATCAGATACATTTATCATATCACCAATGCGACAAACCATCAAGCAGCACATGGACCATATGAAGGTCTACTGACTTCAGTTACAAAAAGAAAACTACGTTGGAATGGCCATGTGTGACCTGCTTCCACACAAAGATAGATAAGGCGAGTTTTGGTGATATGTATGTATGTATGTATGTATGTATGTATGTATGTATGTATGTATGTATGTATGTATGTATGTACCTCACTGGAAAGAGCAGAAAAAGATTTTTCTGATGATATAAGAACAAAGTGCGTACAACAAACAATGTGAAAGTTGTGCCTGTTTACATCCAGCAAACAACAGAACCGCCATTTTGAGAAAAACGACCTTGAAGTTAGAACAGTTTGTCGAAGCGCCAGGTTTTGTTTATACCATACTCTCCCAGTTCCATTGCTATTAACATGTTGGGGTTCTGTAAGGGATTCAGTGTTAGGTGGTGTTGAAAAAGTGACCTGTTCTGACGTGATGTTCTGTTCGAAATCGATGAGTAGATCACTAAAAAGGCGAATCATAAACATTCATGGTGCAAAAAAAAAAAAAAAAGAAAAAGAAAATCAATTCAAACTAGTGTTGAAAAATGGTCTAGCAAAGTGCCGATGTGGAAATGTCAATGTCGCCCAGACAGAGCCCCACCACTGTTGTCGGCTTGCCGCACTGCTTGGCCAAGCGCGACGAATCAATCATTCTGCGCGAGCAGGTCACATGTAACAAGTAATAACCATGTTGAATCAGTCCTCCAAGGAACAGTTCGCAAGAAAAGACAGAAAGAAAACAAAAACCGATGGACTGACATCATTACAGAATGGACAGAGAAAGCGGTTACAGAGACCCAGGCTTTGGCACAGAGCTGGGACAATCTGATGGACAGTTCTTTGGTGAAGCGCCCTACTGGCTATTCACGAAGTTAGCGAAGAAGAGGAGGAAGAAGAAGACGAATAAAAAGAAGAAGAAGAAGGAGAAGAAAAACAAAAAGTAGAAGAAGAAGAAGAAGTAGGAGAGGAAAAAGAAGAAGAAGAAGAAGAAGAGGAAGAAGAAGAAGAAAAGAAGAAGAAGAAGAAGATGATGAAGAAGAAGTAGGAGAAGAAGAAGAAGAAGAAGAAGAAGAGGAAGAAGAACAAGAAGAAGAAGAAGAAAAAGAAGAAGAAAAGAAGTAGGAGAAGAAGACGAAGAAGACGAAGAAGGAGAAGAAAAAAGAAAAGGAATAAAAGAAGAAGTAGAAGAAGAAGTAGAAGAAGAAGAAGAAAAAGAAGAAGAAGAAGGAGAAGGAGGAGGAGGAGGTGGAGGAGAAGGAGCAGAATAAGAAGAAAAGGAAGAAGAAGAAGAAGAAGGAGGAGGAGGAAGACGAGAAGGAGAAGAAAAAGAAAAAAAAAGAAAGAAGAAGAACACAGACGAAATGTGACAGCTGAAAGACGTGTACCAAATATAACCAGTTCTGTGTTTGTTGTGTCAACATGGGCATGTGCACTGTGGAGCAGAAAATAGGATCAGTGTCACAGGGACTGAAATGGTTCAGTCACCTCAACAGCCGGCATACAAAGCTTATAACATGAAAAGGCATGAATCCAAAGGAAGGGGGCGACCTAGGAAAATATAGATAGAAGGTGTGAAAGAAACAACTGAAAACAAAAATCAGCCTAACTATGGCAGACGCTACCCATCTGGCCTACGTCCGAAAGCGGCATCTCCCCTTGATGCTTAACAGCACAAAAGGACGGAAAAAGTAAAATTAAGTAAAATTGAAGAGATATTATGTCATTTGTGGGAAGAGCGACATCACCAAGAATGATTACAGTGAGTTTAATGACGTTCATAGCTTTAGACATACATTGAGTCAGACTTGATGATGCCTTAACTTTTGTATAATTCCAAGCTGACAACTACAAGATTGTCGAAATATACATATTTCATCATAACTCAAAGATTTATGGACCAAATGTAATCATGCTTGTTTTGTGTCAATTGACTTATAACTTAAACAATATTAGACTGAAGTTTCGCTGACTCGGATATTTGTATTTGTGTTATCATCTACATGACAATAATGTAGACAGGTCAGGCCACTTGCTCTGCTATCGGTAACCATGTAAATCCAATACTACTTATCCGTGAGCGATCTGGGTAAAAGGGGCTTGTCAACCTGCGAAGGCAGCCCATCTAAGAGAAAGGATTTGGGAGTCAACTTCGAGGAAATAGCCAGAGTCGGAATCCTGAAGGTGAACTGACGCTGATTTCGGAGACCTTGTGGCAACTCCTGCGACAATGCTGCCCTAGATTGTATGAGTCTTCGCCATTCTTTTTGATCATCATCCACGCGGAAAGGGGGGACCTGCTGCAAGGGCAACAGCTGGTTCTTCATGTCACCATACCCAGGCTTGTGTCCTGGAGAGGCGACGCTGCAGAACAGCAGTGAAAGTATGGCGTATCAGCCATGATAGGCCCCGACTGAAAGAAGCCTATTACATGACACAAAAGAAACAATATCAACATGGCTTGACAGTCCTATGTCAATATGTTAATGCGTTTTAATTCAGTTTCGATTTCTCAAGATGACGTCTCCGCGCTCGGAATGAATTCCATATGCACTAACGTCACAGATGCCATGTGATGGAGAAGATCCAGAATGATCAAGGCACAAACCTTCAGCCTGCACATAAACCCATGATCTGGCCAGATCCTTAGGACCTTCCTAGATAGTTGCATACCCTGGAGTCGTAGGGGAATGAGATGGAAGAGACCTCAAGTTTTCCCGGAGCCAGCATCACGAGGGCGGCGCCCATCCCCTCTCCATCGCTTCAAATTCATATTCATATTCCCTTTTTTTTTTTTTAACTAAGACTTAAGGAAGGCAAGAAGGCTAATTGGTTTTCAAGGGGTGGGACCTGGGAAATCAACCTATTTTTCCAATGTTTTATACCACGGCAGTCGGACAATGCCCTGCTCTTCACGAGTTCAACTGCGGTGGGATCTTTAGCGTCCGCAGTCAGAAGGCACACGGATCCGACTCGTTTTTCGTCCCCTTGAGGAGGACTAGACGTTCAGTTCGGTTTTCCGATCAAACTGAGGAGAAAAGTCGAGGCCTCTACGGGGAGCGAACCTTGGAACATCGAATTTACTTACTGGCAGTCGAACGTCTGAACCATTCTGCCACTCTTCTCCCGCCGGTATGTTTATGAGAAAACTGTCACTGAAAATCTGAGATTAAGGTTTGGTCAATGGTTTGCTCCGATTTCATTTGAATGTAGCATCATAACGCTCTGGTAACTGTATGTAATATGCATTAACGCTATAAAGCCATGGAACTAAAGGATAAGAAAATAGTCAAGGCAGATACCGTGCGTCTGTCTGCGTACTCTGCACGCTGTAGAGATAGGGATGAGTGATGACTCTGACATTGTGGTATCACTGTGTGCAGTTACATTCAACATCACACGGCATTTCTCCACGTCAGGCCTTCCAGCTCCCTGCTGACCGTCAGCTCTTGCCCCACACGACACCCCTGATGGTACAAGCCGATTGAGAACAGACAATGTGCAGGCCTGACGCCACGCCGTGATATGACGTCACACCACCACATGACGTCACCGGCACCACTAACAGCGGTAGATACTAGACTTCATGATTAAGTCATCTGATTGGTGATGTGACGTCACAGTCCAGTCAGCTACATCACTCCCAACAACCCCCTCCCTCAGAGTATGACGTCACAATCAGTGCCATCTGACGGCATGACGGTGTCTCAGTCGGGGTCAGACCCCGGCCCAAGGCCCGTGTCTTCAGCAGGGGAGATGTGTGTCAAGTGCGTCTTGCTGGGTGAGCCTGGCGTGGGTAAGACCTCTCTGTTTCACGCCCTCACCAACGGTCACTTCTCCACCCGCCCCTCGTCCCTCCCCGTCACCCTCGTCCCTGCTTCCTTGCGCCGCAAGGTGCGCGTATCGGGTGGCGCTACCTTGACCGTGGATTTATGGGATACAGCGGGCCAGGAACGGTTTCACAGTCTTACCCACACGTACTACCGAGGAACGAAGGCCGTGCTACTGCTCTACGACCAAGACAGTAGGCTGAGGCTGAGGGACCAGTTCCACGACCTCCGCTTCCACTTTAAGGACATGCTGGACAAGGTCCTTATTATTTTTCTGTCTTTTCTTTTTTTCTCTTTTTTTTTCATTTGTAACAAGGAATCACACATAACATCAGCACAGCCGAATCGATGGCGTCAAATAGTTTAAAATCGGAAACAAATCTTCCATACCTTCAACAAAGATATGTATGTATGAAGTGCTATAACTATCAAACTGTAGATGATATATGTGACCCATTCTCACAAAAGGCAAAATAAGTCTCAGTTTAGGTATTTTCAGGTTATGATATCACTATAAAGTTTAGAATCTCAGCTTTCAAATGGTGCTAAAGTTGAGTTTCAGGCTACAAAAACCAAACAGTTATGGGCTTTCAAAGATGAGAGGGGTCAAGTCAGCCATTTTGAGAAAAACAGTGTTGAAGAGAATAGGCCTGAATTGAAAGGATATGGTCAGAAACTCCTTAGCAACAAGCGTTAAATATCAACCAAATCGGCTGAAATTCCATACTTCCCTTGTTTACTTAATTGTCCATCCATCCAAAACAACAAAAAGAAAAATAAATTTAAGAAAAGCGTATTTAAATCACCAAAATGAGGCATTCGGGCAGCTTTCAGCAGCCAGATAGTATTAGATTTTTTTTTTATTCGTTTTCAACAAAATACAACGATGTACGTATTAGCAGATCATTTGTGTCAGACGTAAAGTATGAAATACATGCATGAAATACATCAACAAAGGGTCTAAAAAAATATATATAAAAAAAAAAGCTCTGATGTATAACAAAATATTTTGTAACAGTAGTCTATCGCGAATTGAAAAAAAAAAAAAACATCACTTCGAGCTCGTATAATCCAAGCTGGACTACTGTACGTTTATCGTTTTGCTTACGACACTGAACAAAGTCACGTGTTTATGTGAAGGTACTGGTCTTCCTGCTGGCCACCAAGGCTGACCTGGACACACAGTACGCGCTGTCCGACCGTGAGGTGCACGCGCTTTCCCGAGGAGAGGGAGTGGAGGTGGCGGGTCACTTCACGGTCAGTTCTCTCACCGGACAGCACGTGGAGAAGGCGTGGCTGGCGGTGGCGGACAAGGTGTGGTACAAGGCGCGGCAGGCACCCCCACCGTCTGCACAGCACTCCTCTGGAACACTGAAACTGCACTCTGAGGAAACTGTTGTCAAAGAGAGGTGTGCCTGTTAGATGACCTCACCTTATGCAACTTTTGATGAGTCGGTGATAACCCCAAGAACTGTCACAGTTTCAGTTTCAGTTTCTCAAGATGACGTCTCCGCGCTCGTAACGAATTCCATACGCACTAACGTCACAGGTGCCATTTGGGTATGGTGATCATGGCACGAGTCTTATTAAGCCTGCACATAAACCCATGGGCTGGACAGGTCCTGAGGCCCTACCTACACTATGTGTTACCTAGTCTATATTTTATACTGGTATTGCAACAGCCTATCAGTGGAACAGTCCTGGCACCCGCAAATGACACGCGCATCCGTGCATCCCATTCTCAAAAAAAAGGAACATGATAAGTATAGATGTAAGTTCTGTTAGCAGCATACCCGCTGAATGGATTTTCCTGCCTGTGCAAGCCATGATTTTCTACGTTGTTGTAAACTGCCTTTCACTGTTTTGACAATCTTGTGAAGTGGAGTTTACGGGTTTTTCATTGCATTGAAAGATACTTTATTTGTTCTTATTTTATGTCTTGATGAAGTAAGGTAAAGCAGGTATCGCATAGTTTCCATAGCGGTGTCCTTTGTGGTTCCGAGGATCACTTTCATTGCTTCAGTCTGTATTCCGTCTAGTTTCAAACTATTGGTCTGTGACAACGTTGTGAGGCCACGTCCATAATGGATAATACTCAGCATTGTAGCTTGGTATGGTTGGAAGAGTGGCATCGTTCATCGTTTGTTTGTTTGTTTGTTTGTTTGTTTGTTGTTGTTGGTTTTTTTGTGGGTTGTTTTTTTGTTGTTTTGTTGTTTTTTGCTGTTGCTCTAGGGGTAGATATACCCATTTAAATTTGAGTTAGGGATTTCAACATGTTTGCTGACATGCACAAATAGTGTTATAGTGTTTTGATCTGACCCAAGGGAGCTAAGATGTAACTTGACCTGACTCCACAGCAAAAAACATCAAAATACACGTGCAATCACATAAACAGAGGTTACATCCAAAAGACTGCACAGAAATACACATAAATTGGGGATGTTATCAAAAATAGACTGAGTACCAGTATTGGGCCTTTGTGTCAGTCTGCCCAGTCTGTTCAGCATGCTGACCTCCGTTTCATGCTGAGACATTTCTTGCAGAAGGATCACCAAGTGGTACTCTTGACCATCTTGAAAGGTACGTTGCTAGAAACTATTCTGAGCACTTAATTAATCGGGAATATTCTGAGCATTCAATCGGGAATATTCTGAGGCACCTTAATCGGGAATATTCTGAGCACTTAATCGGGAATATTCTGAACACTGATTTATAGTTTGCTGTCAGCAAACTGTAAATCAGTCTCAGGAACAGGAAAAAGTCATTCCAACCGACATCCAGGTCATCAGCATCACCCTTATCATCAACAGATCGCTGTCAACACCCCTGAGCTCTAGTAGGTGTTCATCTGTTCATTTATAGCATTTTATCACTTTGTTTCCCACCGAATTTTCCCTTTCGATAGACTACTTGTCATCTGCAAGATATGTTCGATTCATTCTCGTTCATCTTCATCGGTATCATCCAGATATTGAAATGTTTACCATAGGAACTGCTAAGGCTGAAAGTTTCATCCATTCCACCTGTGTGTATATGCACCTTCATTCAAGAAAAGACACTCGATAAGTGAACAATAGTTTGTTGTTTTTCGAATTTCAGTCCTGGACCCTTCTGAGGATAAAACAACATAGCAGTTTACACGCAGTTCCCATTTGTCTCCCTTACTTCCCATTTACCGCAGTTGACAAACCCTTCATGATCTTATATCAATCAGCGAAACATCACGAAAGTGTGTTGTGTGTGTGTTTTTTTGGTTGGGGTGTGTGTGTGTGTGTATGTGTGTGTGTGTGTGTGTGTGTGTGTGTGTGTGTGTGTGTGTGTGTGTGTGTGTGTGTTTTACAACAAATGTTTGTGTATTTGTTTCTTTGTGTACGCTTGCCAAAGGCCAGTCCACCAAAGCATTGCGTGTGTCTTATTTTGTGATGTTAAAACGTTCCTCGTTCTATTTTTTGTGTGTTTCCTGCGTTTCTATTGGCTTGAATGCTGACAGTCACTTTGATTGACATTTCATTTTGTTTTATCACAGATT
>JAPXFY010000027.1:34823654-34836154 GCA_030674185.1 Monoplex corrugatus | reverse complement strand
TCACTGTTATCGTATTGTGCCCTGACTGTTATCGTATTGTGACCTCACTGTTATCGTATTGTGCCCTTACTGTTATCGCATTGTGCCCCGACTGTTATCGTATTGTGCCCTCACTGTTATCGTATTGTGCCCCGATTGTTATCGTATTGTGCCCTCACTGTTATCGTATTGTGCCCTCATTGTTATCGTATTGTGCCCTCACTGTTATCGTATTGTGCTCTCACTGTTATCGTATTGTGCCCCGACTGTTATCGTATTGTGCCCTTACTGTTATCGTATTGTGCCCTTACTGTTATCGTATTGTGCCCCGACTGTCATCGTATTGTGTCCTGACT
The DNA here is from genome assembly GCA_030674185.1 of Monoplex corrugatus. Classification (NCBI taxonomy): domain Eukaryota; kingdom Metazoa; phylum Mollusca; class Gastropoda; order Littorinimorpha; family Ranellidae; genus Monoplex; species Monoplex corrugatus. The sequence continues at coordinate 34,835,819 of JAPXFY010000027.1, read as the reverse complement.
GTCATCGCATTGTGCCCCGACTGTCATCGTATTGTGCCCTGACTGTTATCGTATTGTGCCCGACTGTTATCGTATTGTGCCCTCAATGTTATCGTATTGTGCCCTCAATGTTATCGTATTGTGCCCTCACTGTTATCGTATTGTGCCCCGACTGTTATCGTATTGTGCCCTCACTGTTATTGTATTGTGCCCTCATTGTTATCGTATTGTGCCCTTACTGTTATCGTAGTGTGCCCTCACTGTTATCGTATTGTGCCCCGACTGTTATCGTATTGTGCCCTTACTGTTATCGTATTGTGCCCCGACTGTTATCGTATTGTGCCCTTACTGTTATCGTAGTGTGCCCTCACTGTTATCGTATTGTGCCCTCACTGTTATCGTATTGTGCCCTCACTGTTATCGTATTGTGCCCCGACTGTCATCGTATTGTGCCCTGACTGTTATTGTATTGTGCCCTCACTGTTATTCTACTGTGCCCTCACTGTAACGCTGTTGTGGTGTGCCCTCACTACTATCCTGTTGTGCCCTGACTGTTACCCTGTTGTGCCCTGACTGTTACCTGTTGTCCCCTTACTGTTACCCTGTTGTGCCCTGACTGTTACCTGTTTTCCCCTTACTGTTACCCTGTTGTGCCCTGACTGTTATCTGTTGTCCCCTTACTGTTCCCTGTTGTGCCCTGACTGTTACCTGTTGTCTCCTTACTGTTACCCTGTTGTGCCCTGACTGTTATCTGTTGTCCCCTTACTGTTACCTGTTGTCCCTTTACTGTTCCCTGTTGTGCCCTTACTGCTATCTGTTGTCCCCTTACTGTTACCTGTTGTGCCCTGACTGTTACCTGTTGTCACCTTACTGTTATCCTGCTGTGCCCTTACTGTTATCTGTTGTCCCTTACTGTTACCCTATTGTGCCCTGACTGTTACCTGTTGTCCCCTTACTGTTACCCTGCTGTGCCCTTACTGTTATCTGTTGTCCCCTTACTGTTACCTGTTGTGCCCTGACTGTTACCTGTTGTCCCCTTACTGTTACCCTGTTGTGCCCTGACTGTTACCTGTTGTCCCCTTACTGTTACCTGTTGTGCCCTGACTGTTACCTGTTGTCCCCTTACTGTTACCCTGTTGTGCTCTGACTGTTACCTGTTGTCCCCTTACTGTTACCTGCTGTGCCCTGACTGTTATCTGTTGTCCCCTTACTGTTACCCTGTTTGTGCCCTGACTGTTATCTGTTGTCCCCTTACTGTTACCCTGTTGTGCCCTGACTGTTATCTGTTGTCCCCTTACTGTTACCCTGTTGTGCCCTGACTGTTATCTGTTGTCCCCTTACTGTTACCCTGTTGTGCCCTGACTGTTACCTGTTGTCCCCTTACTGTTACCCTGTTGTGCCCTTACTGTTACCTGTTGTCCCTTTACTGTTCCCTGTTGTGCCCTGACTGTTACCTGTTGTCCCCTTACTGTTACCCTGTTGTGCCCTGACTGTTACCTGTTGTCCCCTTACTGTTACCTGTTGTGCCCTGACTGTTATCTGTTGTCCCCTTACTGTTACCCTGTTGTGCCCTTACTGTTACCTGTTGTCCCCTTACTGTTCCCCTGTTGTGCCCTGACTGTTACCTGTTGTCCCCTTACTGTTACTTGTTGTCCCCTTACTGTTACCCTGTTGTGCCCTTACTGTTACCTGTTGTCCCCTTACTGTTACCCTGTTGTGCCCTTACTGTTACCTGTTGTCCCCTTACTGTTAACTGTTGTCCCCTTACTGTTACCTGTTGTCCCCTTACTGTTACCCTGTTGTGCCCTTACTGTTACCTGTTGTCCCCTTACTGTTACCCTGCTGTGTCCTTACTGTTATCTGTTGTCCCCTTCCTGTTACCTGTTGTGTTTACTGCTATCCTGTTGTGCCATCATTGTTGTGTTTACTGCTATCCTGTTGTGCCATCATTGTTGTGTTTACTGATATCCTATTGTGCCATCATCGTTGTGTTTACTGCTATCCTGTTGTGCCATCATCGTTGTGTTTACTGCTATCCTGTTGTGCCATCATCGTTGTGTTTACTGCTATCCTGTTGTGCCATCATTGTTGTGTTTACTACTATCCTGTTGTGCCATCATCGTTGTGTTTACTGCTATCCTGTTGTGCCATCATCGTTTGTGTTTACTGCTATCCTGTTGTGCCATCATCGTTGTGTTTACTGCTACACTGTTGTGCCATCATCGTTGTGTTTACTGCTACACTGTTGTGCCATCATTGTTGTGTTTACTGCTATCCTGTTGTGCCATCATTGTTGTGTTTACTGCTATCCTGTTGTGCCATCATTGTTGTGTTTACTGCTATCCTGTTGTGCCATCATTGTTGTGTTTACTGCTATCCTGTTGTGCCATCATTGTTGTGTTTACTGCTACCTGTTGTGCCATCATTGTTGTGTTTACTGCTACACTGTTGTGCCATCATCGTTGTGTTCTACTGCTAACCACTGTTGTGCCATCATTGTTGTGTTTACTGCTATCCTGTTGTGCCATCATTGTTGTGTTTACTGCTAACCTGTTGTGCCATCATTGTTGTGTTTACTGCTATCCTGTTGTGCCATCATGTTGTGTTTACTGCTACACTGTTGTGCATCATGTTGTGTTTTACTGCTACACTGTTGTGGCCATCATCGTTGTGTTTACTGCTACACTGTTGTGCCATCATCGTTGTGTTTACTGCTACCACTGTTGTGCCATTTTTCATGTTGTGTGTGTTTGATACGTGGTTACGTACACTGTTGTGCCATCATCGTTGTGTTTACTGCTACACTGTTGTGCCATCATTCGTCGTTGCTTGTTGTTTACTGCTACATGTTGTGCCATCATCGTTGTGTTACTGTACCTGTTGTGCCATCATCGTTTGTTTACTGTTTAACTGTTGTGCCATCATCGTTGTGTTTACTGCTACCTGTTGTGCCATCATCGTTGTGTTTACTGCTACACTGCTGTGCCATCATGTTGTGTTTACTGCTACACTGTTGTGCCATCATCGTTGTGTTTACTGCTACACTGTTGTGCCATCATCGTTGTGTTTACTGCTACACTGTTGTGCCATCATTGTTGTGTTTACTGCTATCCTGTTGTGCCATCATTGTTGTGTTTACTGCTACACTGTTGTGCCATCATCGTTGTGTTTACTGCTACCCTGTTGTGCCATCATTGTTGTGTTTACTGCTATCCTGTTGTGCCATTATTGTTGTGTTTACTGCTATTCTGTTGTGCCATCATTGTTGTGTTTACTGCTACCCTGTTGTGCCATCATCGTTGTGTTTACTGCTACACTGTTGTGCCATCATCGTTGTGTTTACTGCTATCCTGTTGTGCCATCATTGTTGTGTTTACTGCTATCCTGTTGTGCCATCATTGTTGTGTTTACTGCTACACTGTTGTGCCATCATCGTTGTGTTTACTGCTACCCTGTTGTGCCATCATTGTTGTGTTTACTGCTATCCTGTTGTGCCATCATTGTTGTGTTTACTGCTATCCTGTTGTGCCATCATTGTTGTGTTTACTGCTACCCTGTTGTGCCATCATCGTTGTGTTTACTGCTACACTGTTGTGCCATCATCGTTGTGTTTACTGCTATCCTGTTGTGCCATCATTGTTGTGTTTACTGCTATCCTGTTGTGCCATCATTGTTGTGTTTACTGCTATCCTGTTGTGCCATCATCGTTGTGTTTACTGCTACACTGTTGTGCCATCATCGTTGTGTTTACTGCTACCCTGTTGTGCCATCATCGTTGTGTTTACTGCTACACTGTTGTGCCATCATCGTTGTGTTTACTGCTACACTGTTGTGCCATCATCGTTGTGTTTACTGCTACACTGTTGTGCCATCATCGTTGTGTTTACTGCTATCCTGTTGTGCCATCATCGTTGTGTTTACTGCTACACTCTTGTGCCATCATCGTTGTGTTTACTGCTACACTGTTGTGCCATCATCGTTGTGTTTACTGCTACACTGTTGTGCCATCATCGTTGTGTTTACTGCTACACTGTTGTGCCATCATCGTTGTGTTTACTGCTACACTGTTGTGCCATTATTGTTGTGTTTACTGCTACACTGTTGTGCCATTATTGTTGTGTTTACTGCTACACTGTTGTGCCATCATCGTTGTGTTTACTGCTATCCTGTTGTGCCATCATCGTTGTGTTTACTGCTACACTGTTGTGCCATCATCGTTGTGTTTACTGCTACACTGTTGTGCCATCATCGTTGTGTTTACTGCTACACTGTTGTACCATTATTGTTGTGGTTACTGCTACACTGTTGTACCATCATTGTTGTGTTTACTGCTACACTGTTGTACCATCATTGTTGTGGTTACTGCTACACTGTTGTACCATCATTGTTGTGTTTACTGCTACACTGTTGTACCATTATTGTTGTGTTTACTGCTACACTGTTGTGCCCTCACTGCCATGTTATCTATCATCAGACGTCCTGGGTTGGTGACAACTTTACACCTTTCTCCATCGCATGGCATCAGTGGCGTAAGCGCATATGGAATTCGTTCCGAAACGCACAGACGCTATCTTGAAAAACTGAAATTGCTGCTGAAAAACATTACAATGTACATACACTGAGGCTAGGCACACGAAACACATGGCCTGCTGTGATATTCCTTCATTGCTCAACTACACAGACTAGGTACAAATAGTCTACCACTAGTAGTGGCCTGTTAGCTTATGTGGTTAGAGCCATACTGATAACGCCACGTTCCTGAGTTTGACCCCTCATGCAAGCCACTTTCCATGTGTAGGCGTAGAGCTTATGTTAAAGTTATCATTCTGGGTTATCTTCATCACATGGTATCGGTGGCGTCGGTGAATATTAAACATAGTCAGAGCATGGGGATGATTTCTTAAGAAAACCGAAACAGGTACTGCTGCACAACCCAGAGAGATAACTAAAAGGTGCTGCTGCACTGAAAGAGATAACTTCAGGTACTGCCAGACTACCCAGAGATAACTACAAGTGCTACTTCACTCATCGTTGTCATGTGCCTTGTCACATGGCGTTGGCGATAATGGCCCTCCATACAAATCTATCCCTTGTCGCTGCAAGTGCATCTCCCACCCTGTCTGTCCTCAGACACTTTGCAAGTCCGTCTAATATTTTCTGCCTGGGTCTACCTGGTTCTCTCTTTCCCTCCAGTTTTCCTGTTGTGACCAGGTACTCTAATTCCCCATTCCTCGTAAAACGTCCAATAAATGTTACTTGTCTTTTTCTATTTTTTTAAATTTTTATTAATGATCTGTTTACCCTACGGAAGCAGATATTCTGTGCATAATCAGCTTTTGCCGGGGACAGCTTCTCTACTGTCGTAGGATTGTCAACGTGTTGCATAGTATGCTCTCTATAATTTTCCATTGCTTTTATTCTTTCTCCCCATTTATAGCCGTGTGCGTGCGTGCGCGCGCGCGCGCGCGCGCGCGCGTGTGTGTGTGTGTGTGTGTGTGTGTGTCCATGCGTGCGTGCGTGTGTGCGCGTGAGTGCGTGTGTGTCTGTTTCAGCGCTTAGATTTGATTTTATCAAGATTTTGCGCTATATAAATATTGTAATTATTATTATTATAGTGCATGCAGCACACAATACCTTGGTTTATCGTCTCATCTAAAAAAAAACAACACCCAGACCACCACTTAAGATCAAGCGGAGGGGACGGGAAGGGGGCTCAAGGGCCAAAACTCGTTGTGTGTTTAATCCTTTCACTACCTCACCGTATCCGCCGGCATCCAGCATTAACAAAAGTGAAACAAAAACTTGACCCTTTCCTACCCTACCCCTATCCTGCAGGAAGCTGGTGGACAGGGTGTGAGAAGCAAAGGGTTAATTTTTTGCAGCTGGGGGATAGGGTGCTGGAGTGAAAGGGTAAACATAAAGTATTACTACGTAATCATAGCATAAAACACGAAGAATGCGAACCGGTGTTCTATAATAAAAAATAATAAAAACTAACGTGAAGCCTTACCACAGAATTGTAATTATTAACGTGAAATCTTACCACATGATTATAACTCTTACGTGAATTCTAAGTACATGATTATAAGTCACTGCCGCTTCATGTCTAATGGCAAGAGTCATTACATACGAGATACCATCGTTCCGTTCTGAGATGTAATATATATTATGTGGTATGTCGGAGTGTTTTAATGTGAACATTTGTTCCTGTTTGAATAGTATATTTGAGGAAGAGCACAATATCGTGTTGTCTGGACTGGCTGAAGCCGACAGTCGGCACGTATACGATTGTAGTACTACGCTGTCAGTCACTCTGTATGCCTGTTGTCAACTCTCCTCTGTTTTATTTTTATTCTGCTCTAGCTTGGCCTCGTTTGCACTCAAGCCGAAACATGTCACGTCTAACTTCGTGACAAACCAGTCAGTGACGCGTGACACGAATGCGCACACGCACACATACACACACACACACACACGAGCGTGCACACACACACACACACACACACGAGAATAGACGAGGGTCTCCGACCTCTCGGTGACCTTGACCTCACGTGAACTCCAAAAGGAGGAAACATCTTGACAGGATGTGCTGTGAGCTCGGAAAGAAGAAAAGACGACACGCAGAAGTACTCCAGTGTTTACTTTTTTTATTTTTTATTGTATTTCCCATCCTTTCCTTGAAGTGATCTAGCATACAATGGTAGTGATGGTGTGACAGTGAAGGCTACTGCGTTGTTACTGGGAACATAGCTCGCCATTATCAGTGTTCGTATGGTGCACCAAGTACGTTTGACGGTAAGTGCAGTTTACAGTCCGTACAGTTTATACTAGGCACAGTTTACGGACGTACAGTTTACAGATGTAAAGTTAACAGACGTACAGTTTATTACGTGCTGTTCACAGTTGCAAAGTTTACATACAGTTTACACGCATATAAACTTAAGACGTGCAGTTTACATGTGTACAGTATAGGCCTACAGTTACAGTTTACAAATGCAAAGTTTACAGACGTACAGTTTACACATGATAAGTTTACAGATGTACAATTTACATATGTAAAGCTTGCATACATAGAGTTTGCACATATATATATGTAAAGTCTGCAGACGTACAGTTTACATATGTATGATCTCCAGACGTACAGTTTACATATGTACAGTTTACAATTACAGTTTACATATGTAAAGTTTACATATGTATGATCTCCAGACGTACAGTTTACATATGTACAGTTTACAATTACAGTTTACATATGTAAAGTTTACAGACGTGCAGTTTACAAATGCAAAATTTACAGACGTACAGTTTACATATGTATGATCTCCAGACGTACAGTTTACATATGTACAGTTTACAATTACAGTTTACATATGTAAAGTTTACAGACGTACAGTTTGCGTATGTGTGTTTTACAGACGTACAATGTACGCGTGTACAGTATACAATGTATAGTTTACATATGTAAAGTTTAGAGACGTACGGTTTCCATGTGTACGTTTTACAGGCGTACAGTTTACATATGTACAATTTACAATGTACAGTTTACAGACGTAAAGTTTACAGACGTACAGTTTGCATACATACATTTTACAGACGTACATATTACAGTTGCAAAGTTTACATTGTACAATTTATAGATGTAACATTTACAGATATACAGTTTACATGTGTACAGTTGACAGACGTGAAGTTTAGATATGTACAATTTACATTGTACAATTTATAGATGTGAAGTTTACATACGTATAGTTTACATATGTACAAAGTCCAAAACAAGCGTGACTGCCTGGGTTCATCCAAAACAAGTGTCATTGCCTGCGTTCAAGCAAACAGGAACAAACGAACAAACAAACAAACAAAAAAAGAAGAATTGGAACGCGGATTTAATACAACCAGACAAGACATGCGTAAATGTTGGGCCAATTGTGTCGTCCTTGCCTAGCCTTGAAGTGGTATAGCATACATGTGTGTACTGGTTGACGGTATACTGCTTGTTACTGTGAACACAACTCGCCATTTATCATTGTTCGTACAGTGCACCAGTACATTTGACGGTAAGTGCAGTTTACATTCCGTACAGCTTACAGTAGACACAGTTTACAGTCCGTACAGTTTACGGTAGGCACAGTTTATGGACGTACAGTTTACATATGTGAAAGTTTACAGACATACAGTTTGCATATGTACAGTTTACAGATGTGAAAGTTTACAGACATACAGTTTACATATGTACAGTTTACAGATGTGAAAGTTTACAGACATACAGTTTGCATATGTACAGTTTACAGATGTGAAAGTTTACAGACGTACAGTTTACAGACATACAGTTTACATATGTACAGTTTACAGACATACAGTTTGCATATGTACAGTTTACAGACATACAGTTTACATATGTACAGTTTACAGACATACAGTTTACATATGTACAGTTTACAGATGTGAAAGTTTACAGACATACAGTTTACATATGTACAGTTTACAGATGTGAAAGTTTACAGACATACAGTTTACATATGTACAGTTTACAGATGTGAAAGTTTACAGACATACAGTTTACATATGTACAGTTTACAGATGTGAAAGTTTACAGACATACAGTTTGCATATGTACAGTTTACAGATGTGAAAGTTTACAGACGTACAGTTTACAGACTACAGTTTACATATGTACAGTTTACAGATGTGAAAGTTTACAGACATACAGTTTGCATATGTACAGTTTACAGATGTGAAAGTTTACAGACGTACAGTTTACAGACATTACAGTTTACAGACGTACAGTTTACAGACATACAGTTTACATATGTACAGTTTACAGACATACAGTTTACATATGTACAGTTTACAGACATACAGTTTACATATGTTACAGTTTACAGACATACAGTTTGCATATGTACAGTTTACAGACATACAGTTTGCATATGTACAGTTTACAGACATACAGTTTACATATGTACAGTTTACAGATGTCAAGTTAGAGACGTATGGTTTCCATATGTACTTTTTACAGCGTACAATTCACATACGTACAGTTTACAAGGTACAGTTTACAAGGTACAGTTTACAACCGCAAAGTTTACATACAGTTTGGATATGTACGTTTTACAGGCGTACAGTTGACATGTACAGTTTACATATGTAAAGTTTAGAGACGTATAGTTTCCATATGTACGTTGTACAGGCGTACAGTTCACATATGTACAGTTTGCAACGTACAGTTTACATATGTACAGTTCACATATGTACAGTTTGCAACGTACAGTTTACATATGTACAGTTCACATATGTACAGTTTGCAACATACAGTTTACATATGTACAGTTCACATATATACAGTTTGCAACGTACAGTTTACATATGTACAGTTCACATATGTACAGTTTGCAATGTACAGTTTACATATGTACAGTTCACATATGTACAGTTTGCAACGTACAGTTTACATATGTACAGTTCACATATGTACAGTTTGCAATGTACAGTTTACATATGTACAGTTCACATATGTACAGTTCACATATATACAGTTTGCAATGTACAGTTTGCAATGTACAGTTTACATATGTACAGTTCACATATGTACAGTTCACATATGTACAGTTTGCAATGTACAGTTTGCAATGTACAGTTTACATATGTACAGTTCACATATATACAGTTTGCAACGTACAGTTTACATATGTACAGTTCACATATGTACAGTTTGCAATGTACAGTTTACATATGTACAGTTCACATATGTACAGTTTGCAACATACAGTTTACATATGTACAGTTCACATATGTACAGTTTGCAATGTACAGTTTACATATGTACAGTTCACATATGTACAGTTTGCAACGTACAGTTCACATATGTACAGTTTGCAACGTACAGTTCACATATGTACAGTTTGCAACGTACAGTTCACATATGTACAGTTTGCAACGTACAGTTCACATATGTACAGTTTGCAACGTACAGTTCACATATGTACAGTTTGCAACGTACAGTTCACATATGTACAGTTTGCAACGTACAGTTCACATATGTACAGTTTGCAACGTACAGTTCACATATGTACAGTTTGCAACGTACAGTTCACATATGTACAGTTTGCAACGTACAGTTCACATATGTACAGTTTGCAACGTACAGTTCACATATGTACAGTTTGCAACGTACAGTTCACATATGTACAGTTTGCAACGTACAGTTTACAGATGGACAGTTTGCAACGTACAGTTCACATATGTACAGTTTGCAACGTACAGTTTACAGATGGACAGTTTGCAACGTACAGTTTACAGATGGACAGTTTGCAACGTACAGTTTACATATGTACAGTTCACATATGTACAGTTTGCAACGTACAGTTTACATATGTACAGTTCACATATGTACAGTTTGCAACGTACAGTTTACATATGTACAGTTCACATATGTACAGTTTGCAACGTACAGTTTACAGATGGACAGTTTCCATATGCACGTTGTACAGGCGTACAGTTTACATATGCAATATTTACAATGTACAGTTTACAGAGGTAAAGTTTACAGATGTACATTTTACATGTGTACTGTTTACAGACATGGTATTTAGATATGTACAGTTTACAATGTACAATTTACTGATGTGAAGTTTACATACATATACTGATATAGTTTACATATGTATATTTTATAGACTCCAGATTACATATGTACTGTTTACAGGTAAACAGTTTACAGTTGGTTTATTTTACAGGCAGTAAAGTTTACAGACGGTGTATTGTACAGTTTACAGACGGTGTATTGTACAGGCAGTACAGTTTACAGACGATGTATTGTACAGTTTACAGACGGTATATTGTACATGTAGTACAGTTTACATACGATTATTGTACAGTTTACAGACTGTATTGACGATGTATTGTACTGTTTACAGACGATATATTGTACAGTTTACAGACGATGTATTGTACAGTTTACAGACGATGAATTGTACAGTTTACTGACGATGTATTGTACAGTTTACAGACGATGTATTGTACAGTTTACAGACGATGTATTGTACAGTTTACAGACGATGTATTGACGATGTATTGTACAGTTTACAGACGATGCATCGTACAGTTTACAGACGATGCATGTACAGTGTACAGGCGATGTGTTGTACAGTTTACAGACGATGTATTGTACAGTTTACAGACGATGTATTGTACAGTTTACAGACGATGCATCGTACAGTTTACAGACGATGCATATACAGTTTACAGGTGATGTGTTGTACAGTTTACAGACGGTATACTGTACAGTCAGTACAAGTTAACAGTGACATAGTGCAAGAGATAGAGACACAGTAAGTCGGTCTTCAGGACACCAGTATTCCCTTCACTGACAGAGACACTGCTACCATTTATACATCTTCTCTGTGACATACACACAGCACGTTGTGATATACGTATGGTTTACACGTTGTCTGTGACATACACTTAACTACACGTTGTCTGTGACATACACATAACTACACGTTGTCTGTGACATACACATGACTACACGTTGTCTGTGACATACACATAACTACACGTTGTCTGTGACATACACATAACTACACGTTGTCTGTGACATACGCATAACTACACGTTGTCTGTGACATACACATAACTACACGTTGTCTGTGACATACACATAACTACACGTTGTCTGTGACGTACACATGACTACACGTTGTCTGTGACGTACACATGACTACACGTTGTCTGTGACATACACATAACTACACGTTGTCTGTGACATACACATAACTACACGTTGTCTGTGACATACACATGACTACACGTTGTCTGTGACATACACATGACTACACGTTGTCTGTGACATACGCATGACTACACGTTGTCTTATGACATACACATAGCTGTGTGTCGTCTGTGACGTACACATGACTACACTTTGTGACATACACATGACTACACGTTGTCTTATGACATTCACATAGCTGTGTGTCGTCTGTGACGTACACATGACTACACTCTGTGACATACACATGACTACACGTTGTCTGTGACGTACACACGATTACACGTTGTCTGTGACATACACATGACTACACGTTGTCTGTGACATACACATGACTACACGTTGTCTGTGACATACACATGACTACACGTTGTCTGTGACATACACATAACTACACGTTGTCTGTGACATACACATGA
>JAPXFY010000027.1:34820418-34823554 GCA_030674185.1 Monoplex corrugatus | reverse complement strand
AAACAGGGTATAACAACAAACATGGTATAACAACAAACAGTGTATAACAACAAACAGGTATAACAACAAACATGGTATAACAACAAACAGGTATAACAACAAACATGGTATAACAACAAACAGGGTATAACAACAAACAGGTATAACAACAAACATGGTATAACAACAAACATGGTATAACAACAAACATGGTATAACAACAAACAGTTATAACAACAAACATGGTATAACAACAAACAGGTATAACAACAAACATGGTATAACAACAAACAGGGTATAAACAACAAACAGGGTTATAACAACAAACATGGTATAACAACAAACATGGTATATAACAACAAACATGGTATAACAACAAACAGGGTATAACAACAAACATGGTATAACAACAAACAGGTATAACAACAAACAGGTAAAAACTAAACAACAAACAGGTATAACAACAAACATGGTATAACAACAAACAGGTATAACAACAAACAGGTATAACAACAAACAGGTTATAACAACAAACATGGTATAACAACAAACAGGTATAACACAACAACAACACATGGTATAACAACAAACAGGGTATAAACAACAAACAGGTATAACAACAAACAGGTATAACAACAAAAACAGGTATAACAACAAACATGGTATAACAACAAACAGGTATAACAACAAACAGGTATAACAACAAACATGGTATAACAACAAACATGGTATAACAACAAACAGGTATAACAACAAACATGGTATAACAACAAACAGGTTTTAAACAACAAACATGGTATAACAACAAACAGGGTATAACAACAAACAGGTATAACAACAAAAAAGGTATAACAACAAACAGGGTATAACAACAAACAGGGTATAACAACAAAAAACAGGGTATAAACAACGGTACAAAACAGGGTATAACAACAAACAGGGTATAACAACAAACAGGGTTAAACAACAAACAGGGTATAACAACAACAGGGTATAACAACAAACAGGTATAACAAACAAACAAGGGTATAACAAACAAACAATGGTTATAACAACAACACAGGGTATAACAACAAACAGGGTATAACAAACAAACAGGGTATAACAACAAACAGGTATAACAACAAACAGGGTATAACAACACAAACAGGTATAACAACAAACAGGGTATAACACAACAGGTATAACAACAAACAGGGTATAACAACAAACAGGGTATAACACAAAAGGTATAACAACAAACAGGTATAACAACAAACAGGGTATAACAACAGGTATAACAACAAACAGGGAACAACACACAAACAGGTATAAACAAAGTATAACAAAGGGTATACAAACAACAACAAACAGGGTATAACAACAAACAGGGTATCAAACAAACAACAACACAAAACAACAGGGTATAAAACCAACAAACAGGGTAACAAACAGGTATAAACAACAAACAGGGTATAACAACAAACAAACAGGGTATAACAACAAACAGGGAACAAACACACAAACAGGTATAAACAACAAACAGGGTATAAACAACACAACAGGGTATATAACAACAAACAGGGAACAACACAAACAAGGTATAACAACAAAACAGGGTATAAACAACAAAACAACGGGTATAACAACACACAAACATAACAACAAACGGGTATAACAACAAACAGGGTATAACAACAAACAGGGTATAAACAAACAAACAGGTAAAACAACAAACAGGGTATAACAACAAACAGGGTATAACAACAAACAGGGTATACAAACACAAACAGGGTATAACAACAAACAGGGTATAACAACAAACAGGGTATACAACAAACAGGAACAAAACAGGGTATAAAACAAAACAGGGTAAAACAACAAACAGGGTATAACAACAAACACAAGGTATAACAACAAACAGGGTATAACAACAAACAGGTATAACAACAAACAGGTAAAACAACAAAACACAGGGTAAACAAACAAAACAGGGTTATAACAACACAAACAGGGTATAACAACAAACAGGGTATAAAACAACAAACAGGGTATAACAACAAACAGGGTATAAAACAACAAACACAGGGTATAACAAACAACACAGGGTATAACAACAAACAGGGTATAACAACAAACAGGGTATAACAAACAACAGGGTATAAACAACAAACAGGTATAACAACAAACAGGGTATAACAAACAAACACAGGTATAACAACAAACAGGGTATAACAACAAACAGGGTATAACAACAAACAGGTATAACAAACAAAACAGGGTTATATAACAACAAACAGGGTTATAACAACAAACAGGGTATAATCAACAAACAGGGTATAACAACAAACAGGTATAACAACAAACAGGGTATAACAACAAACAGGGTATAACAACAAACAGGGTATAACAACAAACAAGGTATAACAACAAACAGGGTATAACAACAAACAGGGTATAACAACAAACAGGGTATAACAACAAACAGGGTATAACAACAAACAGGGTATAACAACAAACAGGGTATAACAACAAACAGGGTATAACAACAAACAGGGTATAACAACAAACAGGGTATAACAACAAACAGGTATAACAACAAACAGGGTATAACAACAAACAGGGTATAACAACAAACAGGTATATACAACAAACAGGGTATAACAACAAGGTAAAACAAAACAGGTATAACAACAAACAGGGTATAACAACAAACAGGGTATAACAACAAACAGGGTATAACAACAACAGGGTATAAACAACAAACAGGTATAACAACAAACAGGGTTATAACAACAAACAGGGTATAACAACAACAGGGTATAACAACAAACAGGGTATAACAACAAACAGGGTATAACAACAAACAGGGTATAACAACACACAGTGTATAACAACAACAGGTATAAAACAACAGTGTATAACAACAAACAGGGTATAACAACAAACAGGGTATAACAACACACAGGGTATAACAACAAACAGGGTATAACAACAAACAGGGTATAACAACAAACATGGTATAACAACAAACAGTGTATAACAACACACAGGGTATAACAAGAAACAGTGTATAACAACACACAGGGTATAACAACAAACATATCTATATTCACAGCGGAATTAGTCGTGTTTTTCAAAGTTTTCTCTTTGTTGACTCAAAATCTGTACTATATGC
>JAPXFY010000027.1:34810418-34815418 GCA_030674185.1 Monoplex corrugatus | reverse complement strand
GAATACTTTACTGCTTAGCAATATTTTATTGCAATATCATTTCTGTATATAAAAGGAGCAAAAATGTAAATGTAATTATGTATTCTAAGTCAGATTTTAAATATTTGATTCTACATCCCGGCAAGATGGCGGTCATTTTGGCGGTTTGTCGCACTTTGACTTGGCCTGAACTTTCTTTAATGCAAGCTTAATATCTAATGATTAAAGGTGTGATGCGGTCCAAATGAAAGATTAGAATACCAACATTCTAATCGCGATCTTAAAATTTCCACAATTTATTTCATTATTATACAAATTTCCGATCATCATCACGGCTCACTGGTCGGAAATTTGAAAAGTACCGAACGATCGGACAACAAAATTATTGATTTCAGGCAAACGAGGGGAAATTTCGCCTCGAGGACATTTCCTACAAGAAATACATACTTTTCTGCTGAATTAGAGTGCACAAGTTACTCACTTCTTAGCTTTTAAGGGTTTAAATAATAGCATTTCCTAATATTTCTGAGAATCGCTGAACCAGGGGAGTTAACTGTACTCAAAATCGTTTGAGAAGAAAAGACGTCTGCTACACGCCGTTGGGTGTGCACGGCTACATCATGTTTTGCAGTGTCCACCTCAAACTTTGTTGGGGCAAAAGACTGTTCTTTTGTTTAGTGCAGTCTATTTTGCTTAGTAATTTGTTGTGGTGCCTGGTTTATCTACTTTTTAAGGAAAATATGAACTTTGTGTGTTAAAGTATACACAAAAGGATTCACAGAACAAATCGGTTTGTGTGTGCGCGTGTTTTTTCGTCATTTATATATTAGGGTGGTTTCATGGTGAGCTACTAATTTAGTATGTGATTTGTTTGTGTCTAATCAAAACAGTATGGAGACAGAACATTCAAAGCAGTTGCATTTAAAAAGATTACATTTATTGTATAGAGTGTGTGGTGGGCGCTCAAAAAGAACAGCAGAAACTAGTGTAAAATTTTGCAGAAATATAGACACTGAACTAAAGGCATTTCACAATATAAACCTTCGGTCAGACGGAGAAGGCATTCAGAAACATTTTGTCAAAAATGTCACTCCAGACTGATCAATTTGAAAAAAACAAAGCTCAAACAATTCACCTATGTCCCTTTGAGACATAGAAAACTCGGCAGCCCTGTGGTTCCATCTGATCAGTCACTTCAGATTAGTGACTGGTCTGTGTGTTCACAGTTTTGTGAACAAAGAAAAGGTGGCAAACCAGTAAAACGATCAGGAAGGCCAAAGCAAACAGCAGTGAAACACAGAACAAGCACAGTCTGGCCCATATCTGTGTCTCTCTATCTTTCCCCTGTCAGTGGAGTAATTAAAGCTGACCTGCTCCGAATCGTGGGAATATCTTACGCCTTTGGGTGAGTGGAATGGCATGCAGAGTGATAGTGTGTCACTGTGTGAGCAAACTGTATGAATGGAAAGTTGCATCTTTGTGAAAAGGAAGTTTAAAACTTCACTTGTTTTTCTAATTGTGTATGTTTTATGATTAGTACTGTTTCAAACAGTCGCATTCAACACAGTCTCTTTGAGGTGCATGCAACTTTTTATAGGCCATGTTTGGTCTTGTTTTGTTGAGAAATTTCTTCTCTATTCATTTCTATGCATGTTGTATAACTGTAAGCACATTAAGAAAAGAAAACAATGAAAGTGTAAACCAAGTGATTTTTTTGTCTGGCTAAGCAGCTGTGCATTGGGTGGGGAATACCGCGTGTGTGTGTGATACGCGAAAGAGCGCGGCAGCAGTCTTGTGCGGTACTGGCACGCGTTAATCTTACAACCGTCTTACAACCAGCCAGCGTGCTGTGCGCCAGTCCGGTGGGCTGGGTCAAGATATCACATTCCTCTGCGCGTACGGGGAGTTTCCTCCCAACTAAAGGGAACGGAAAGAACAGCCGTGATGTATATATATATTATATATATATATATGTATGTGTATATATATACACAGTTTGCTTGTGTTTGTACTACTGACAGATTGACATCATATATATATCTATACTGTTGTAAGTTTTTGAGACATGGTCAGTCCACATGCAAAGTCAGAACAAAATTGAGACAACTGGAATGTGGTTTCTGAGAAGAATGTTGTGAGTTCCATGGACAGCAAAGAAAACAAACGAGACGGTCTTGAAGGAGGCACACAAAAGAAGATCAATCAGAAAGAAGATTACTAAAAGACAGGCAACATTTATAGGACATTTTATGAGGAAAGGGGAATTAGAATCCTGGTCACAACAGAAACATTGGAGGGAAAGAGAGCACCAGGTAGACCCAGGGAGAAAATATTGGAAGGACTTGCAGGGTGGCTGAGGACAGAGATGGTGGGAGATGTCCTTGCAGCGACTGGGGATAGATTCGTGTGGAGGGCCATGATCGCCAACGCCATGCGGCAGGGCACATGATGATGATGATGATGATGATGATGATGATGATGATGATGATGATAATGATGATGATGATAATGATGATGATGACAGAAGAAAGGATACCTCTTTCATGGTACCACAACTTCTTTTGAATGACTGAAAATACTGTAATTCTATCATTTTCGCTGACGCCAGCTTGATTTACACTGTTCGCGTTGCTAGTTTCAATCCGCTTATTTAACGGGTATTGGGAATATGGTTCGAAATATCTAGTAATAATATCATTCTATATTTGTCTGATTTAGTGATATCCCTTTTTCTGTTTTTTCTGTTGATGTAATAGTTGACTTACCAGTTCTGTCCAAAACAAGGGATACAATCCAGTAGAGAACAGTCTCTTGCAGATTTTTGTGTTTTGTTGATTATACTAAGGCTTTTGATCGGGGAAAACACAAAGACGTGATCAGCCAACTAGAAAGGCTTTATGCTGATGGAAAAGATCAAGAATGATAAGGAATATGTATTGGGAACAAACAGCTGCAGTGAGAACAGAAAATGATATAACCTCTTTCCAAAATATCAAAAGATGGGTTAGGCAGGGATGTGTTCTGTCAGCAGATTTTCATCAAATATGGTACCAGAATACATGCAACATTCTTGAAATGATTCCACGATGGTACTATCCAATCCTGCAGCTTTGCAATTCTTTAAGGCACAGACAGCTGTGTACACTTCACTATCTGGTTTATCTTCTTCAAAGATCAAGAACCTGTACCAATATTATCCTCATAACTTGCATCCATGTTGTTTAAATCATTTGTATTAAATTGTTCAGTTTGGCTGAATTGTTTTCTAAACTGTTCTTTGTTTATTTGTGTTGGATTTTTTAAAATTCTTCCATAATTCTATTTAGCTGATTCCAAAATTCTGTGAGGTTATTAGTGTTTTCTTGAAAATAATTACTTCCCAACGATGTGGTTTTCTTTTTCATTTACGACTTGAAAGTTGTTGTTTTTTTATATTCCCTGTGCTTATCACAGTATCGTATATAATCTGCATTGTCGGCACTAATAAAAAAAAATCCGTTAGGCTTTGACGTGCAGATCTCCTTCAGAGAGACAGACAGACTGACAGAGAGACAGACAGAGAGAGAGAGAGAGAGAGAGGAGAGAGAGAGAGAGAGAGAGAGAGGAGAGGAGAGAGAGAGAGAGAGAGAGGAGAGACGAGAGTACCAATAAGAATACGAATGGTTTAATGTTTTATGCTGTAAGCCTGTCAACATTCAACATGGGGTCGCGAGGGACGGGGTGGTTTCCCAGCATGGGAACCATGCCACAGTAGTCGTCATCATGTGACCTGCCGCATGGCGTTGGCGATCATGGCCTTCCATACGAATCTATCTTTTGTCGCTGCAAATATATCTCCCAACCTCTCTGTCTCCATGCATTCCGCAGATCCGTCCAATATCTTCTTCCTGGGTCTACCTGGTGCTCTTTTTCCTTCCAGCTTTCCTGTTGTTACTAGGTGCTCAAATTTGTCTTGCCTCATATAATATCCTATAAATGTTGCCTGTTTTTTCCTAATCATCATTAATGTTCTTTTTGTGTTTGCCTCTCTCAAGACTGTTTCGTTTGTTTTCTTGCTGTTAACATTCTTTTTACAAACCACATTTCAGCTGCTTCAGTCTTGTTCTGACATTGCGTATCGACTGTCCACGCTTCGCATCCGCACAAAAGTATTGGCTCTATATAACACTGAAGAACTCCTTCCTGATATTAATTGATAGGCATTTGTTGGTTAGTATGCTTTTCATTTTCTTGAATGCTGGTTTAGTTTGGCCGATTTTGCTGGCTATTTCTGATGTGCATCTACCATCTGGAGAGATGACCGTTCCCAGATATTTAAACTTATCAACTTGTCTCAAAGTTGTGCCATTTGCTGTTATTTTGCATGAGGATATTTCTTGTTTTTCGCTGATTACCATGATTTAGTTTGCTATTCGGCTCCAGTCCTGTATTTCTGCTGTCTATTTCTGTTATATTCACAAAGTTTTATTATAAACCTTTTTCGTTTTCTGCAATTAGAATGGTGTCATCTGCATAACAGAGATCGTTTATCATTTTTCTTCCAACTTTTATCCCAAGGCATTCTTTCAGGTTTCTCATGGTGGTTTTGCTGTAAAGTGAAAACAAATCTGGTGACAGAACACATCCCTGCCTAACCCAGATACGAGATAAAATACAGTGAGTATGAGAGCGTGTGTGTGTGTATGCGTGCGTGAGTGTATGTGTGTGGGTATGTGTGTGAAAGACAGACAAACAGTCAAGACTTCAAACTCCAAAAGTTCAAAAGACTTTATTACTGACGGATAGAAACATTAGGTTGTTTTTATTTCTATTTTTATTTACTTATTTATGTTTGGCTATTCTACAGGTATGACACAAGCACGAAAAATAGAATTGATATACGTTATAGAAAACTAAACAAATAGAATAAAAATTCGATCGTAAAATACACATAAATTACAAGCATACGAAGAGAAAAAGCGAAGCAAGTAAGGGAAGCATGTGTTATATAGATAAAAAGCAATGGTAGTTAATGACGTGAA
>JAPXFY010000027.1:34790418-34802918 GCA_030674185.1 Monoplex corrugatus | reverse complement strand
GCAAAGACCTATTCTGGCATTCCAAAGTTGAAATACATTTTTTTGAGTTATCTCTCCAGAACATCAGTGGATGGCCTAAAGGCGCTATGGAAACACTTTATGTAGGATGTCAGCGGACGGCCTAAGAGCACTGAACAGTTAAATATTTGATATGTGTAGAGACGAACTGTAAAGTAAGGTGGTAAAGATCCATCAAAGTGGAGATATACACGGCCTGCAAATTTACACTGGCGGCGAGATTTGTCTGGTAACCAGTGGAGTTCTTTGTGCGACGATGTTACGTGATCATGGTATTTTCATAGTCTTCAAACGAACACAGTCTTACACAATGTATACGATGTTGCATGCAGTACTTCGACAGTCTTATGCAATAGCATATAACCATGTACTCAGTACTGCGACACACTGTCCTCTCAGTACTGCAGCACACTGTCCTCTCAGTACTGCAACACACTGTCCTCTCAGTACTGCAACACACTGTCCTCAGCCTTGCACAATCGTATGTAATAGCGTGTTCAATATTGCAACACACTAACCTCAGTCGTTGACAGTCGTGTACAATAGTGTACACAGTACTACTTTACGCTAGCCCAAGTATTCTAGAATCGTATACAATTACAGCAGTGTGGTCAGTACTTCTGTGCACTGTCTCAAGTCTTACACAGTCATATACAACAGTGTACTACAATTCACTGTTAAATGTCCTGTACAGTCATATACAACAGTGTACTACAATTCACTGTTAAATGTCTTGTACAGTCATATACAACAGTGTACTTCAATTCACTGTTAAATGTCTTGTACAGTCATATACAACAGTGTACTACAATTCACTGTTTAAATGTCTTGTACATCATGTACAACAGTGTACTACAATTCACTGTTAAATGTCTTGTACAGTCATATACAACAGTGTACTACAATTCACTGTTAAATGTCTTGTACAGTTATATACAACAGTGTACTACAATTCACTGTTAAATGTCCTGTACAGTCATATACAACAGTGTACTACAATTCACTGTTAAATGTCTTGTACAGTTATATACAACAGTGTACTACAATTCACTGTTAAATGTCTTGTACAGTCATATACAACAGTGTACTTCAATTCACTGTTAAATGTCTTGTACTGTCATATACAACAGTGTACTTCAATTCACTGTTAAATGTCTTACACAGTCATATACAACAGTGTACTTCAATTCACTGTTAAATGTCTTGTACAGTCAATCTTTTCCTCGTTTTTCTCTTGGTGGAGGCATTGCTGTTTTGTTATAGGATGTTTTAGAGTCATCTCTTTCTTTCAGTCAGGACTTACCCTTTCAACATTTCTCTTTTGAATCTGTAGAAGTTGTCCTCAACACCCCAGATCAGACTGTCAATTTCTCATGCCTCTACCGCCCTCCCCATAGTAGTACAAACAACTTGACTGACAGCATGTTCCACCCAGAATTTGAATCTCTGCTTGATTTTTACTCTCTCAGAAAAGGCAAACTAATCGTTTTAGGTGATTTTAATTTTCATTTTGACAATAAAAATTCTCCTCACATCAAGCGCCTTTCTCTCTCTCTGGCCAACCACTCACTTTCCCAATCCGTGAACGAGCCGACACACAAGAAAGGGCATATCCTCGATTGGGTTATCGCCCGTGACTCTGACAAGCTGCTAACTTCAACTACAATTACAAACAAACTCTCTTCCGATCACTTTGCTGTTCATGCCATTCTTAATCTTTCAAAACATCAGAGAAATAAACGTTCCGTAATTCGTAGAAATTTTAAATCTATTGACATAAATGTCTTCACCACCGAAGCAGTCAACCTTCTTTCTTCCGTCAATGATTCCACTGACCCTGCCAGTTTATATACATCTGTTCTTCGTCAGCTACTTGATAAACATGCCCCTCCTTCTACCCTGTTTTGCCAGACCGCCCTTGTGCCCTTGGAACACACCTGAACTTCGTGACCTTAAACGTGCAGGTCGTAGGGCCGAGCGTAAATGGCGATCTTCAAAACTTGAAATCCACCGTCAAATTTTCCAGTCTTTTCGGAATAGGTTCACCAATCTCCTCGCTGAAACAAAGATCCATTATTTCTCCTCAAAGATTCTTGAAGCTAAATCCACAAAAATTCTTTTTGCCACCGTTTCCGATTTACTTGGAACCGACAAATCAAGTCCTCTGCCGTCAAACATTACTCTCGATGCTCTTCCCTCTGCTTTTTCCAAATTTTTCTCTTCCAAAATTCTTGATCTGCGAACAAAACTTGATTCAACTCCTTTTCAGTCTACGCTCCCAGATCCTCCATTCACGGGCACCTCTCTCTATTCTTTCTGCCCAGTGTCTGAAATACAAGTTTCAACCATCCTCAAGCAAATGTGTTTCAAATCGTGTGAACTTGACCCAATTCCAGCCTCTCTTTTCTCACAGATATACCCCCAACTTCTGCCGTTAATCACATCTATTATCAATTCATCCTTGACCTCTGGAGTTTTTCCATCTGAGTACAAAACTGCTCTTGTTCGACCACTCCTCAAGAAAAGCAACCTCGATCCTAACATCCTTAAAAATTACAGACCCGTTTCAAATCTTCCATTTCTGTCTAAGCTCCTTGAGAAAGTAGTACTACAACAATTGAATGATCATTTATCTCTAAACAATCTTAACTACCCTCATCAATCAGCCTACCGGGTAAATCACAGCACAGAAACAGCTCTTGTTCATATAGTAGATGATCTTCTTCTTGCTTCTGATGCTGGTAAAATCTCTCTGCTTACACTCCTTGATCTGTCTGCCGCTTTTGATACCATCGATCACTCAATACTACTCTATCGCCTTGAGCACACTTTCGGCATTCACGGTACCGCCCTGTCTTGGTTCTCCTCCTATCTGTCTGATCGCTTTCAATCAGTCCTTGTTAACGGGATTAGGTCCGATCCAGTTAAGCTTTCTTGTGGAGTTCCTCAGGGCTCTGTACTCGGGCCTGTCCTGTTTACCCTCTATACTTTTCCTCTTGCCAATATCATTAATCAGCATGAAATGAAACACCATTTTTATGCTGATGATACCCAACTCTACAATAGCACTAGCCCTGAAAACCTTAGTTCTCTTCTGTCGGAAGTCTCCAGCTGTTACACTGACATCCAAAATTGGATGACCCAAAATAAATTACAGTTAAACGGAGATAAAACTGAAGCCATGCTTGTAGGCACCAAAAATAAACTAGATGCTGTTTCAATCAATAACATTCAACTCGGAGACAACACCATCCCTCTTTCGAACTCTGTCAAAAACCTTGGTGTGATTCTTGATAAATCTCTTTGTATGCAGAAATTTACCACCCAGACCTGTCAATCATGCTACCCTCAGATTCGACGCATTGGCTGCATTCGCCGATTCCTTTCAACCGATGCTGCATCTAAACTAGTAACTTCCCTTGTTCTGTCACGCCTGGACTACTGCAATGCTCTTTTATCTGGCCTACCAGCTTCTCGTCTCCTTTGCCTGCAACGCTTACAAAATACAGCTGCCCGCCTCGTCCTTAGAAAGAAAAAAATTGATCATGTTAGTCCCCTCCTTCGGTCTCTGCATTGGCTTCCTGTCGCTGATAGAATCAAATACAAAATAGACACCTTATGCTATAAATCTACTCATCATTCTGCTCCATCCTATCTCTGTGACAAGATCAAAATTCGTACATCAGCTCGCACCTTGCGCTCTTCTCTGATACTCTTACCCTACAAATTCCCAAGGTTAGACTCTTAACCGTTGGTCAGCGCTCTTTTTCTGTCTCAGGACCAGCTGCGTGGAACAATCTTCCCCTATCGCTCCGGACCACATCTACTCTTTCCGCATTTAAGTCAGGTTTGAAAACTCACCTCTTTCCACGTCAATGAATTTCTGAGGCCTTTTTCGCCGTTTTTTACTGCTATTTTTCCATTGTTCATAATTTCAGCATTGTATGGACATTTATGCCTATTTTTGACTTAATTGATTGTTTTAACAAATGTTCATCTTTGAGTGCGATCCTGCGTGTGATTGGTGAGTGAGCGCGCTTTGATTTGATTTACCAAGATTTAGCGCGATATAAATATTGTAATTATTATTATTATTATATACAACAGTGTACTACAATTCACTGTTAAATGTCTTGTACAGTCATATACAACAGTATACTTCAATTCACTGTTAAATGTCTTGTACAGTCATATACAACAGTGTACTACAATTCACTGTTAAATGTCTTACACAGTCATATACAACAGTGTACTTCAATTCACTGTTAAATGTCCTGTACAGTCATATACAACAGTGTACTACAATTCACTGTTAAATGTCTTGTACAGTCATATACAACAGTATATTTCAATTCACTGTTAAATGTCTTGTACAGTCATATACAACAGTGTACTTCAATTCACTGTTAAATGTCTTACACAGTCATATACAACAGTGTACTTCAATACATTGTTAAATGTCTTGTACTGTCATATACAACAGTGTACTTCAATACACTGTTAAATGTCTTGAACTGTCATATACAACAGTGTACTTCAATTCACTGTTAAATGTCTTACACAGTCATATACAACAGTGTACTACAATACAATATCCTCAGTCATATACAGTCATATACAGTCATATACAGTCATACAATAGTGCGCACAGTACAACGTAAGCTCGTACTCGTACCTGTACTACAATACACTGTCTTCAGTATTATACAATCACATGCAATAGTTTTAGGTCAGTGTTCTACAAAGAATGTATATAAGTATACATATATACATGTACAAGTATATATATATATATATATATATATAGTGTGATTGTGTGTGTGTGTGTGTGTGTGTGTGTGTGTGTGTGTGTGTGTGTGTGTGTGTGTGTGGGTATTTATATTTATATACAGTCAAACACACATATACATATATAATATAGATAGATAGACAGATGGATAGATGGATAGATAGATAGATAGATAGATAGATAGATAGATAGATAGATAGATAGATAGATAGATAGATAGATAGATAGATAGATAGACACACACACGCACACACACACATACACACACACGCACTCATGCACGCACACAGATAAACCACACAAAAAAAAAACCAACAACAACAAACATACAAACAAAGAAGACAACAAATGAGAATTCTGAGCTCGGTACTTCGGCCTGTCTAGTTTTCCTATGAGGACTGTTTATTCAAAAACATACAAACATACATACATACATACATATTAACACACATACATACATACATACATACATATAATATATATGTACATACACATTACATACAAACATATACATATACATATAATATATATATATATATATATATATATATATATATATAATTCAAGCAGCATGTGCACAGAAAAGGCAACAAATCAATGTAAAAATTTCCCAAATTTTCGGCGGTACACCCGCCTTCCTCAAGGGGACTTTAGTCACTGACTACGATATGCTACACAAACACATCAGAATATTTTACGTAGGCTACATTACGTAGTTTTGACTCGATATTGTTGTGACGTCAATTGACAGAGTTCAGGCCCAGAGGAAATATGGTTTTCATTTTGTTCATCCGAAAAGACTCCCTCCTCAGTCTGGTGTCCAGGTTCTCAGAGTGCACCTTTTCCACTGCGATACACTTCAAGTTTTGAAGTGAATGGCCAGTTTGGTTGAAGTGTTTGGTGACCTGAGTGCCTGTATTTTTTTGGATGTTTGACCGGTGTTGGTAGAATCTGGTTTTGAGAGAATTCTTCGTTTGTCCTATATATTGAGTTTTAGGGCAGATATCGCAGTGGAGGAGATACACTACGTTGTTAGATGTACATGTCAGTTTGTGCCTTATTTGGAAAGTTTCAGTCGTGTTGAAACTGCTGAAAGTTACACCTTCAATCAAGTGTTGTTCACAAATGATGCACTGTTTAGCTGAACACTTGAAACAGCCGGCATCAGGGTCAGGAGGGATTGGAAGGCAGGATGGCATGAGGAGGTTACGCAGGGAGCGACAACATCTCTCCCCTAGGATGGGTGGGTCCGGAACAGCCTTCTGCATTTTGCTGCTGGTGTGAAGGATTGTGGAGTGGAGTTCCCTGAGCCACTGACGGAGGGGTGGGTTAAATGGATGGTGGATGACGATGAAGGGGGTTCTGGTGGCTGTCTGTTTGGGTTTGTATTGAAGGATCTGTGATCTGGGGATGAGGCCAGCACGATGTTTGGCATTCTGTACAAGCCTGGAATTGTATCCTCGGCAGGCAAAATAGCGTGTCATTTCTGCACAGCGTCGACTGAAGGTGGTAGGGTCAGAACACAGGCAGCGAAGTCTCAGAAACTGGCTGTATGGAATGTTTTTGATCACGTGTTGAGGATGACAGGACAGGCTATGTAGATAAGAATGGGAATCTGTAGGTTTGGTGTACACATCAGTCACTAGGTATGCTGACCTGAACATCAAGGAAGGGTAACTGGTTGGTGGATGAGTTCACTGTAAACTTAATGGTAGGGTGGAAGGAGTTGATGTAGGTTGAGAACTGTTCTAACTCAGAAACAGAGCCTGTCCATAGTAAGAAAATGTCATCAATAAAGCGTTTCCAGAACTGGTCAGAAATGGTGACAGGGCTGTTGGCCAAAACTTGAGATTCTAACCAACCCATAAATAGGTTGGCAACAGAAGGGGCCATGGGTGTTCCCATTGCAGTGCCAAAGATTTGTTGGTAGTAGTTTTTTTCAAACTGGAAAACATTGTTAAAGAGAACATGAGAGACTAATTCTATGACTCGGTCTGTTGGTGGTGTGGTGGACTGCTGGTTGTCATCTCTGAGGTAGTATTTGAGCGCAGTGATGAGTTCGTCATGTGGAATGTTTGAATACAAACCCACAACGTCTATGGTGACCAGAGTGGTGTTTTGAAAAGGGCCATGGTTTTGGTTCCAGTCTTGTAAGGTGCGGAGAAAATGGTATTGTCTCTGATATAGCTCGGATAGATTCACTACATATTCTTGTAACCAGTGATCGACCAGTTTGGATATTTTTTCAGTGGGTCCGTTAGTTCTGTATATGTATATATATACATACATAATTAATATATATATATATATATATATATATATATATATATATGGACAGCAGATAGTTCTTTGTTTCTTTGCTCGTTTGTTTATCTGTGTTATTGTTGTGTGTGTGTGTGTGTGTGTGTGTGTGTGTGTGTGTGTGTGTGTGTGTGTGTGTGTGTGTGTGTGTGTGTGTGTGTGTGTGTGTGTGTTACCTTGTTGTTGTTGCAGACGGTGTGTTCCTGAGGCACAATGGAGGAACAAAAGCCCGGGTCATCTGGCAGATAACAGTACATTCGCCGACAGGTCAGGTCATGACCCAAACGACCTTGCACCGTCTGCCAGCCAATCACAACGATACACGTGTCACAGTTTTATTGGCGAGTACACGTCTCTTTCACAACAAAACACTTGACACAATTCCGTACATGTTTTACACAACAACACACGTGAAACAATTTTAGTGGTTAGTATACATTTTTTTTGCAACAACACACGACTCAATTTTAGTAGTTAGGACACGTTTTTTACAACAGCACACTTGACATAATACTACTGGTCAGTACACGTTTTTCACTACAACACACGTGTCACAATTCTAGTGGTCATTACACGTTTCTTTCTTTTTTTTACACAACATACGTGTCCCAATCCTAGTGGTCATTACACGTTTTTTTGTGTGTTTTTTTACTACAACACACGTGTCACAATCTAAGTGGTCATTACACGTTTTTCATAACAACACACGTGTCATAATTCTAGTGGTCAGTACACGTTTTTCATAACAACACACATGTCACAATTCTAGTGGTCAGTACATGTTTTTCATAACAACACACATGTCATACGTCACAACTCTAGTGTTCAGTACACGTTTTTCACAACAACACAATGTCATAACTCTAGTTGTCAGTACACATTTTTCACAACAGCACACGTGTCATAATTCTAGTGGTCAGTACATGTTTTTCACAACAACACACGTGACACAATTATAGTGGTCATTGCAGGTGTGCTTTTTTGTTGTTTTTTTACTACAACACACGTGTCACAACTCTAGGAGTCAGTACCCGTTTTTCACAACACATTTGATTCAGCTTTAGTGGACAGTACAAGCAATGACTGTAGTAGTAGTAGTTATAGTAGTAGTTGTTGTAGTCGTAGTAGTAGTAGTACTAGTAGTAGCAGTAGCAGCAGCAGAAGCAGTAGTAGTAGGATTGGTGGTAGTAAGTAGTAGTAGTAGTGGTAGTAGTAGTAGCAGCAGCAGCAGCAATAGTAGTAGTAGGTAGTAGTTGTTGTTGTTGTAGTAGCAGTAGCAGCAGCAGAAACAGTAGTAGTAGTAGTAACAGTAGCATTAATAGTAGTAAGAAGAAGTAGCAACAGCAGCAGCAGAAGAAGTAACAATAGCAGCATCAGGAGAAATAGTAATAGTAACAGCAGCAGGAGGAGAAGCAGCAGCAGCAGTAGTAGTAGCATTTGTAGTAGTAGTAGTAGTAGTTAGTAGTAGTAGCAGTTGTAGTAGTAGTAGTAGCAGTAGTAGTAGTAGTAGTAGTAGTAGTATTTAGTAGTAGCAGTGTAGTAGTAGTAGTAGTAGTAGTAGTAGCAGTTGTAGTAGTAGTAGTAGCAGTAGAGGCAGCAGCAATAGTAGTAGAAGTAGGATGGATAGTTGTAGTAGTAGTAGTAGTAGTAGTAGTAGTAGTAACAGTTGTAGTAGTAGTAGTAGTAGTAGCAGTAGCAGCAGCAGCAATAGTAGTAGAAGTAGGATGGATAGTTGTAGTAGTAGCAGTAGTAGTAGTAATGGTAGTAAATTTTACTGACAAGAGTACCACACACATATACATACGTGTACACACACATATGTAGTACATGCATAGACAACCACATACAAATATACGTACATACATACATACATACATACAATACATACTTGCATGCATTCGTACATACATACATACATACATACATACAGACAGACAGATAGACAGACAGACAGACAGACAGACAAGCAAGCCCGCACGAACACACATACGCATAGAGACGCACACGTGTACACACACTCATACACACACATTCAACATACTTCTATGCGCGAACACGCACACACGCGCGCGCGCACACCACACACACACACACACACACACACACACACACCCCAGAGGGAGAGAGAGAGAGAGAGAGATACTTGTACTCACACATACATACAAGCACACACACACACACACACACACACACACACACACACACACACACACACATACAAACACACACATATTTATCCAAATTTAATGCAGTGAGTGACAGACAGCCGGAGAGACAGAGAGACATACCGACCAACACACACATAACAGACTACAGAGACAGATAAGCAAATATAAAAATACACACATACAGACAAACAGACAGATATACACACAAGACAGACAGATAAACAGCGAAGAAACTTGAAAAAAGTATGTATGCATTCTTACTCGACAAAAATAGGACCCCGGTCCCATGGCCAGCTCACACTGTTCATCCGCGTCCAGATATAGTCCGCCCACTTCTGTGGTGGAGATGGACTTTGGCGGAGGGCGGAGAGCACACTGCACGCTGTACGAATAGAGATGGAACAGAGAGTGGTGGTTTGGGAGAAGGAGTGTGTGAAGCAGTAAAGCCAAATACGTATATTCGTGGCATAAATTCAAATCACGTTGTGAGCTACCGTATTAATCCTAATATTCTACATGTTTCAAAAGAACTGACAAAACGACAGTTTTTGGTTTATTACATTTTCTTCTTCATGACGGGTTAATGAAAAGTATAAAGTGTGTTCGTTTCACACAAGTTCTCTATGGTCTTCTCATCATTCCTTCTCCACCATCACCCCCATCGCCATCCCTCCATGTTATTGTTTTGTTAAGTATGTTTTAATTCCTTGAATGATGATTTATTGAAATGTTAGTGTATCTGTCTGCCTGTTTCTACTGATAGAGCACTGCATGCAGTGAATGTATCGACAATTCTGTCAGTGTAATCCAATATACTGTGGTGACATCATCATCATCATCATCATCATCATCATCATTCATCTCTCTCTCTTCTCTTCTTCTTCTTCTTCTTCTTCTTCTTCTTCTTCTTCTCTCATCATCTCATCATCATCATCATCTCATCATCGTCATCGTCGTCGTCGTCGTCATCGTTATCATCAATACCATAAATTATAATGGATTATCAATGATGATGATGGTGGTGATGGTGAAGAGTGTGGTGGTGGTGGAGGTGGTATGGTGATGATGATAATGATGATGGTGATGATATGGTGAGGGTGGTAACGGTGGTGGTGATGGTAATGATAATGCCAATGACAATTGTGATGATGACGACGACGACGACAACGACTGCTTTTATGACGACGACGACGACGATGATAATGATAATTATGATGACAATGATAAATATAACTGAATCATGAAAAATATGATGACCGAAAGACGAACTGACGTGTCCAGGTAGGCCCCAAAGGCATCAACAGAGCAGGGAGAGAACTGCCATGGGTTGGAGGCGCGGGACTCTTCACGTGGGAAGGTGGCAATGGTGGACATGACGTGACTGTCATCATCCGAACAGTGTTGGTACATGGCGTCATGATCAGCGTCCAGGCTGCGAGAACGTCAAAATACCGAGCCGTTAGTGCAGGACACAGACACAGGTATATACACACAGGGCAGGACACAGACACAGGCATATACACACAGGACACAGACACAGGTATATACACACAGGGCAGGACACAGACACAGACACAGGTATACACACACAGGACAGGACACAGACACAGGTATATACACACAGGGTAGGACACAGACACAGACACAGGTATACACACACAGGGCAGGACACAGACACAGACACAGGCATATACACACTGGACAGGACACAGACACAGGTATACACACACAGGGCAGGACACAGACACAGGTATACACACACAGGGCAGGACACAGACACAGGTATATACACACAGGGCAGGACACAGACACACGCATATACACACAGGACAGGACACAGACACAGACACAGGTATATACACACAGGGCAGGACACAGACACAGACACAGGTATACACACACAGGGCAGGACACAGACACACGCATATATACACAGGACAGGACACAGACACGTATACACACACAGGGCAGGACACAGACACAGGTATACACACACAGGGCAGGACACAGACACAGGTATACACACAGGGCAGGACACAGACACAGACACAGGTATATACACACAGGGCAGGACACAGACACAGACACAGGTATATACACACAGAGCAGGACACAGACACAGGTATAAACACACAGGACAGGACACAGACACAGGTATATACACACAGGACACAGACACAGGTATATACACACAGGACAGGACACAGACACAGGTATATACACACAGTCAGGACACAGACACAGGTATATACACACAGGGCAGGACACAGGCACAGGTATATACACACAGGGCAGGACACAGACACAGGTATATATACACACAGGACAGGACACAGACACAGGTATATACACACAGGACACAGACACAGGTATATACACACAGGGCAGGACACAGACACAGGTATATACACACAGGACACAGACACAGGTATATACACACAGGGCAGGACACAGACACAGGTATATACACACAGGGCAGGACACAGACACAGACATATTCACATATTCTGCCACTTTCTCTGGAACGTCGAGTTTACATATTGGCAGGCGAACGTCTGAACTAGTCTGTCCCTCCACTGACCCTCCCCCTCATGAGCATACACCATAAACGCTGTACTTAACAATAACAACAAAGAATACCATCTTTTCCACAGCCGCTGAAGAAATGAGCCTTTCGTTGGAGATGGTGGCAGTGGGACTGGGGTAATCACAGCCTTGTGTCTGATGTATTTTCAATTTTATTCCCTCCATCTTCACTTCTCTATATACACTACTGACATATACCGAAACGCCAGCATGTACGAGGGTACTTTCCAGTAGAATGAGACCAACGAACTTATACATCAAAGACTCACCGGTAAAAAAAAAAGATTAATTTCATCTGTTCTGCATTCGCTCGATCCACTGCAGAAATGCCGGTCTGTAGGATTCTTTGGGTATATGTGACAGACACTGGAAAACCGCCATTCCCGAGGCTGCTCGGCTCTTGAAACTTATTCCTGCCAGTGATTTCTTCAGATGTTGAAACAGGTAAAAGACACAGGGGGCAAGGTCTGGGGAGTAAGCAGGGTGTGGCAAAGTATGGATGTTCTCGGTTGCAAGGTATTCTCGTACGAACCCTGACTTGTGAGCAGGTGCGTTATCGTGAAGAATCTTGATTCCTCTCATGCCTGCGGTTGATCGGAAAGTTGCATAAAACTTCTTGATGTCAGACAGTACTGATT
>JAPXFY010000027.1:34735418-34780418 GCA_030674185.1 Monoplex corrugatus | reverse complement strand
GTCAACGGATTTGTTCTCACTTTACAGAGAAAATATCATGAGAAACCTAGAAGAATGCCCTGGGATAAAGGTTGGAGGAAAAATGATAAACAACATCCGTTATGCAGATGACACCGTCCTAATTGCAGAAAATGAAAGGGACCTACAAAACCTTGTGAATGTAATAGAATTAGAAAGCAAAAATAAAGGGCTGGAGGTAAATAGCAAGAAGACTGAAGTCATGATAATCAGCAAATATAAACAGTAAATCCCCTCATGCAAAATAACAGCAAATGGCACAACTTTGAGACAGGTCGATAAGTTAAAATATTTGGGAGGGCCATGGTCGCCAACGCCACGCGACACGGCACATGATGATGATGATGACTGACCGGAAGGGTGTGTGTGTGTGTGTGTGTGTGTGTGTGGTGTGTGTGTGTGTGTGTGTGTGTGTGATGTGTGTGTGTGTGTGTGTGTGGTGGTGTGTGTGTGTGTTTGTGTGTGTGTGTGTGTGTGTTTTGTTGTTGTTTTTGGTGTTATTGTTGGTGTGTGTGTTTGTTGTGTGATGTGGTGTTTGTGTGCGTGTTTGTTGTTGCGTTTTTCTGTGTGTGTTTTGTGTGTTGTGTTTTTGTGTGTGTGTCGTGTTTTGTGTGATGTGCGTGTGTTGTCTGCGTGTGTGTTTTGTTTTCTGGTGTGTGTGTGTGTGTGTGTGTGTGATGTGTGTGGTGTGTGTGTTGGTGTGTGTGTGTGTGTTGTATGTGTGTGTGTGTGTGGGGTGTGTGTTGTGTGTGTGTGTTGTTGTCTGTGTATCTGTGTCTGTGTTGTGTTCTGTGTCTGTGTCTGTTTTTTTAATTTATAGATGTTCTGTCTCTGACTTACTCAATAACACACACATACACACACAACACACATGCACACATACACTCACGCAGTAACACACACGCGCACGTGCACACACACACACACACACACACACACACACACACACACACACACACACACACACACACACACAGACACCCTTACTCATTTAGTAAAACACACATACTCACTCACTAACACACACACTCACTGATTCACTGATTCACTCTCTCATTCACACACACACACACACACACACACACACACACACACACACACACACACACACACACACACGCACATACACACACACACATATCACACACACAGTGAGGTACTGACTCCTCTCATCTCTGACGTCATGTCCGAAGTTGATGACGGTCATCAGTTTTTTCAACTGATGAGCACGTGATCCACTATGCATGGCGACCAGGTCACGTGAGGGGGTCAGCAAGTATGCCGTGCCATTGATAATCACCGGACCTTCCTGCAACACACGAAAGGACAGGAGGTAAACTATAAATAAAACAGAAGTGTAAAGGATGGACAGGAGGAAATCAAAAGACAAAAGAACATACACAGGACAAAGGACAAGTGAAAGAAAGAAACAGAAAAGTCAGAAACAGAAACAGAAAAGTCAGAAACAGAAATCAGAAAAGCAGAAACAGAAAAGTCAGAAACAGAAACAGAAAAGTCAGAAGAAACAGAAACAGAAACAGAAACAGAAACAGAAACAGAAACAGAAAAGTCAGAAACAGAAACAGAAAAGTCAGAAACAGAAACAGAAAAGTCAGAAACAGAAGAAACAGAAAAGACAGAAACAGAAACAGAAACAGAAACAGAAACAGAAACAGAAACAGAAAACAGAAAAACAGAAGAAACAGAAACAGAAAACAGAAACAGAAAAAAAGACAGAAACAGAAACAGAAAAGCAGAAACAGAAACAGAAAAAGACAGAAACAGAAACAGAAAACAGAAACAGAAACAGAAAAACAGAAACAGAAAAGAGAACAGAAACAGAAACAGACAGAAACAGACAGAAACAGAAAACAGAACAGAAAAGAACAGAAACAGAAACAGAAACAGAAAAGAAACAGAAACAGAAAAACAGAAACAGAAACAGAAAAGACAGAAACAGAAACAGAAAAGCAGAAGAAACAGAACAGAAACAGAAACAGAAACAGAAACAGAAACAGAAACAGAAAAAGACAGAAACAGAAAAGCAGAAACAGAAACAGAAAACAGAAAAAGAAACAGAAACAGAAAAGACAGAAACGAAAAGAAAAGACAGAAACAGAAACAGAAATCAGAAAGAAACAGAAACAGAAAAGACAGAAACAGAAAAGACAGAAACAGAAACAGAAAAGACAGAAACAGAAACAGAAACAGAAAAGCAGAAACAGAAACAGAAAGACAGAAACAGAAAACAGAAACAGAAACAGAAAGACAGAAACAGAAACAGAAACAGAAAAGAACAGAAACAGAAACAGAAAAGACAGAAACAGAAACAGAAAAGTCAGAAACAGAAACAGAAAAGCAGAAACAGAAACAGAAACAGAAACAGAAACAGAAACAGAAAGCAGAACAAAACAGAAACAGACAGAAAGAAGACAGAAACAGAAACAGAAAAGACAGAACAGAAAAGACAGAAACAGAAAAGACAGAAACAGAAGAAGAAACAGAAAACAGAAAAAAGTCAGAAACAGAAACAGAAAAGACAGATACAGAAACAGAAAAGACAGAAACAGAAACAGAAAAGACAGAAGACAAAACAGAAACAGAAAAGACAGAAACAGAAGACAGAAATAGAAAAGACAGAAACAGAAACAGAAATAGAAAGACAGAAACAGAAAGACAGAAACAGAAAAGACAGAAACAGAAACAGAAAAGTCAGAACAGAAACAGAAAAGACAGAAACAGAAACAGAAAAGACAGAAACAGAAACAGAAAAGACAGAAACAGAAACAGAAACAGAAAAGACAGAAACAGAAAAGACAGAAACAGAAAAGACAGAAACAGAAAAGACAGAAACAGAAAAGCAGAAACAGAAACAGAAAGTCAGAAACAGAAACAGAAAGACAGAAACAGAAACAGAAACAGAAAAGACAGAACAAACAGAAAAGACAGAAATAGAAAAGACAGAAACAGAACAGACAGAAACAGAAAAGACAGAAACAGAAACAGAAACAGAAAAGACAGAAAAACAGAAAACAGAAAAGACAGAAACAGAACAGAAACAGAAACAGAAAAGACAGAAACAGAAACAGAAACAGAAACAGAAACAGAAAGACAGAAACAGAAACAGAAACAGAAAAGACAGAAACAGAAACAGAAAAGACAGAAACAGAAAAGACAGAAACAGACAGAAACAGAAAAGTCAAAAACAGAAACAGAAACAGAAAAGACAGAAACAGAAACAGAAAAGACAGAAACAGAAAAGACAGAAACAGAAAAGTCAGAAACAGAAACAGAAACAGAAAAGACAGAAACAGAAACAGAAAAGACAAAACAGAAACAGAAACAGAAAATAGAACAGAAAAGACAGAAACAGAAACAGAAACAGAAAAGACAGAAACAGAAAGACAGAAACAGAAACACAAAAGCAGAAACAGAAACAGAAAGTCAGAAACAGAAACAGAAAAGACAGAAACAGAAACATAAAAGA
This sequence comes from Monoplex corrugatus, assembly GCA_030674185.1. Lineage (NCBI taxonomy): Eukaryota > Metazoa > Mollusca > Gastropoda > Littorinimorpha > Ranellidae > Monoplex > Monoplex corrugatus. The sequence continues at coordinate 34,776,913 of JAPXFY010000027.1, read as the reverse complement.
CAGAAACAGAACAGACAGAAACAGACAGACATAACAGAAAAACACAAAACAGAAAACAGAAACAGAACAATCAGAACAGAAACAGAAAAGACAGAACAGAAAAGACAGAAACAGCAAAAGACAGAAACAGAAACAGAAAAGTCAGAAACAGAAACAGAAAAGACAGAAACAGAAACAGAAGAAGTCAGAAACGAGAACAGAAATCAGCGAAACAGAAACAGAAAAGTCAGAAACAGAAACAGACAGAAACAGAAACAGAAAGGACAGAAACAGAAAAGAAAGAAACAGAAACACAAAAGTCAGAAACAGAACAACAGAAAAGAACAGAAACAGAAAAGACAGAAACAGAAAAACAGAAAAGTCAGAAACAGAAACAGAAAAGTCAGAAACAGAAACAGAAAAGTCAGAAACAGAAACAGAAAAGTCAGAAACAGAAACAGAAAAGACAGAAACAGAAACAGAAAAGACAGAAACAGAAAAGACAGAAACAGAAACAAAAAGTCAGAAACAGAAACAGAAAAGAAAGAAACAGAAACACAAAAGTCAGAAACAGAAACAGAAAGGACAGAAAAGACAGAAACAGAAACAGAAAAGACAGAAACAGAAAAGTCAGAAACAGAAACAGAAGTCAGAAACAGAAACAGAAAAGACAGAAACAGAAACAGAAAATACAGAAACAGAAAAGAAAAGAAACAGAAACAGAAAAGACAGAAACAGAAAAGACAGAAACAGAAACAGAAAAGACAGAAACAGAAACAGAAAAGACAGAAACAGAAACAGAAAAGACAGAAACAGAAAAGTCAGAAACAGAAACAGAAAAGACAGAAACAGAAACAGAAAAGACAGAAACAGAAAAGACAGAAACAGAAACAGAAAGACAGAAACAGAAACAGAAAAGACAGAAACAGAAAAGTCAGAAACAGAAACAGAAACAGAAACAGAAAAGACAGAAAACAGAAACAGAAAAGACAGAAAACAGAAACAGAAAAGACAGAAACAGAAAAGACAGAAACAGAAACAGAAAAGACAGAAACAGAAACAGAAAAGACAGAAACAGAAACAGAAAAGACAGAAACAGAAAACGAAACAGACAAACAGAAACAGAAACAGAAAAGACAGAAACAGAAAAGACAGAAACAGAAACAGAAAAGACAGAAACAGAAAACAGAAACAGAAAAGACAGAAACAGAAACAGAAAAGACAGAAAACAAAAAGACAGAAACAGAAACAGAAGAGACAGAAACAGAAACAGAAAAGACAGAAACAGAAAAGACAGAAACAGAAACAGAAAGACAGAAACAGAAAAGACAGAAACAGAAACAGAAAAGACAGAAACAGAAAGACAGAACAGAAACAGAAAAGACAGAAACAGAAACAGAAGAGACAGAAACAGGAACAGAAAAGACAGAAACAGAAAAGACAGAAACAGAAACAGAAAAGACAGAAACAGAAACAGAAAAGACAGAAACAGAAAAGACAGAAACAGAAACAGAAAAGACAGAAACAGAAACAGAAAAACAGAAACAGAAACAGAAACAGAAAAGACAGAAACAGAAAAGACAGAAACAGAAAAGACAGAAACAGAAAAGACAGAAACAGAAAAGACAGAAACAGAAACAGAAAAGTCAGAAACAGAAACAGAAAAGACAGAAACAGAAACAGAAACAGAAAAGACAGAAACAGAAACAGAAAGACAGAAATAGAAAAGACAGAAACAGAACAGACAGAAACAGAAAAGACAGAAACAGAAACAGAAACAGAAAAGACAGAAACAGAAACAGAAAAGACAGAAACAGAAACAGAAACAGAAAAGACAGAAACAGAAAAGACAGAAACAGAAGCAGAAACAGAAAAGTCAAAAACAGAAACAGAAACAGAAAAGACAGAAACAGAAACAGAAAAGACAGAAACAGAAACAGAAAAGACAGAAACAGAAACAGAAAAGTCAGAAACAGAAACAGAAAAGACAGAAACAGAAACAGAAAAGACAGAAACAGAAAAGACAGAAATAGAAAAGTCAGAAACAGAAACAGAAAAGACAGAAACAGAAAAGACAGAAACAGAAAAGACAGAAACAGAAACAGAAAAGTCAGAAACAGAAACAGAAAAGACAGAAACAGAAACAGAAAAGTCAGAAACAGAAACAGAAAAGTCAGAAACAGAAACAGAAAAGACAGAAACAGAAAAGTCAGAAACAGAAACAGAAAAGAAAGAAACAGAAACACAAAAGACAGAAACAGAAAAGACAGAAACAGAAACAGAAAAGACAGAAACAGAAAAGTCAGAAACAGAAACAGAAAAGACAGAAACAGAAACAGAAAAGACAGAAACAGAAAAGACAGAAACAGAAACAGAAAAGACAGAAACAGAAACAGAAAAGACAGTAACAGAAAAGTCAGAAACAGAAACAGAAACAGAAACAGAAAAGACAGAAACAGAAACAGAAAAGACAGAAACAGAAACAGAAAAGACAGAAACAGAAAAGACAGAAACAGAAACAGAAAAGACAGAAACAGAAACAGAAAAGACAGAAACAGAAAAGCGGAAACAGAAACAGAAACAGAAACAGAAAAGACAGAAACAGAAAAGACAGAAACAGAAACAGAAAAGACAGAAACAGAAACAGAAAAGACAGAAACAGAAACAGAAAAGACAGAAACAGAAACAGAAGAGACAGAAACAGAAACAGAAAAGACAGAAACAGAAAAGACAGAAACAGAAACAGAAAAGACAGAAACAGAAAAGACAGAAACAGAAACAGAAAAGACAGAAACAGAAAAGACAGAAACAGAAACAGAAAAGACAGAAACAGAAACAGAAACAGAAACAGAAACAGAAAGACAGAAACAGAAACAGAAAAGACAGAAACAGAAACAGAAAACAGAAACAGAAACAGAAAAGACAGAAACAGAAACAGAAAAGACAGAAAAACAGAAAAGACAGAAACAGAAGACAGAAACAGAAAAGACAGAAACAGAAACAGAAAAGACAGAACAGAAACAGAAAAGACAGAAACAGAAAAGACAGAAAACAGAAACAGAAAAGACAGAAAACAGAAAAGACAGAAAAGACAGAAACAGAAAAGACAGAAACAGAAACAGAAAAGAAACAGAAACAGAAAAGACAGAAACAGAAAAACAGACAGAAACACAGAAAAGAGACAGAAACAGAAACAGAAGACAGAAACAGAAACAGAAACAGAAACAGAAAAACAGAAAACAGAAAAGACAGAAACAGAAACAGAAAGACAGAAACAGAAACAGAAAAGAACAGAAACAGAAAAGAAACAGAACAGAAACAGAAAAGACAGAACAGAAAAGAAGAAACAGAAACACAAAAGTCAGAAACAAGAAATAATGGACAAGAGAAAAAGGAAAACAAAGGACAAAAGGACATACAAAGGACAAAAGGACATAAAAGGACAATAGGACATATAAAAGAAGAAAACAGAAAAGACAGAACCAAAAAAAGAAAGAACAATAGAAAAGAATGGACAGAAAATGGGACACAGGGAATAATATACAGAAGGGGAAAAGAAGGGCGGGAGGGAAAAGAAAGGACAGAATGTGGAAAGAGAGAAGAAAACGACAGAATAGTTAACTAGATGACTGACTAACCGACTGACTGACTGACTGACTGACTGACTGATTGACTGACTGACTGACTGACTGACTGAATGAATGAATGAGTGAAGGAAGGAAGGAAGGAAGGAAGGAAGAAGGTAAAACTTACCAAGTCAAGAACTAAACGGATCACATCTGTCTTTCTGACCGTCGCATGACTGACTGGCTAATTGCTTGACTGTCTGACTGACTGTGACTGTGACTGACTGACTGACTGACTGACTGACTGACTGACTGACTGGCTGGCTGAATGAATGAATGAATGAATGAATGAACTTGCCAAATCAAAAACTAAACGGATCACATCTGTCTTTCTGACCATCGCATAACTGACTGATTGATAGCTTGACTGACCGATTGACTGACTGACTTACTGACTGACTGACTGACTGAATGAATGAATGAATGAAATGAAATGAATGAATGAATGAATGAATGAATGAATGAATGAATGAAGAGGACAAAGGAGAGAACTCACCAAATCAAAAGCCTGCAGATACATGTCTGTCCTTGTGACCAACACGGAGCTGCCTGTCTCCCAGTCCTGGTAAAACCCGGACCTGCTGAAGTCCTGTGCAACATGTCAACCGGTGCACTTAGAAAGCTCATTGGTCTTTTCGTTTGGGAGCTTTGTTTGTTTGTTTGCTTTTTGTTTGTTTGTTTGTTTGTAAGTTTGTTGGAGGTTTGTGTGTTACGTGTGTGTGTGGGGGGGGGGGGGGGCTGTTTATTTGTTGGCTGCGGGTTTGTTTGTTTGTTTGTTTGCTTGCTTGTTTGGGTTTTGTGTGTTATGTGTGGGAGAAGGGAGGCTGTTTATTTGTTTATTTGTTGGCAGTCAGTTTTGTTGTTGTTGTTGTTGTTGTTGTTGTTATTGTTTGGTGGGTGGGGAGGGGGTGTTGGATTGTTTGGGTTTATTTGGGTTTGTTTGGGTTTGTGTTTGGTTTGGTTTGGTTTGGTTTGGTTTGATTTGGTTTGATTTGGTTTGTTTGGTTTGTTTGGTTTGGTTTGGTTTGGTTTGGTTTGGTTTGGTTTGGTTTGGTTTTTGGTTTGAGACTTGACGTCGCCCTACCGCCAAAACTGACAGCTGTAAGTGAATAACTTTCTATAATTGATTGGCAACAACAGTGATCATATATACCTCGCTAGTGTCCACATCCAACTCCACCATCACCCCCCCCCCCGCCACTACCACCGCCACCATCACAGCAACAGCAGCAGCAACAACAGCAACAGTAATGTTTACTTCCTTAACGTGCATGAGATGTTTCACGCAATGTCCATTCTTGACTGTGTACACATCACGATTACGATCACCACCACTACCACAACAACAACAGCAACAATAACAACAGCAATATCTACCTCTTCGTTGTGCCAGTAGCGTTTCATGCAGTGTCTGCTGTTGACTGTGTGCACATCACCATCACCATTACCGCCACTACCACTACTACCACCATCACCACAATAACAGCAACAACAAGAATAACAATAACAATGAATACCACCTCATTGTGCAAGTAGTGTTTCACACAATGTCCATTGCTGACTGTGTAGACAGGGATGCTCACGTCAGCCAGTACGTTCCGACGAAGACGTAATCTGACGTCACTGCCTCTGACGTGGACTGTCGCATCAATGGCATGAGGCATGACGTCAGCATGACGCCTGTGACGTAGGCGCATGGATGACATCACTGTCACTGTAGCCGTGTCTGTGTGGAAACACCGTATGTCAGACAGCAAAACAAGGACGAACAAGATGATACGAGATAAGACAGACAACGAACAGACAGACAAACAGATGGAAACAGATTAACGGACAGAAAAAAAAAGTCAGACACACAGACACGAAATCAAAAGGGAGAAGATTTACGAACAGGGAAGAAAACAGTAACACAGACAGACAATAAAAGCAGAAAACATTTATAGATGGAAAAGCTAGACACATACATATAAGTTCTCTGTATTGTTGTTTATGCGTGTATCAACGCGTGACAGAATTACACCTAGGCTGTTTGCAATGCCCAATGAACGCCCCACAAATTTTCGGCCAACTGGCCTTTGTCAAACATAAGATCACAAACAAACAAACTCCAGGTACAAAACTTTGTAGGCATCAACTCGATCTTGACTCTTTTTTATGAGGGGCAAGACGGGCTGCAGAATTCTGAATACACTGGAGGCATGCACCAGAAGAAGTAGGCTAGCCAGACAACAGAGAAATACAATAATAGATGCGAGACAAGATCAGAGTCAGATAAGTCGCAAGTTTAGATGCTGCTGAAGTTGAAAAAAAAAACGGCGAATAGAACTGAAATGTTGCGGTTGATCAGGTTTGGGTGATGAATTTCTGCACAGAGAGTTGAGGGTCAAGAACAACCCCAAAAGTTGTTGACTGATTCAGGAAGAGCAAAAGTGTTGTTACCTAGCTGGATAAGACAAACATTTATGGTGTGACCTTACCGTAAAGTTCAAAGTGGGTGTGGCCTTACCGTAAAGTTCAAAGTGGGTGTGGTTTTATCGTAAAGGTAAAAGTGGGTGTGATCTAACCGTAATGATCAAAGGTAGTGAGATCTTACCGTAAAGTTCAAAGTGGGTATGGCCGTACCGTACTGATCAAGTGGGTATGGTCTTACCGTAAGGTTCAAAGTGGGTGTGGTCTTACCGATATGTTCAAAATGGGTATGGTATTACTGTAATGGTATGGTCTTACCGTAAAGTTTAAAGTGGGTGTGGTCTTGCCGTAATGTTCAAAATGGATATGATCTTACCCTATAATGTTCAAAGTGGGTATGGTCTTACCGAAATGTTCAAAATGGGTATGGTCTTACCGTAGTGTTCAAAGTGGATATGGTCTTACCGTAATGTTCAAAATGGGTAGAGTCTCATCGTAATGTTCAAAATGAATATGGTCTCATGGTAATGTTCAAAGTGGGTACGGTCTTACCGTAAAGTTCAAAGTGGGTACGGTCTTGCCGTAATGTTCAAAGTGGATAGGGTCATACCTTAAAGTTCCAAATGGGTAGAGTCGTTCTGTAATGATCAAAGTGGATGTGGTCTTATGGTAATGTTCAAAGTGGGTATGGTTTTACCGCAATGTACAAAATGGGTATGGTCTAACTGTATGGTATGATTTTACCGTAATGTTCAAAATCGGTATGGTCTTACCGTATTGTTCAAAGTGGGTATGGTCTTACGTGTAATGTTCAAAGAGGGTATGGTCTTACGTGTAATGTTCAAAGTGGGTATGGTCTTACCGTAATATTCAAAGTGGCTGTGGTCTTACCGTAATATTCAAAGTGGGTGTGGTCTTACCGTAATATTCAAAGTGGGTATGGTCTTACCGTAATGATCAAAGTGGGCGTGGTCTTACCGTAATATTCAAGTGGGTATGGTCTTACCGTAATGATCAAAGTGGGCGTGGTCTTACCGTAATATTTAAAGTGGGTATGGTCTTACCGTAATGTTTGAACTGGGTATGATCCTACCGTAGTGTTTGAAGTGGGTATGGTCTTACCGTAATGTTTGCAGTGGGTATTGTCTTACCGTAATGTTTGAAATGGGTATGGTCTTACCGTAATGTTTAAGGTGGATATGGTCTTACCGTAATATTCTAAGTGGGTGTGGTCTTACCATAATATTCAAAGTGGGTATGGTCTTACCGTAATGTTCAAAGTTGATATGGTCTTAATGTAATGTTCAAAGTGGGTATGGTCTTACCGTAATGTTTGATCTTACTTAATGTTCAAAGTGGATGTGGTCTTACCGTAATGATAAAAAAAAGGTATGGTCTTACCGTAATGTTCAAAGTGGGTATGGTCCCAGTATAAGGATTTGACAGGCCGCAGTAGGTGCAGTACACACAGCGCCACCACAACCAGCATACCCGGTCCATTGCTCCATACACCCCCCATGATACAGGCAATACCTTCAATACACGTACAGTTATCATCAACACACGTACAATCATAATCAACACACGTACAGTCATAATCAACACACGTACAATCATCATCAACACACGTACAATCATAATCAACACACGTGCAATCATCATCAACACACGTACACTCATCATCAACACACGTACAATCATCATCAACACACGTACAATCATCATCAACACACGTACACTCATCATCAACACACGTACAATCATCATCAACACACGTACAATCATCATCAACACTAATACAATCATAATCAACACACGTACAATCATAATCAACTCACGTACAATCATAATCAACACACGTACATCATCACCAACACTCATATAATCATAATCAACACACGTACAATCATAGTCAACACACGTACAGTTATCATCAACACACGTACAATCATAATCAACACACATACAATCATAGTCAACACACGTACAATCATCATCAACACTCGTACAATCATCATCAACACTCGTACAATCATCATCAGCACACGTACAATCATCATCACAAACACACACGTACAATTCATCATCAACACTCGTACAATCATAATCAACACACGTACAAATCATCATCAAACACACGTACAATCATCATCAACACACGTACAATCATATCACAACGTCAATCAACACACGTACATTATCATCAACAAACAATATTCAACACACGTACATTATCAACACACATACAATCATCATCAACACACGTACAATCATTATCAACACTCGTACAATCATCATCAACACACTAAATTCATCATCAACACTCGTACAATCATCATCAACACACGTACAATCATCATCAACACACGTCACATCATCACACACTCGTACAATCATCATCAACACACGTACAATCATCATCAACACTACTACTAAATCATCATCAACACACGTACAATCATCATCAACACACGTACAATCATCATCAACACACGTACAATCATCATCAACACACGTACAATCATCATCACACGTACAATCATCACACACACGTACAATCATCATCAACACACGTACAATCATCATCAGAACACCGTACAATCATCATCAACACACGTACAATCATCATCAACACACGTACAATCATCATCAACACACGTACAATCATCATCAACACACGTGCAGTTATCATCAACACACGTACAATCATCATCAACACACGTACAATCATCATCAACACACGTACAATCATCATCAACACACGTACAATCATCATCAACACTCGTACAATCATCATCAACACACGTACAATCAGCAGCAGCACACGTACAATCATCATCAACACACGTACAATCAACATCAACACACGTACAATCATCATCAACACACGTACAATCATCATCAACACACGTACAATCATCATCAACACACGTACAATCATCATCAACACACGTACAATCATCATCAAGGGGAATGTAAGATCTGTATCCTTAACCCATCAATTCCAATTTCAGTTTCAGTTTCTCAAGATGACATCTCCACTCTCGGAACGAATTCCATATGCACTAACGTCACATGTTTCAAGTGTATGGTGATAATGGCACAAGCCTGAAGCCTGCACATAAACCCATGAGCTGGTCAGGTTCTGAGGCCCTACCTAACCTATGTGTTACCATTTTATACTGACATTGTATCAGCCTGGCTCTTGGTGACATGTAAATGACATGTGTATCTGTGTATCTTACCTTCAAAAAAGGGAAAAATATATACAACCTAAATAAATATTAATTAAAGGTCTGAATCACAACACAACTGGTTATTTTGTACTAAAAAAAATACGTCCATCGACCGGGAATCGAACACGGGTCACCCGTGTGGCAGGCGAGTATTCTATAATTAGACCACCGATGCCTACTGGAGCCCATCAAGCTGAAGGTAATATCTCCCCATCCTTTGTCCATCAAGCTGAAGGTAATATCTCCATCCTGTGTCTATCAAGCAGAAGGTAATATCTCCATCCTTTGTCCATCAAGCGGAAGGTAATATCTCCATCCTTTGTCCATCAAGCAGAAGGTAAATTCTCCATCATTTGTCCATCAAGCGGAAGGTAAATTCTCCATCCTTTGTCCATCAAGGGGAAGGTATCTGGACAGAATCGAACCCAAATCTTCCCGTGACCGACTATGGCGACCATCTAGTGTGCATGTTGTAGTAGTGTTTGCCTATAACAGTGGACTTTGCTACAGAACTTTACCCATTGGTGATTGCTTTATTATATGGGAGATCTCACGTGAGCAAGGTGCATACTGCACATGGGACCTATTCTATCGTCATACCCGAAAGGCTAGCACCCAGACCATTATTCAGGGTCTGGTGGAGAAAAATCCCTGCCCGGTTGGGAATCGAACCCAGGTTTCTGTTGGCCTAGGTCGATGTTTTAACCACTGGGCCACACACTGCGTGTATGATAATCACAGAACAACAGCAGCAACAGCAACTACAACAATAACAACAGCAACAACAACAACAACAGCAGCAACAATGATATCAATAGGAACAGCAACAATAACAAAAGAAGCGGCAACAACAACAACAATAATGACAACAACACCCACAATATCAGCAGCAACAGCAACAAGAACAACAACTATAGCAACATCAAATACTACTATTGCTACTAATGATACTATTATTATTTTTTTCTGCTACTACTACCACCGCTTTTAGTACTACTGCAGCTGCTACTACTCCTACTTCTATTGTTAGTGGTACTATTATCAATACTACAATGACAGCTACTACAACTACTACTACATCTACCATATTACTATTATCAATACTACAATGACAGCTACTACAATTACTACTACATCTACCATATTACTATTATCAATACTCCAACTACAGCTATTACTACTACTACTATACTACTACTACTACTACTACTACTATCTACTATCTACATACTACATCTATATACTATTATCAATACTCCAACTACATACTACTACTACTATACTACTACTACATACTACTACTACTACTACTACTACTACTATACTACATCTACCATATTACTATTATCAATACTCCAACTACAGCTACTACTACTACTACTATACTACACATACTACTACTACATCTACTATACTATTATCAATACTACAACTACAGCTACTACTACTACTACTACATCTACCATATTACTATTATCAATACTCAACTACAGTACTACTACTACTACTACAACTACTACTACATCTACCATATTACTATATCAATACTCCAACTACAGCTACTACTACTACTACTACTACTACTACTACTACTACTATCTACTACTACTACTACTACTACTACTACTATAACTACTACTACATCTACCATATTACTATATCAATACTCCAACTACAGCTACTACTACTACTACAACTACTACTACATCTACCATATTACTATTATCATACTACAATGACAGCTACTCAACTACTACTACATCTACATATACTTATATACTCCAACTACACTATACATACAACTACTACTACATCTACCATATTACTATTATCAATACTCCAACTACAGCTACTACTATACTACACTACTACTACTACTACTACTACTACTACTACTACTACTTACATCTACCATATTACTATTATCAATACTCCATACAGCTACTACTACTACATACTACTATACTAACTACTATCTACTATACTACTACTACATCTACCTATTACTACTATCATACTCCAACTACAGCTACTATACTACTACTACTACTACTACATACACATTACTATATCAATACTCCAACTACAGCTACTACTACTACTACTACTACTAACTACTATACTACTACTACTACTACACTACTACTACATCTACCATATTACTATTATCAATACTCACAAGACAGCTACTACATACTACTAACTACTACACATACTACCATATTACTATATCAATACTCAACTACAGCTACTACTACACTACTATACTATCTACTACTACTATTACTACTACTACTACTACTACTAACTACTACTACTACTATCATTACATACTATACATACTACTACACTACTACACTACTACTACTACTACTCTACATATTATACTATATCAATACTCCAACTACAGCTACTACTACTAACTACTCACTACTACTACTATTACTACTACTACTACAATTACACTACTACATACTACACTACTACTACATACTACTACATCTACTTACTACTATCAATACTCAACTACAGCTACTACAACTACTACTACTACATCTACCATATTACTACTATCAATACTCCAACTACAGCTACTACTACTACTACATCTACCATATTACTATTATCAATACTACAATGACAGCTACTACAACACTACTACTACATCTACCATATTACTACTATCAATACTCCAACTACAGCATACTACTACTACTACTATCTACATATTACTATTATCAATACTCCAACTACAGCTACTAACTACTACTACTATACTAACTACTACACTACTACATCTACACTATTACTACTATCAATACTCCAACTACAGTACTACTACTTACTATCTATCATATACTATTAACTACTATCAATACTACCTACTACTACTACTACTACTACTACATCTACCATATTACTATTATCAATATTACAACTACAGCTACTACTACTACTACTACTATACTACTACATTACCATACTATCATACTCCAACTAACTATCTACTACTACTACTACTACTACATCTACCATATTACTATTATCAATACTCCAACTACAGTCTACTACTTACTACTACATCTACATTACTATTATCAATACTACAATACAGCTACTACTACTACTACATCTACCTATTACTACTATCAATACTACAACTACAGCTACTACTACTACTACTCTACCTATTACTATTATCAATATTCACTAAGTACACTACTACTATTACTATACATATTACAACTACAGACTACTACTACTACATCTACCATATTACTATTATCAATATACAATACAGCTACTACTACTACTACATCTACCATATACTACTATTCAATATTCAACTACAGCTACTACTACTACACTACTACCATATTACTATTATCAATATTACAACTACAGCTACTACTACTACTACCTATACTATTATCAATATTACAACTACACTACTACTACTAACATCTACCATATTACTATTATCATATACAACTACAGTACTACTACTACATCTACCATATTACTATTATCAATATTACAACTACAGCTACTACTACTACTATACTAACTATATTACTATTATAATATACAACTACAGCTACTACTACTACTACATCTACCTATTACTATTTCAATACAACTACAGCTACTATACTACTACATCTACCATATTACTATTATCAATATTACAATACAGCTACTACTACTACTACATCTACCTATTACTATTATCAATATTCAACTACAGCTACTACTACTACATCTACCATATTACTATATCAATATTCAACTACAGCTACTACTACTACATCTACCTATTACTATTATCAATATCATACAGCTACTAACACTATACATCTACCATATTACTATATCAATATACAACTACAGCTATATACTACTACATTCCTATTACTATTATCAATCAGTACACTACACTATCTACTACTATATATACCAAATTACCATTTATCATATACAACTACAGCTACTATACTACTACATCTACCATTATTACATATTAATCAATATTACAACTACACTACTACTATACTACTACTACTACTACTATCTACATCTACCATGTTACTATTATCCATACTCCAACTACAGTTACTACTACTACACTACATCTACAATTACTATTATCAATATTAATACAGCTACTACTATATACATTACCTTATTACTATTCAATATTACAACTACAGCTACTACTACTAACATCTACCATATTACTATTATCAATATTACAACTACAGCTACTACTACTACATCTACCTTATTACTATTATCAATATTACAACTACAGCTACTACTACTACATCTACCATATTACTATTATCAATATTACAACTACAGCTACTACTACTACATCTACCATATTACTATTATCAATATTACAAATACAGCTACTACTACTACTATACATCTACCTTATTACTATTATCAATATTACAACTACAGCTACTAGTACTACTACATCTACCTTATTACTATTATCAATATTACAACTACAGCTACTACTACTACTACATCTACCTTATTACTATTATCAATATTACAACTACAGCTACTACTACTACATCTACCATATTACTATTATCAATATTACAACTACAGCTACTACTACTACATCTACCTTATTACTATTATCAATATTACAACTACAGCTACTACTACTACATCTACCATATTACTATTATCAATATTACAACTACAGCTACTACTACTACTACATCTACCTTATTACTATTATCAATATTACAACTACAGCTACTATACTACATCTACCATATTACTATTATCAATATTACAACTACAGCTACTAGTACTACTACATCTACCATATTACTATTATCAATATTACAACTACAGCTACTACTACTACTACTACTACTACATCTACCATGTTACTATTATCCATACTCCAACTACAGTTACTACTACTACCACTACATCTACCATATTACTATTATCAATATTACAACTACAGCTACTACTACTACTACATCTACCTTATTACTATTATCAATATTACAACTACAGCTACTAGTACTACTACATTTAACTTATTACTATTATCAATACTACAACTACAGCTACTACTGCTACTACATCTTCCATATCACTATTATCAATACTGCAACTACTGTTACTAATACTACTACATCTACTATATTACCATTGCTACTATTACCATAACTACTACGGCTACTACTATTATCACAACCACTGCCTATTTCTACTGCTGCTGTTGCTGCTGCTACTACTCTTATTAACTAATCCTACTGCTACTACTACTACTGCTGCTACTATACTACTACTACTGCTGCTGCTGCTGCTGATGCTGCTGCTACTACTACTACTACTACAACAACTACCACAACAACAACCACAAATACTGCTTCTACTTTTATCAATACCATCACCACTTATGCCACAATATAACTCCTACTTGTACTTACGGTTTCACAAGCTCCAACACACACTGAACCAGGCACTCTGTCAGCATCATCCAGCTTACTCCACAAGCCATACGTGGCATTTTAACAGACCCCATCCCTCCCTCTTTCCTTACGTCTCCCCCCACCCACCCACCCACCCTCTCCTTCCTGCCCTGACCCTGTTCATTCCCCACCCTACCCCCAGCGTGTTGCTCTGTTCGTGTGAAACCATCAGTCCCATCCCGCCCATACCATAGACATGGACGTCACTGTCAGTATCTACAAAAATCATCAGCATACATGTATGGACAAATGAATCACTACCTAGATCTATACAGTCGAACACACACACACACACACACACACACACACACACACACACACACACACACACACACACACACACACACACACACACAAACACACACACACACACGTACACATACACATACATGCATGCATACACATACACAAAGCTAGATCTGATAAATGAACAACTGCAGTGACAAGACAACCTGTAGAAATGAAGAAAAAAAGTGACGACTTCAGAGGCGTGACATGATTAAGTTGTTCTGGTTAAAGAAAAAAAAAAGCGGTCACCGTGGTATAGTGGTTAGCGCAACGAACTACGGACTGGAAGGCTGGGAGTTTGAATGCCCATCAGTCCCTTCAAAAGTCATTATGGGATTTTTCGGCTCCAACTGGCTCCCACCCGAAGTTGAGCGTGGTACAGGCTCATTGGGAAGACTGGGATCACACAGCTGAGTCTCATCTACTTCTCGAATGCGTCATTGAGGGTGTTGGTCAAATCGTCTGACCACCACCGCAGATGTCTGTCTCTTTCGAACCGGGTTGACACCAGGATATGATAGTATGCATCGAGTGCAGTCCTGTCACGCAATCTCAATCCTAGATGGAACTCCATAGCATCATGGTTATTATCATCTTCATGACCATCATCGTCATCGCATTGCAAAAACTGTGCCAGCCTCTGTGGCCATTAAGGTGGTATAGAAAATGGGACCCCCCCCCCCCCCTAAAAAAAAAAAAAAAGAAAAAAGGTGAGCACACAGAAAATCTTCTAAGTGCAATGATCCTAAAAGAATTATATATTGTTCTGGTAAAATATTACGTATTTAAGGAAAAGATAGCGCCTTTCGTTGAAGTACGTTGTCATTATCATCATCATCATCATCACCATCACTATCATCATCATCATCATCATCATTATCATCATCATCGTGTGCCCTGCTGCATGGTGTTGGCGATCATGGCCCTCCATACGAATCTATCCCTTGTTGCTGCAAGTACATCTCCCACCCTCTCTGTCCTCAGCCACCTGCAAGTCAGTCCACTATTTTCTCCCTGGGCCTACCTGGTGCTCTCTTTCCCTCCAGCTTTCCTGTTGTGACCAGGTGCTCTAGTTCCCCTTTCCTCATAAAATGGCTTATAAGTGTTGCTTATCTTTTCTTTATTTTCTTTATCAATGATCTCCTTGTGTCTGCCTCCATCAAGACTCTCTCGTTTGTTTGATTTGCTGTCCATGGAACTCTCAACATTCTTCTTAGAAACCACATTTCGGCTACTTTAATCTTGTTCTGGCTTCTTGTTCTGTCACAGAATCAGGCTGTTTTCTCAAAACTCGCCATTTTATTACGGATCTGATTTTGGTGTTAAAATACATTCCGTTTTGTGACCATGTTCCCCAGTGATGCAAAATCTTGAAACAGGGAGGAGAACGGGTTCTATAAAACAGTGACACCACCAAGTTCATAGTTCATATTGCTTACAGCCCAGCCAACCACTAGAGCCATATCAGGGCAAGCACCACGTCAAGAACGACAACCAGGTTAAGGTAAAAGACAACAGTTAAAACCGTGCTCACTGTTAGTCTTGCAAGTCTAATATGCAATTACAAAAAACATATTCATAAGTAAAATCTTATCAGGAGAAATATGTTGATCTCTTGTAAAAACTTGAAAATTGCTTCAGGAGGGACGTTTCGGAAGAGGATCTTTAAGGAGAACGCCATGTAGTGCTTGTTCTCTCACATCGTACAAGTCCCAGCAATCAAGGAGGAGGTGTCTGATGCCCAACGGCTCGTCACATGGTATACACCACGGTGCTTCTTCATTTCTTAAAAGGTATGAATGAGTGTGTAAGATGTGTGACCCGTGTGTGACCTACATAACACTGTCTTTTTCTTACGGTTCCCTGCAGCAGATGGGAGAATTTCTTGTAGGTTAGGGCGGATTTGGAAAAAAAAGCTTGTTATCTGTCTGTTTATTCCAATCCTAGTGGCACCACCAGAATCACTGGAGCGTTAAGATCGGCAGTGAACAGGCCGTTTTTTTTACGAGATATTGGCGGATGAGATCAAATTCTACACATGAGATCTTGAGTCTAGGGATTTATCAAAATAGCCCCCACCCCCCAGCCCGCTGATGAAAACTTAACAAGTAGAGAACTGGTCATAGGAGTTTGGGATTTGTTCAACAGGAATTCATCTCACCCAGACATTTCCGCATTCGCTCTGCCTAAATCTGGCAGCAAATATCTGGCACTACCTGAACTCTCGCAAAACTCTACTCGCTGGCAGGGTCTTGAAATAGGGAGATGGTGGGGAGGACGTATGAAATACTAACCTGACACCGCCAGAATGATGGAAACATTAACCCTTTGACTTCCGCACCCTGTCCGCCAAATGCAAAAACTTAACTTTATGACTCCCTCACCCCATCCACCAGCTTCTTGCAGGAAGCTGGTGGATAGGGTGAGGGAGTCATAGGGTTAAGGTTTTGCTTTTCTAGCATGGTTGACAATGTAGGATGATCATGGACAGGGTGCGGGAGTCAAAGGGTTAAGATGGGCGGTAAACAGGTCAGTTTTTAACTTTGTGGGGCTAGGATTGAACTCGAGACATCAGATTCTGAGTGCATGGCTCTATCAAAACAGCCGACCAGCCCGCGAACAAGAATGGACGGTGAGTTGTGGAGAGCTAAAGGGGGGTGGGGTGGGGTGGGTGGAGAGTGGGATAGCTGACAAAAATGGATGCGATGGTGTCAGAGAGGGGAAAGAAGGAAAGAGTGGTGTTACAGCACGCTAAGGTGAGGGTGGGGGATGGGGGTTGGGTGGGAGAAAGTAGATGCCGATAACGAGGCCAAGGGAGATCATTAGGAGAGGGAGAGAGACAGGTAGGCGTCACCCCCATGTCGTGTGTCTCGTCAGACAGGCAGTGAGGTGTAGACAGGAATCCCCTGACTCAGCATCATTTAACAGCCGCCCTCCATTCTCTGATCCATGTCAAGGTCGCATATGTGCTGACTGTGCTTTTTTTTTTCTTTTTTTTTTTTTACTTGAGTCGCGGGGAAGAGTTTCTGTGCCACGTGTGCATGCTCCATCATTCACGAAGACAACATAATGTTACTACTATTATGTGTTTTATGTCTATATGTGTCGATTCAGACACATGACACACAAAGTCTGCGTCATTATTAATGGTGCACTGTTTCTTTGCAGCCTCTTGAGCCAGGGGCCAGGGGACTTATACTCTGAATAATAAAGCTACACCTGCTGAAGCTGTTGTACACGTGGCAGTCACAGCACTTGTGGGATCACGCGTGTCTGTCGGCGAGAGAGTGGGGAGAGGATTGCACATCTGTTAACGCTCTATCGATAAATTCAGCCCTATCGGTATATTCAGCCCTATCGACATATTCAGCCCTATCGGTATATTCAGCCCTATCGACATATTCAGCCCTATCGGTATATTCAGCCCTATCGGTATATTCAGCCCTATCGACATATTCAGCCCTATCGGTATATTCAGCCCTATCGGTATATTCAGTCCTATCGATATAGTCAGCCCTATTGGTATATTCAGCCTTATCGATATATTCAGCCCTACCGATATGCTCAGCTCTATCGGTACATTCAGCCCTATCGGTATATTCAGCCCTATCGGTATATTCAGCCATATCGGTATATTCAGCCTTATCGATATATTCAGCCCTATCGGTATATTCAGCCCTATCGGTATATTCAGCCCTATTGGTACATTCAATCCTATCGATATAATCAGCCATATCG
Organism: Monoplex corrugatus; assembly: GCA_030674185.1. Classification (NCBI taxonomy): domain Eukaryota; kingdom Metazoa; phylum Mollusca; class Gastropoda; order Littorinimorpha; family Ranellidae; genus Monoplex; species Monoplex corrugatus. Next base: position 34,758,127 of record JAPXFY010000027.1, on the reverse strand, counting down.
ATGTACTCAGCCCTATCGCTACAATCAGCCCTATTGGTATACTCAGCCCTATCGGTATATTCAGCCCTATTGGCATAAATAGCCCTATCGGTATACTTAGCCCTATCAGTATACTCAGCCCTATCGGTATTCTCAGCCCTATCGGTATACTTAGCCCTATCAGTATACTCAGCCCTATCGGTATACTTAGCCCTATCAGTATACTCAGCTCTATCGGTATACTTAGCTTTGATTGTGATAAATGCCTTTTGAGCAATTCCGAGATTGTGATGAATGGCTTTTGAGTAATTCTGAATTGATTGTGATAAATGCATTTTCAGCAATTCTGAACTGTTTTTGATGAATGCCTTTTGAGCAATTCCGAACCCTTAAATGTTGTGAGATTGAGATTTGTGGCAGGGTTTTTCTGTAGTATTGTATTCAAGTGTGCAACTGTCAGACCTTCAGTCAGAAGGTCCTGGGTTCGATCCGCCCAAATACCTCGGCCTGGGGGTTGAAGGGTAGAGATTTTTCCATCTCTCAATTTAGCATATGTGCAGACCTGCCCTTTGTGTATATATACGTATATATATACACATATATATCTATATGTATATATGTGTATATAGATATATACATATATATATGTATATATATGCATATACATATACATATAGATAGATATAGATAGATAGATAGATAGATAGATAGATAGATAGATAGATAGATAGATAGATAGATAGATAGATAGATAGATAGATAGATAGATAGATAAATAGATAGATAGATAGATAGATATATAGATACGCATGCAGAATATCAAATATGACTGTCAAAGATCCTGTAAGTCATGTCGGTTGATGGAAACATGAACACACCCAGCATTCACACCCACCAAACACGTGTAGACTATACAGTAACATAGAGGAGTGTGTTCAGCTCTCCTAACCGCATGAGTTCTCCGTGCTCCACTGGAAAATCTGATTACATGTGTAATGTACAATGAGTCCTAATGAGTTCAGAGGATAGCTCTATACAAGAATGAAATAAAATACGATTTACAGTGTGTTCCAGAAGCATGATGGCTCCGTCTGTCTGATTTGACGATAGACGTAACCCGTTGAGGAATCAGTTGGATGTGGAACAGCGGCGGCGTGGTTGAATGAAAGACAGAAAGACAGACACACAGAGAGGGAAACGACAGGGGAACAAAAATGGAGAGCAATGGTAATTACTTCTTTAACTGCATTCTCTCTCTCTCTCCTCCTCTCCCTCTCTCTCTCTCTCTCTCTCTTCCTCTCTCTCTCTCTACTCTCTCTCTTTCTCTTCTGTCTGTCTGTCTTTCTCTTCTGTCTGTCTCTCTCTGTCTCTATGTCTGCCTCTTTCTCTGTCTGTCTGTCCTGTTCTCTATCTCTCTGTCTCTGTCTGTCTCTGTCTTTCTGTCTGTCTCTTTCTCTGTCTGTCTGTCTGTCTGTCTGTCTTCTCTACCTCTCTCTGTCTAGTCTGTCTCTGTCTTCTGTCTGTCTCTTTCTCTGTCTGTCTGTCTCTTGTCTGTCTGTCTCTGTTCTCTCTGTCTGTCTGTCTGTCTGTTTCTCTATCTCTCTCTGTTCTGTCTCGCTCTGTCACTCTCTGTCTCTGTCTCTCTCTGTCTCCCTTTATCTCTGTCTCTGTCTCTCTGTCTCTGTCTCGTCTCTCTGTCTCTGTCTTCTGTCTATCTGTCTGTCTCTGTCTATCTTCTCTCTCTCTCTCTCTCTCTCTCTCTCTCTCTCTCTCTCTCTCCCTTTCACTTTCTCTCTCACTATCTCTATCTATCTCACTTACATACCCCCCCCCCCCACACAACACACACATACAAACATACACGCACATATTCATTCGCAATTCAAATAAATGCTCCCTCTCTTTAAACCCCTCCCCCTCACACACACATACACACACGCACGCACACATACACACACGCACGCACACACACACAGACACACGCACACACACACACATACACACACGCACGCACACACACACACAAAATACACACATACACACACAGACATACACACAACACACACACACATACACACACATACACATACATATACGCTGTAAGAGATGGACTCTGACACTGACTTTTTATTATTTTTGTTTCTGTGTAAAGTTCACCGACCCAATAAACAAACCCGTGCTTAAGAAAGATGAGCAACATTGATGTCTTCTGCAACTGTTTCCATATATTATCATGTTTATCCTCCATAATGCTTTTCATACATCATGATTTCTGGCTTGCATAATACTGTCCACACATTATCATAATGAAACAGCGTAATCAGATTATAAGAATACATGAGTCAACTAATCACATTTATTGAACGTGGAATCCATCATGTTTGATAAATGTTTGTGTGTGTGTGTTTGTGTGTGTGTGTTGTGTGTGTGTGTGTGTGTGTTGTGTGTGTGTGTGTGTGTGTGTATGTGTGTGTGTGTGTTGTGTGTAGTGTGTGTGTGTGTGTGTGTATGTGTGTGTGTGTATGTGTTATGTATGTGTGTGTATGTGTGTGTATGTGTGTGTGTAGTGTGTATGTGTGTGTGTGTGTGTGTGTGTGTGTGTGTGTATGTGTGTGTATGTGTGTGTGTTGTGTGTGTGTGTGTGTGTGTGTGTGTGTGGTGTGTTGTTGTGTGTGTGTGTGTGTGTGTGTGCTGAACCTGCTTGACCTTCCTTCAATGCAAACAAGATACAGGGAAAACAAGTCAAAGCATGTCTTAGAGCAATAATAAACCAAGAGAGTACGCTTCACGTGATGGTCAACACAGCGAAAGGCAATCGATTCTAACATGGAAAGTCATAGTTTCGACAGGCATAACAATCAATTCAGCACGTCTAACAACTGACAATACTCAAATAGACAAAACAGTGGGAAATCATCCCAACCGCTTCAAAGACCTATAAAATAACAATCATATCAAAAATCTAAGGAGACACCGTCCCGAATGTCCAGAAGGTAATGATGATGCAGAAATCGAATTATTCATCGATCGAATAAGCTGCAACCCCAAATATGTGATCATACATATACAGATGGCTCATTCACCAGTTATAAACCTGGATGGGCCTTCACTGTCAAACAGAACGGAACTACCAGTCATGAAGAAAATGCTACATATAATGAAATTATCATAAGCTCACTCTTACAACGGAAACTGAGGCAGTCACGCATGCTTTGTAAAGGTTACCTATAAACGATGAGATAGAAGACAACCAAGTTTTCATCCTGACTGACTGTGTGAAGTGGAAAGAAGACTCGGAACCCCAGTCTGTCACAAAGCAATGAATAATATCAAAACAAAAATCCGCAAGGATCCACCTTCCTGTTTACTCTAGTGTGACAGGAATGTGATCATCATCATCATCATCATCATCATCATCATCATCATCATCATCATCCAACTCCATCGCGCGCCGTGGACGACGGTTGGAGCTTCACTCTTTGTCACGAAGGATCGCCAAGCGACACGGTTCTGCTCCTGTGTATGACGTCACGGAGCCCCAGTTTGCAGGCGTCAGCGATGTTGTCCATGAAGGATTTTGCTGGCCTTTCTTGTTTTCTCTCTACCTTGACTTTCTCCTGGAGGACTGATGTCATCAATCGGTTCTTGTGTTTCTGTTCAGGTTCCCGATATACTTCAATTTTCTTTTGTTGATCTCTGGGACCATTTTATGTTTGACAACTAATTCCTTTAGCACGCTTTCGTTGGTTCTTTTATCTGCCCATTTACTCGGAGAAGACACCTGTAGAACCACATTTCTGCTGCGTTTATTTTATTTTCGTCATCTTTCTTCAAAGTCCAGGCTTCACAACCGTACATGACAACAGGCCAAATCAAGCAGCGTGAAATTCTTATTTTCAGTTTTCTTGGTATGCCTCTCTGTCTTTCCATATGTTGTTCAACTGGACCATTTTTTACTTGGCCATGCCTAGTCTTGATCTGATGTCCTTGCTGCAAGATCCTGTGTTGGTTTTGACAGAGCCCAAATACTTGAAGTTGTCCACGTTTTCCAGCTTTATTCTATCAACATGAATGCTCTGCTGTGGCTGGTTAGCTGATCCTTCTATTGTGCATGACTTTGGTCTTTTTGGCATTCAGTTTCAGTCCTGCCTTGTGTCCTGCAGCATCTACTCTATATAGAATTCTCCTCATACTTATGATGTCTCCTGCTAATAGGGCGGTGGCATCAGCATATCCTAGATTGGTGATATTTCTTCCTCCTATTTTCACTCCCCTACCGTCTGTGTCTGCCTCTCTCATTACTTGCTCACTTTCTCTCTTTCTCTCTCTCTCTCTCTCTCTCTCTCTCTCTTCCCCTCTCTCTCTCTTTCTCTCTCTCTCTCTCTCTCTCTCTCTCTGGACGAGGCCGGGTCAGAGAGCTAGTGCTGCCCTCTGACATTCTAATTTTGTGGGTTTGCACGGATCTAAGTCCGAGAAAAACTGGTACACCCAAATGTGAATAGGTACCTAACTCTCTTTAGTCTGAGGGAAGATAAAGCAGAAAAGGAAAGGATATGGGTTCCTGACTCTCTCTAGATTTGATGGAAGGTGAAACAGGAAAAAGAGGACAGGAACACCACCCGCTTGATGCTGGCCCTGAGAAAAGTTCAGATCTCTACTACCTCTCTCTCTCTCTCTCTCTCTCTCTCTCTCTCTCTCCTCTCTCTCTCTCTCTCTCTCTCTCTCTCTCTCCTCTCTTTCTCCCTCTCTCTCTTTCTCTTTCTCTCTCTCTCACTCTCTCTCTTTTTCTCTCTCTCTCACACACAACACACACACACACACTCTCTCTTTCTCTCTCTCTTTCTCACACACACAACACACACACACACTCTCTCTCTCCTCTTTTTCTCACTCACTCTTTCTCTCTCCCTCCCTCTCTCTCTATCTCTCTCTCTCCATCTCATTCTCTCACTCTCTCTTCCTCTCTCTCTCTCTCTCCCTCTTTCTTTCCCTCTCATTCTCTCTCCCTTCCTCCCTCTCTCTCTCTCTCTCTCTCTGTCTGTCTCTCTCTCTCCTCGGCCTGAGGGTTACGGGACAACTTTTGGACTTATTCAACTTCTGCACTGGCGGCGTTACGAGGTGCAGCAGGCCTTGGCCACTTTGATGCGAGAGCAGAGAGCGGCCACGACAGGGGTGGGCATACAGCTGGGTATGATAGCTCTGGAACAGCAACAGGCCATGATGGGCCCGCATGAACAGAACTGAACCGTCGTCGCAACGGCTGCGAAAGTGAACGGGTTCGGATCTCGGAAGATGGGCTCCCTCTTCTTGGACCCTGACGATCCAGGTTTGGTGGACGAGTGCGTGGTGGGATGGTCAGTGGGGGTGCCCACCGGTCGCTTGACGGTCACTCGGGGGGAAGGGGGGTCTGGTTGGGACACCTGGGGGGCGGACTGAACCACCGTGATGTTTGCCGGCTGTTGGACGATGGGCAGCGTGACTGGACAGAGGTGTCCAGGCTGTACAGGCTGTTGGTGTGCATTTGCTGGCTGTACGTGTGGTACGCTTGCAGGTTTGGGATGTATATTTACAGGCTGTATAGGCTTGGGCTGTGCATTACAGGCTGTATAGGCTTGGGATGTACATTTACAGGCTGTATAGGCTTGGGCTGTGCATTTACAGGCTGTATAGGCTTGGGATGTACATTTACAGGCTGTATAGGCTTGGGCTGTGCATTTACAGGCTCTACAGGTTGTACACTTGCAGGCTGGGTTGTATATTTACAGGCTCTACAGGTTGTACACTTGCAGGCTGGGGTTGTATATTTACAGGCTCTACAGGTTGTACACTTGCAGGCTGGGTTGTATATTTACAGGCTCTACATGTTGTACACTTGCAGGCTGGGGTTGTATATTTACAGGCTCTACATGTTGTACACTTGCAGGCTGGGGTTGTATATTTACAGGCTCTACATGTTGTACACTTGCAGGCTGGGGTTGTATATTTACAGGCTCTACAGGTTGTACACTTGCAGGCCGAGGTTGCACATTTACAGGCTGGACAGGCTTGGGATGTACATTCACCGGATGTACGTGTTGTATACTTGAAGGCTGGAGTTGCACATTTACAGGCTGTACGTGTGGTACACTTGAAGGCTGGGTTGTACATTTACAGGCTGTACGTGTGGTACACTTGCAGGCTGGGGTTGTACATTTACAGGGTGTACGTGTTGTACACTTTCAGGCTGGAGTTGCACATTTACAGACTTGTGTTTTGTACACTTGCAGGCTGGGTTGTACATTTACAGGCTGTACGTGTTGTACACTTGCAGACTGGAGTTGTACATTTACAGGCTGTACATCAGGCTGGGGCTGTACAGGCTGTACGTGTGGTACGCTTACAGGCTGGGGTTGTACATTTACGTGCTGTACAGGCTGTACACTTTCAGGCTGGGGTTGTACGTTTACAGGCTGTACACTGACAGGTTGTACAGATACGCTTACACATTGTGCAGGATGTACATTCGCCAGCTGTACAGGTTGTACACTTACAGGCTGTGCGTGTAGTACACTTGCAGGTTGGAGTTGTATATTTACAGGTTGTGCAGGCTGCACACTGACAGGTTGTACAGCTACACTTACACACTGTGCAGTTTGTACATTTGCCGGTTGTACATGATGTACATTTACAGGCTGTACAGATTGTTCATTTAAAGACTGGGGCTGTACACAGATGTCTTGTTGACGGATGTCCTGTTGCTGGCTGTCATTTAACGGTGCAGACTGACCCCCGCAAGTGTTGGAAACGCGAGGTGTGGTGACAGCCGCCTCTGGTCCCTTACACATTACGCCTGACCCTCACTGTCACAACACCAGGAACCTACAATTGACCTGCACGTGCTGGGTGTGGTCACGTGCATCACTCTGATCCCTGACCTCTGGTGCTGTCACGTGCGTCACACTGATCCCTGACTTCTCGTGTAGTCACGTGCATCACACTGACCCCTGACCTGTCGCGTAGCCAAGTGCGTCACACTGTACCCTGACCTCTCATGTAGCCACGTGCATCACACTGACCTCTGACCTCTCGTGACATCGTGTGACCTCAGCAGGGATTGGGCCCTAGCAGTTGCCTTGTGCGCTGTAGAATAAATGAAAAAAAATGGATGAGGAGTGGATAGGTGTGTGAGTGGATTGATGGGGATGGTTGGTTGGTAGACGGATGGATGGATGGGTGGGTAGGTTTGGATGGATGGGTAGATGGACGGATGGTCAGGTGGGTGGATAGGTGAGTTTGTGGATGGACGGATGGTCGGGTGGGTGGATGGATGGGTGAGTAGATGGATGGACTAGATTGGGTCGGATATTTTTCCATCACAAAGAATTTTTTACCATTTGAAATGTGGGTTGCTTTCCCAGGTGAAACATGTCACCGTATCGTGGCGCCACCTAACATACTTATGGTATACGCCATATTTAATTTGAATAGTTTTATCACATCCCATCGTTTATATCATACCTAAGATAGTTTATATGTACATACTTATGGTTTGTATCATACTCTCTCTCTCTCTCTCTCTCTCTCTGATTCTGTCTGTCTCTGTCTGTCTGTCTGTCTGTCTGTCTCTCTCTCTCTCTCTCTGTCTCTCTCTGTCTCTCTCTCTGATTCTGTCTGTCTCTGTCTGTCTGTCTGTCTGTCTGTCTCTCTCTCTCTCTCTCTGTCTCTCTCTGTCTCTCTCTCTGATTCTGTCTGTCTCTGTCTGTCTGTCTGTCTCTCTCTCTCTCTCTCTCTGTCTCTCTCTCTGATTCTGTCTGTCTCTGTCTGTCTGTCTGTCTGTCTCTCTCTCTCTCCTCCTCTCTCTCTCTCTGTCTCTCTCTGTCACCACACACACACACACTAGCACACATACTATGAAAGTATGCACACATAGACTCGTTCCACAACTACGAGGAAAAAGCCACACACAACTATCAAAATTACCTTCCTAACTACACAGGCAAACTGACAGTGTTAAAATAGTAGGGTATATGGCTTGTAGGGACAGTCTCAGTGAACACCGAGTCCGCTTTCCTGCACCGTCTACCACTAACTTACTCTAGTTCTCTGTACCACCCAGTCCAGGTTTATGTCCTGAAGGGGTGAGGCTTGCCAAAGCAGCAACAAAACTGACAACTACAGAGCTCTTTCATGGTCGACTCCGACCAAAGGAGGCCTACAATGTGCAGGTTTATGGGCAGATGCCGTACTGTATACAAAATTTCCATCAAATGACGTCTATGCTGTTAGTGGACAAAGGGATTATGCGAGTGCTTTAGCATATCTTATGAAACATAAAAACAAGCAAAAAAAGGAAGAAACCACCGCAAGTTCACATCATCTGTTTCTTGTGACGGATGCACAGCGATGTAGACTCATGTGCAGCAGCAGGAACAGTTGTAAGTTGACAAGGACACAATTATTAATAATAGTGTGTGTTGTGTGTGTGTGGTGCGTGTGTGTGTGTGTGTGTGTGTGTGTGTGTGTGTGAGTGTGTGTGTGTGTGTGTGTGTGTGTCGTGTGTGTGCGAGTGTGTGTGTGTGTGTGTGTGTGTGCGTGTGTGTGTGTGTGTGTGTGCGTGTGTGTGCGAGTGTGTGTGTGTGTGCGTGCGTGTGTGTGTGTGTGTGTGTGTGTGCGGTGTGTGTGTGTGTATTTCTATGTCTGAGAGAGAGAGAGAAAGAGAGAGAGATCTTTATTTCCAACGGTGACAGATAAACGTTTTGGGGGGAAGGGAGGGAGAGAAGGGGCAATTTTGTTTTGTTTTGTTTGTTTTGTTTTGTTTTGTTTTGTTTTGTTTTGTTTTGTTTTGTTTTAAGCGTTTTGGTTTCGCTCACAAGTGTGTGTGCACGTTGTTTCGTCCACACTGCGCACGCGGTATGTTGCTGCACAGTCTGCATACTCCGTCTTTTTGGTGAGTGTGCATACTACGTGTTTCCATGTTTCCATGGGCCACCCACTGACATGACTCACAGGATTTTCAACGTGCATATCTGGTATTATGCGTGCATATTTTACACGAACGGGGATTGAGTACGAGCAGCTCCGTACACAATGTTGACCTGGGAGATGGGACTTAGGGACATAGTCCTTCGGAAGGGGATGAAAAACGAATCTGACTCGTGTGCCTTCTGGCTGTGCATGCTAAAAATCCCATAGCAGTTGAAAATCGTGAAGAGCAGGGCATTGCCCTGCTGCCTTGGTAAAAAAGCATTGGAGAGATAGGTTGATTTCCCAGGTCCCACCCCTTGAATACCAATTAGCCTTCTTGCCTTTCTGAAGTCTTGGTTGAAAAAAAAGTGAATATGAATATGAATTTGAAGCAAGGGAGAGGGGATGGACGCCGCCCTCGTGGTGCTGGCCCGGGAAAAAATGAGGTCTTTGCCACCTCACTCCCCTATCTAGGCAAGACCTCCGGACCTGACCAGCTCATTGGTTTATGTGCAGGTTTGAGGCGTGTGCCGTGATCAGTCTGCATCTTCTCCAGTACATGGCACCTGTGACGTTAGTGCACATAGAATTCATTCCGAGCGCGGAGACGTCATCTTGAGCAAATGAAAATGAGAAGAAAAAAAAAAGGAGATGGGAACAATCTCCATCCTTCACTCACCCATGGGGGATGGGGGGTGGGAACAATCTCCACACATTACTCACCCTGAGAGATGGGGAAAAACATCCACCCTTTACCAATCAGGCGGAGGTAGCAAAGCGGATCGAATTCAGAATCTTCCGATTGGAATTCAACGTTTTCACTCTTTTAAAATACACTTTAAAGGGAAATAAACTCCGTGTTCTTTTCCTAAGTGGGCCTTCGTACCTTAGAGCCCTTGTAGTATGGCCTCAAAATAAAACACGTGACTTTGGGAATTTGTTGTTGTTGATGTTGTTGTTGTTGTGGTTGTTGTTGTTGTTGTCGTCGTTAATGATGTTGTTGTTGTTGTTGTCGTCGTTTTCTTTTTGTTGCTGTTGTTGTTGACGTTGTCGTCGTCGTCGTCGTCGTCGTCGTTGTTGTTGTTGTTGTTGTTGTTACGTCTTTTGTCAAGCCTTGTCTAATCGTGTTTCATCTAATCGGAAACATCAAACACATTTGAATCCGTTCCCGTCGTTTCTTTTTTTTTTTAATCTAGCCGTTGCCCTATAAGTGACTAAAATATCTAACGCAAATGAATGAATAAAACAGAGAAAGAGATGGAGAGGAGAGAGAGAGAGAGAGAGAGAGAGAGAGAGAGAGAGAGAGAGAGAGAGAGAGACAGAAGAAGACAGACAGACAGACAGACAGACAGACAGACAGAGACAGATAAACGGACAGAGAGACACCACTGGGATGCACTGGAAGACATCAAGTTTTCAATGAACTGCAAAACGTTCTGATTGCAACAGACTAACTGCTATTCAATAGTTTGTCATTGTTGTTGTTAATTTTGAATGTATCACAAAACAATTTAAAGGAATGTTGCAAAACGGCTTGTGTGCGCGCGCGCGCGTGTGTATGTATGTCTATGTGTGTGTGTGTGTGTGTGTGTGTGTGTGTGTGTGTGTGTGTGTGTGTGGTGTGTGTGTGTGTGTGTGTGTGTGTGTGTGTCTGTGTCTGTGTCTGTGTCTGTGTTGTCTGTGTCTGTGTCTGTGCCTGTCTGTCTGTGTCTGTGTCTGTACATGTGTCAGAGAGGGAGACAGAGAGAGACAGAGACAGAGAGACAGAAAGACAGAGAGACAGAGTGAGAGAGATCTTTATTTCCAAGGGTGCGTGTTTCTCAACATCTTGACAAAGTGCTTAGTAATGCACTACTTGAATATTGCATAGCATGTCAGTCTCATGATACCGTTTGATGGAATTTTAGATATAACGTCACACATTGTCAAGATAACCGTAACCTCTTTATCTGATGTCGCTATACTTCACGGAAAATTGAATCAGTCAAACGGTTTTCAGTTGTTTGTTTTACACACAACAAGTCGCTTCTTTTACTTGTCTATTTGTAATATTTCGTCTGAGCTTACATTTGATAATATATTGTTTCATTGGAAAGATCAAACTCAGTAACATTTTTTCCATTTTTGTGTGTAATTATTTCATAACGCGACACTGTTTCATTGGAAAGAACCCAATAACACATTTCCACAGATTAATGTAATTGTTTGATAACATAATAGTGGGGTTTTTTTGCTTGTTTGTTTGTTTTTGGGGGGGATGATGGGGTTGGGGAGAACTCAATAACATACATCCACAAGTTATGTGTAATTATTTGATAACATGATACTGTTTATTGGTAAAACAGAATAACACATTTCCGCAGTTTATGTGTAATTGTTTGATAACATGATATTGCATATTGGAAACAACAGAATCAGTAACAATTTCACACAGTTATGTGACAGTCAGCGCTTCACGAGGTTTTACCTGAGGAGTCTATTGTCTGGGTGTTACTCGTTTTTGTTTGTTTTGTTTGTTTTGTTTTTCTTTGTTCGTTTGTTTTTTGTTTTTGTTTGTTTTAAGTTACAGTCGACTGTTGACGTCATTTAAAAATAGTTCAGTTTGCTTTCTGTATGTAGGAGTTGATATTATAGGCTATTATCACATTCTTTGTTCACATTTAATGATTACTATGAATTGGTAGTCACGTTGGTAAACGTCAGCTTTCCAACTAGATGTTCCTGGGTTTGAACTATCCAGGCACCTCCGAGTCGCTTCGTTAGCAAAAAGTGGAGATTTGTCTATAGTCTCCTACGTCAACAAACATGCAGACCTACAGAGGCCTAAAACCCCTTTGCGTGCATACGTTTATAGAATATCAAATGTGTACGCCAATGATCCTCTAAGTCATGTCAGTGTCTGGTGACTTACAGATACATGAGAACTCCCAGCATACACGCTCATCAAGAACGCAGAAAATGCTACATTAGTGGAGTGTGGTCAGCTCGCCTCATAGCTTGAGTTCTGTATGTTCCATGAGAAAGTTTTATTAGATGTAATGCGCATTGAGTCCAAATCAGTTTGGAGAATGGAGCTACATAAGAACGATTTCTACTTTAAAAACAATTATCTATCCTGCCAAGAGTATTCATCCTGACAAGGTTTATCAGCCTTACCTGATCAGACGACTCAGCCTGCACGTGATGGCAACGCATCAAACTGTTGACGTCACTCGGCTGTCTGCACGGCAAGATGGCGGCATGCAAACTGGCGTTTTGTTATCTGAACGCTGATTGGCTGTATGCTAACGATTAACATGCTGTGTTGTAGGGGGGGGGGGGGGGTGTGAGACATCTGTTTCTCTAGAGGTGAAAGGCTGTACAGATGAAAAGCTGGTCCTGTAGAGATGAAAGGCCGATCCTGTAGAGATAAAGGCCGATCCTGTAGAGATAAAGGCCGATCCTGTAGAGATGAAAGGCCGATCCTGTAGAGATGAAAGGCCGATCCTGTAGAGATGAAAGGCCGATCCTGTAGAGATAAAGGCCGATCCTGTAGAGATGAAAGGCCGATCCTGTAGAGATAAAGGCCGATCCTGTAGAGATAAAGGCCGATCCTGTAGAGATAAAGGCTGATCATGTAGAATGAAAGGCGATCCGTAGAGATAAAGGCCATTCCTGTAAGATGAAAGGCCGATCCTGTAGAGATAAAGGCCGATCCTTAGAGATGAAAGGCCGTCCTGTAGAGATGAAAGGCCGATCTGTAGAGATAAAGGCCGATCCTGTAGAGATGAAGGCCGATCTGTAGAGATAAAAGGCCGATCCTGAGAGATAAAGCCGATCTAGTAGAGATAAAGGCGATCCTGTAGAGATGAAAAACTGGTCCATAAGACGTTCAGCTGGTCTGTAGATGAAAAACTGGTTCCCATAGAATGATATGCCTGGTCTGTAGAATGAAAAACTGGTCCATAGAGATTTCAGCCTGGTCCTGTAGAGATGAAAACTGGTCCATAGAGATGTCAGCTGGTCCTGTAAGTGAAAACTGGTCCATAGAGATGTCAGCTGGTCCTGTAGAGATGAAAAACTGGTCCCATAGAGATGTCAGCTGGTCCTGTGAGATGAAAAACTGGTCCTGTAGACATGAAAAACTGGTCCCATAGAGATGTCAGCCTGGTCCTGTAGACATGAAAAGACTGTCGTGTAGACATGAAAAACTGGTCCTGTAGACATGAAAGGCCATCCCATAGGGGATGTCAGCTGGTCCTGTAGACATGAAAAACTGGTCTGTAGACATGAAAGGCCGGTCCATAGAGATGTCAGCTTTGCCTGTAGACATGAAAGCCTGGTCCTGTAGACATGAAAAACTGGTCGTGTAGACATGAAAGCCATCCCAGTAGAATGACGACTGGTCCTGTAGACATGAAAAACTGGTCTGTAGACATGAAAGCCTGGTCATGTCAACATGAAAAACTGGTCCTGTAGACATGAAAGGCCATCCCATAGAGAGTCAGCCTGGTCCTGTAGACATGAAAAACTGGTCTGTAAAGATGAAGGCCATCCCATAGAGATGACAGACTGTCTGTAGACATGAAAAACTGGTCCTGTAGAGATGAAAGCCATCCCATAGAGATGACAGACTGGTCCTGTAGACATGAAAAACTGGTCCTGTAAAGATGAAGGCCATCCCATAGAGATGACAGACTGGTCCTGTAGACATGAAAAACTGGTCCTGTAGACATGAAAGGCCATCCATAGAGATGACAGCCTGTCCTGTAGAATGAAAACTGGTCCTGTAGACATGAAAAACTGGTCTGTAAAGATGAAAGGCCAGTCCCATAGAGATGACAGACTGGTCCTGTAGACATAAAACTGGTCCTGTAGACATGAAAGGCCATCCCATAGAGATGACAGACTGGTCCTGTAGACATGAAAAACTGGTCCTGTAGCATGAAAGCCAGTCCATAGAGATGACAGACTGGTCCTGTAGACATGAAAACTGGTCCTGTAGACATGAAAGGCCAGTCCCATAGAGATGACAGACTGGTCCTGTAGACAATGAAAAACTGGTCTGTAGACATGAAAACTGGTCTGTAGACATGAAGGCTGGTCCTGTAGACATGAAAAATGGTCTGTAGACATGAAAAACTGGTCCTGTAGACATGAAAGGCCAGTCCATAGAGATGACAGGACTGGTCCTGTAGACATGAAAAACTGGTCCTGTAGAGATGAAAGGCCGATCCCATAGAGATGACAGACGGTCCTGTAGACATGAAAAACTGGTCCTGTAAAGATGAAAGGCCGAGTCCCATAGAGAAGCCAGACTGTCCTGTAGGACATGAAAACTGGTCCTGTAGAGATGAAAGGCCATCCCATAGAGATGACAGACTGGTCCTGTAGACATGAAAACTGGTCCTGTAAAGATGAAAGGCCATCCCATAGAGATGACAGACTGGTCCTGTAGACATGAAAAACTGGTCCTGTAGACATGAAAGGCCAGTCCCATAGAGATGACAGACTGGTCCTGTAGACATGAAAAACTGTCCTGTAAAGATGAAAGGCCATCCCATAGAGATGACAGACTGGTCCTGTAGACATGAAACACTGGTCCTGTAGAGATGAAAGGCCATCCATAGAGATGACAGACTGGTCCTGTAGACATGAAAAACTGGTCCTATAGAGATGAAAGGCCATCCCATAGAGATGACAGACTGGTCCTGTAGACATGAAAAACTGGTCCTGTAGAGATGAAAGGCCATCCCATAGAGATGACAGACTGGTCCTGTAGAGATGAAGGCCAGTCCATAGAGATGACAGACTGGTCCTGTAGACATGAAAAACTGGTCCTGTAGAGATGAAAGGCCAGTCCCATAGAGATGACAGACTGGTCCTGTAGACATGAAAAACTGGTCCTGTAAAGATGAAAGGCCATCCATAGAGATGACAGACTGGTCCTGTAGAGATGAAAGGCCAGTCCCATAGAGATGACAGACTGGTCCTGTAGACATGAAAGGCTGGTCCTGTAGACATGAAAGGCTGGTCCATAGAGATGTCAGCCTGGTCCTGTAGACATGAAAGGCCGTCCCATAGAGATGACACACTGGTCCTGTAGACATGAAAGGTCAGTCCCATAGAGATGACAGACTGGTCCCGTAACGATTTAATGGTGGTCCTCTTGGTCAACATTTCAAAGGCAGAGCTAGCTATGGACATGCACAGCACCACCTCAGCATCGAGAGATCCATTGCTGCTCACTGCACTGCCCAGTTTGCAGAAGCTGTCTCTAATTTTGATGTCCTAGTTGTTGACGAGAATCAGAGGTGATGAATCGCCAAAAGCCCGAGATGATGTTGGCTGAAACAGGATCTATATTTTGGTGAAGATAATTGTAGCACCCAAGCGTTTGAAAGCTGCAGTAAATAGGGCAGTGATGCACTGGATGTTTTTATGCAAGTGTGAAGTCAGTGCACAGTCATCTGCAAAGAGAAAGTCCCACCAGATGGCTCTAAGCGTTTTGGTTCTGGCTTGGAATCTCCACATGATGAGTTCTCCATGTGGGTGAATTTGATGTACACACATCTGTCAAAGTCTCCAAACGCATCAATCTCTATTGCCACAAAGAGGATGGAGAAGAATATGAGCACTAGGGCGCATCCCTTTTTCATTCCATCCTGTGTTGGGAAAGGTTGGTTTGTCTCCTTATTCTCTTGCATTCTGGCCAGCATGTCAGTGCAGAAGGACGTAATCAACAAGGCAAGGCAAGGGTAACATAACTTTCGTAATATCTCCCACAGGCCTGTCAGGTTAATTGTGTCAAATGCTTCAGTCAAATCTACAGACACCATGTGCTGCTCCTGGTTTTGTTCTTGACATTTCTTCTGCAGCTGGCGACGGACACATGCAGTATTAACTGTTAGTGAATCAGCTGATCATTTCAGCAATCCAGAAGCGGTTTCTGCGAAGGGAGAGTCATTAAGCGAGTTCGCAGCATTATACACCACGCACACACTCACACACACGCACACACGCGCGCGCACGCACCTACACCACCAACACTAACACGCACACACACACACACACACACACACACACACACACACACACACACACACACACACACACACACACACACACACACACATTAACACAAATATTTTCAAAGTTTTTAATCCTTTAACCTCTTCTTGGGGTAGTGATGAAAACAAAACCTTTGTCAACCATAGCAACACGTGGAAACAAATGAAACATTGCAAAAGAAAGTCGTACATTTCCCCATCTTGAATGTACTTTGCTGAAATCGATAAAACAGTTATCATGCATGTTGAATTACATAAAACACACATGTACACACTTCCTGCTTACCTGCAGTACATCCATGTGCATCATTTGTTATATAACACGAACGATTTTGATCAAAGTTACTTTTCGTTCTGTTTAATCTCTTTTTTGTGTTTTAGTGCACGAAATCGGCACGGCGGCTCGCTGGAATGTGTTTGTAAAGCTGCTCTTTCATACAGCTTGCACAGGCGTTCTTGTCTCTCGCTCACAATCTTACTACACATATTGATTTACAATCTTATTCAAAACTTTTAATTTTGTAACTGACATTGACCAGGCTACCATATCAACGCACAAGAAGAAAACGTCATAAAGATTCAGTCAAACTCTGAAAGAATGCAGGCATAATTTGGGGCTGAACGTTAAATTTTCTAAGTTTATATAAATTGTAAATACGTCTGGCATTTCTTGTGAAAAAACACAGTGCTTGCATTAAGTTAAGCTTACTGTCTAAAACTGTGCTCAAATATTTACATTCATTTGCACACCATCTACCTGTCGCTCCTCAACTCACAAACTGCCGACAGTGTTTGTCCTGTTTCTTCAAATCTATTGATAATTCTTTCGTTTCTGTGACATTAAGATTAAGGTAACTTTTGTTTGCACCAAGTGCTAAACTGCTAGAGCTCTAAACCTCACTGAAATACTTTTTCCAGGATTGGAAAGGTTTTCTAATGCAGTTGTCATCAAATCTGTATACTGAATGAGAAGCAGTTTCAGTTATCTCAAGCCACAGTTTTCTTCTTGTTTGGTGTCGGGAACTGGGAGGTGTGTGTCAGGTCAGCGGTGAGGACCTGTTGCTCTGGATGCCATCTGCCATCAAGACTGAAATGGCTCACAGGATCTTTAACATACGTATATCATGTTCTGCTTGCGTGTGCTCACGGACAGGGTGCAGGTATTAGCGAGTCTGCCGACATGTTGACCTAAGAGATGAAGATTTTTAAATAGATTTGAACTCAGAACTTTCTATTGCAAGGTGGACATCTTGACCACTTACGTACACAGCCTGTTAGTTTGGGGTGATGTAAAGGCAGCTGATTTAAAACATAAATACTGTGCATATAGAGACTACAGTTGGAGAGTGAGGATTAGTTACAGAGATTTTGTACTGCCAAGTTCGAGCATGAAGACAACGGAGACAGAGGTTTTGTACTGACAACATGGAACATGAAGACTGTAGACAAAGGTTTTGTTCTGACAACATGGAACATGAAGACTGTTTAGACAGTGATTTTGTACTGACAACAATACGGAACATGAAGACTGTTTAGACAGTGATTTTGTACTGATAATAATACGGAACATGAAGACTGTTTAGACAGTGATTTTGTACTGACAACAATACGGAACATGAAGACTGTTTAGACAGTGATTTGTACTGATAACAATACTGATATGAAGACTGTTTAGACAGTGATTTGTACTGATAACAATACGGAATATGAAGACTGTTTAGACAGTGATTTTGTACTGACAACAATACGGAATATGAAGACTGTTTAGACAGTGATTTTGTACTGACAACAATACGGAACATGAAGACTGTTTAGACAGTGATTTTGTACTGACAACAATACGGAACATGAAGACTGTTTAGACACAGGTTTTCTACTGACAACAACATGGAACATGAAGACTGTTTAGACACAGGTTTTCTACTGACAACATGAAGCATGAAGACTGTTTTGACAGAGATTTTGTGCTGACAACAATACGGAACATGAAGACTGTTTTGACAGAGATTTTGTGCTGACAACAATACGGAACATGAAGACTGTTTAGACACAGGTTTTCTACTGACAACAATACGGAACATGAAGACTGTTTTGACAGAGATTTTGTGCTGACAACAATACGGAACATGAAGACTGTTTAGACACAGGTTTTCTACTGACAACAATACGGAACATGAAGACTGTTTAGACAGAGGTTTTGTACTGACAATAACATCGAATGTGAAAATTGTTCAGACGGAAGCTTTGTACTGCCAACAGTTGCAACATGAGGATTATTTGGGTCGAGAGCACTGGCAGTCACAACAGCACTCGGGCGTGTTAGAACAACAAAGATACAGCTCAGCCCCTGCCAGGCAACACACGTTGGATTTGGGCGTGGCGTTGATGGTGACGCTGGGGGCCGGCTGCTGGATAATGGGAGGGGCATCTTGCATAATGGTGATAGGTGCAGGTGGGGGGATGACGGGTGCCTGCTGCACGATGGTGACGGGGGCTGGAGGTTGCTGCAGGATGGTGACAGGGGGAGCCTGCTGCAAGAGGGCCATGGGCTGAGGGAAAGGGAAGGCAGCAGCAGATGGGCATAGCACGTCCCGACATGTGGAAAATGGGAGTTGAGGATAAGGCCAAGCATGGTGAGACCGTCTGTCCACGAACGGATGTCTACTGTCACCTGTGACGTTCTGACTGGTGCCACTCAGCATCTCGCCTCGCCAATACCTGACCTGTATTGTCATTAACATTTTTGTGATGTTCACCCTGTAGAATGAGTGCGTCACATCTGTATGCAGAGTTTTATATGGAGTGAGGTCATCCTGTGAGGACAGGAGTGAACGTCTATACTCTGTAAATGGACAGAGTAAGAATACATAACATGTAAAAGTTCATTCTGTGATGACAGATGAGGTCATTTCTGTACATGGCAGGGTGAAGTTATACCTGTAAATGAAAGTGAAGGAATACCTACCATTGGGACAGAGTAGGTTCATTCTTGTTGGATGACAGATGAGGTCATTTTCTGTCAATGGGACAGAGTGAGTCATACCTGTGTGACAGAGTGAGGTCATACCTGTTGGTGACAGAATAAGGTCATACCTGTTGGTGACAGAGTGAGGTCATACCTGTTGGTGACAGAGTGAGGTCATACCTGTTGGTGACAGAGTAAGGTCATACCTGTTGGTGACAGAGTGAGGTCATACCTGTAAGGTGCCAGAGTAGTCATAACTGTGGTGACAAAAAGCTACCAATTCCCGTATGGATGACAGAGTAGGTATACCAAGTGTTGGTGACACGAGTGAGTCATAGACATTGTTAGTGGATCAGAGTGAGGTCATCCTGCTTGGTGGATAAGGGTGACATTCTTTAAATCAGGGCAAACTGTCAGAAGACAGGGGGGTACATCCAAAAGTTTATACCATTTGGTATTGGGACATGTACTGTAGCTGATCATGGGGAGCTCTAGTGAGATCATGGGACATTGCTTTAGTGTGATCATGGGGACATTCTTAGTGTAAATCATGGGGACATTGCTTTAGTGAGATCATGGGAATACTTATGTGATCATGGGGACTGCTTTAGTGAGATATGGGGCATGCTTTAGTGAGATCATGGGGACATTGCTTTAGTGAGATCATGGGGACGCTGCTTTAGTGAGATCATGGGGACATTGCTTTAGTGTGATCATGGGGACATTACTTTAGTGTGATCATGGGACATTGCTTTAGTGAGATCATGGGGACATTACTTTAGTGTGATCATGGGGACATTGCTTTAGTGTGATCATGGGGACATTACTTTAGTGTGATCATGGGGACATTGCTTTAGTGAGATCATGGGGACATTGCTTTAGTGAGATCATGGGGACATTGCTTTAGTGAGATCATGGGGACATTCTTTAGTGGATCATGGGGACATTGCTTTAGTGAGATCATGGGGACATTGCTTTAGTGGATCATGGGGACATTGCTTTAGTGTGATCATGGGGACATTACTTTAGTGTGATCATGGGGACATTACTTTAGTGTGATCATGAGGACATTGCTTTAGTGAGATCATGGGGACATTACTTTAGTGTGATCATGGGGACATTGCTTTAGTGAGATCATGGGGACATTGCTTTAGTGAGATCATGGGGACATTGCTTTAGTGAGATCATGGGGACATTGCTTTAGTGAGATCATGGGGACATTACTTTAGTGTGATCATGGGGACACTGCTTCGGTGACATCATGGGGACACTGTTTCAGTAAGGTCATGGGGTCACAGGAACACTATATCATGGAGGTCACAATATCATATACGTACAGAAGCAACATATGAATCACAATATCATACACAGACATATAAATCACAATATCATATACAGACATATGAATAGCATATATTTACATGTAAACATCTGTAGTGCCAGGTTTATTATATGTTGAAAAATTGGCAATTCTAAGAAGCATCATTTCACAATCCTACGTGATTATGTACAGCAAAAAATAAAGCAACAACGATGACAACAACAATAGCACAGGCAATACTGACAGCCTGCAGACGAAGGTATGAAAGTTTTAAAGGTAAGACTGACCTGTCTGACGGACTGAGGATCGTGCGCTTCACTGGTCAAAAGGTCACTGTCACTACTGGCAGCTGCAGTCTCCTGGGTGCCATCTCCATCCCCTGATGACATCACAGAGGGGTCTGCAGTGTTGTCTGATGAGCTGGACGTTGTAGGACTGGATGTTGATGACTTGGTTAAGGTGGCCTCCCTCTGGGTGGATGGACTGGTAGATGCTGACGGCGAGGAAGTGTCCACAGTGCTGGACGTCGCGGTGGGTGATTGGGATGCTGAGGACTGGCTGCTGCTAGTGCTGGCCGAGCTGGTCGTTGTGGATCTTGTTGCTGCTGACTCGTCCACGTTTTCTGTGGACGCACTAAGAGACGTTGACACACTGGTTGATTTTGATGCATTCGTTGATATTAATTGTGATGAAGAAATGTCATTGGAGTTAACTTGACTGGTGGATGATTGTTTTGAAGATAAAACAACTTTTCCATCTGGTTGACTGGTTGGAGGTGGCTGTAAACACACAGTGATGTCACTGGCTGATGTACTGCTTGGTGAACTATTATCGTTACTGGCTGGTCTACTTACGGAAAGGGGCGTACCAAAGGGGTCATGGTCTTTGCTTGATGGTGTGGTCTCTGACTGTTCGGATAAACTGTCCTCTTCATCCCATGACTGACTTGCCGAGGACAAGCGTGAAGGGGTGCGGTCATCAGCCAACGTTTGTGGAGAGGACAGAGCGACTCCTGTGGCTGGAGAACTGGAGCCTGGACACTGAGAAAGACGACTGGTGGTGGAGGATGTACTGCTGGAGGTATCTCCTGTGTACGTGGGAGTACCATCTGCCCAATCTGCAGCACTGGATGCTGATGGTTGTGGACCACTCACCTGACTGGTTGATGGACTGGTTGATGGACTGGTTGATTGACTGGCTGAGGAGTCATCATCATCGTAGAGTATCCGACTGGTTGAAGATGGCTGTGAGGGACCACTGTCGCATGATGATGAACTGTTGGATGCTCGATGAGAGGAGAGAGCAGCACCTGTGCCTGACACGTTGCTTGAAGATGGAGTAGATTCCAACAGAGTGCTGGATATGTGTGTCTGGGAGACACTGGCCTTTCTGGAGGATTTTCTGGAGAAAGGATCCTCAGTATCACTCGCATTGCTGACTGAGGCACTGTCTACTGACCTTGAAGCCAACTGACCGACATGTCTGGCTGGTTTAGTAGCAGACGCTGACTGGGAAGGACCTACACTGCTGACTGAAGGACTGCGTGAGGACCTTGCAAAGGACTCGTTATCTTTGCTGGCTGACAATCCTGAACGCTTGGATTGTGGTGAGCTGTTTTGTGATGAACTGGGTGAAAGTTTTGTTATACAAACATCATCTCTTCCATCAGGTTTCACAACAGATACAGGTTTTGAAGATGGACCTAATTTGTCAGCTGACCCTTCATCGGTTTTCGTATAGGTGTCATTGGCTACCTGGATAGGTGATGACTTTGGAAAAGGACCAACATCAGTCTCTGATGGACTAGCAGCAATCTCTGGTGGACTGGGGCAAGGGCGTTCAGAGGACACGTCATGATGTGTAATTGGTGCACTGACTGGTGATGACAGTGACGCTGAAGTCACAGACCTTTTGTGCTGATGAAATCTGAAACGTTCCATGAACACTTGGTTAGTGGTGTGGAATGGACATTCCGTTGTGTGTTGGTCACTCGTGTGGTCAGGGCTGTTAGGGGTGAAGCGTTGGCCATCCACATCTTGATGGTCTGTTGTGTAGAGTGGACATTCTGCTGAATGTTGGCCGTCCAAATGTTCATGGGGTGTGGTGTAAAGTTTTCTGCTTTGTACTGAAGATCGTGATGGATAAGAAACACGGCTAGACCAGTCATTGATTGATGTTGAATGTGATACAGGCCTACGTGTTCTGTCAGTGTGGCCTGGTGATCCACACCAATAAGGATGATGACCAGACTTGTGACGAGATGATAATGATCGTGATGGACGTGTGCGTTGTCTGTCTGTACGGCCCAGTGGTGGACACTGATCAGAATGATGACCAGATGATGATGATTGTGTTAGGGGCATACGTTTTCTGTCGATGTGGCCTGGTGATCCACACTGATAAGAATGATGACCAGATGATGATAGTTGTGTTAGGGGCATACGTTTTCTGT
>JAPXFY010000027.1:34642918-34730418 GCA_030674185.1 Monoplex corrugatus | reverse complement strand
ATCAACAGGGAGATGTGTCACGTCAGTGAGACATTGTTTGACATCAACAGGGAGATGTGTCACTTCTGTAAGACATTCTTTGACATCAATAGGGAGATGTGTCACTTCTGTAAGACATTGTTTGACATCAACAGGGAGATGTGTCACTTCTGTAAGACATTGTTTGACATCAACAGGGAGATGTGTTACTTCTGTAGGACATAGTTTGACATCAACAGGGAGCTGTGTCACTTCAGTAAGATAGTGTTTGACATCAACAGGGAGATGTGTCACTTCAGTAGGACATTGTTTGACATCAACAGGGAGATGTGTCACTTCTGTAAGACATTGATTGACATCAACAAGGAGAATGTGTCACTTCAGTAAGACATTTTTTGACATCAACAGGGAGATGTGTCACTTCAGTAAGACACTGTTTGACATCAACAGGGAGATGTGTCACTTCAGTAAGACACTGTTTGACATCAACAGGGAGATGTGTCACTTCTGTAAGACATTGTTTGACATCAACAGGGAGATGTGTCACTTCTGTAAGACATTGTTTGACATCAACAGGGAGATGTGTCACTTCTGTAAGACATTGTTTGACATCAACAGGGAGATGTGTCACTTCTGTAAGACATTGTTTGACATCAACAGGGAGATGTGTCACTTCTGTAAGACATTGTTTGACATCAACAGGGAGATGTGTCACTTCAGTAAGACATTGTTTGACATCAACAGGGAGATGTGTCACTTCAGTAAGACATTGTTTGACATCAACAGGGAGATGTGTCACTTCAGTAAGACACTGTTTGACATCAACAGGGAGATGTGTCACTTCAGTAAGACATTGTTTGACATCAACAGGGAGATGTGTCACTTCTGTAAGACATTGTTTGACATCAACAGGGAGATGTGTCACTTCTGTAAGACATTGTCTGACATCAACAGGGAGATGTGTCACTTCTGTAAGACATTGTTTGACATCAACAGGGAGATGTGTCACTTCAGTAAGACATTGTTTGACATCAACAGGGAGATGTGTCACTTCTGTAAGACATTGTTTGACATCAACAGGGAGATGTTTCACTTCTGTAAGACATTGTTTGACATCAACAGGGAGATGTGTCACTTCTGTAAGACATTGTTTGACATCAACAGGGAGATGTGTCACTTCAGTAAGACATTGTTTGACATCAACAGGGAGATGTGTCACTTCAGTAAGACATTGTTTGACATCAACAGGGAGATGTGTCACTTCAGTAAGACATTGTTTGACATCAGCAGAGGTAGGGGGCTGGGTCATTTCAACATATTGTTCTGCGACATAAGTAGGGGTTTGTGTTCTACACTAACAATCCTTGAGGTTGTGTGACGTCAGCATCAATAGGGGAAAGGGGCTGTATGACATCAGCATCAACAGGGAAAGGAGTTTGTATGACATCAGTATTAATAGGAGAAGGGGCTGTATGACATCAGCATCAACAGGGAAAGGAGTTTGTATGACATCAGTATTAATAGGAGAAGGGGGCTGTATGACATCAGCATCAACAGGGAAAGGAGTTTGTATGACATCAGCATCAACAGGGTAAGGGGGCTGTATACGGCAGGAAGAGGAAGACAGTTGTGTCGTTTCAGACACAGACTGTTGTCCATCAGCAAAGGTTGGGAGTTGTATGAGGGACACTGAGGCAGGGGGCTGTGTAATATCAACATGTGTTTGTGACACGTCAGTAGGAGCATGGGGCTGTACACATGTAGTAGGGGCCAGTATGACATCAGTGCTGTCTTGTCTAACAGTTCTACTAGCTTGAGTGATATCAGTAGAAGCTTGTGTAGCATCACGAGGAGTTTGTGTTGCAACAGGGATAGGGGATCGTGCGGTAACATCAGAAGTTTGTATGACATCTCTAGGAGTTCGTGTGACTTCGAAAGGTGAATGCCTGACATCAGCAAGGACAGGGGACTGTGTGAGGTACGCTGGGGTACGACGTTGCATGACATCCATGCAAGTATGATGTTCTGTGACGTTTTCAAGTAAAAGTGTTTCTCTGACAATAGCAGGAACATGATGCTTCGTGCCATCGACAGGGAGAGGACTGCCAATGACAGCGTCAGAAGGTGTCTGCAGGACGTTAACAGGGTTTTCGGAATACGGGACAGCAAGTGAGAGCAGTCGTAGACATGACACATCTGGACTTGTTTCTGTGACGCCATCAATGGTGTGGTTTAGAACAACAAACGAGGGCGGTTTTCCTAGAACAGGAAGAGACGAAGGGTGTTGCACAACGGCGAGAGTTTTCCCAACACAGGAAGAGACGAAGGGTGTTGCATGATAGACGATGCTTGTCCAAGAACAGGAAGAGACGGAGGTTGATGCACAGCAGACGATAGATTTCCCAAAAGAGGAAAGTACGAAGTGTGTTGCACAACAGGCGATAGTTTTCCCGGCACAGGAAGAGACGAAGGGTGTTGCATGATAGACGATGGTTCTCCTTGAACAGAAGGAGATGAAGGGCGTTGCCTGATAGATGATGGTTTTCCCAGAACAGGAAGAGGAGAAGGGTGTTGCATGATCGACGATGGTTTTCCCTGAACAGGAGGAGATGAAGGATGTTGCAGGGGGTCAATAGAAAGGTGTGGTATCGCCAGCTGTTGCACGACAAGGACATCGTGCATATGTAAAACACTGTACACATGTTGAAGAAAACAGTTACCAATCGGACGTGACTGAACGCTGTCCAGTGAAGAGTTCATGATGACAGTCAGAAACGGTGGTTGGTGATAAACACTCAGTGGCTGCTGATGAATATTCATAGTCACTGATCGATGACTATTCATACTTTGTGATGATGATGAACTGGGTGGATGCTGTCGTACTATCACATCAACAGACGTTGATTAATTTAATTAACAGTGACAGTTGATACATGTGCTTACAGTCTGGATGGATGTTATCACAATGCCCCCTCAGACAACAACACAACACTGACAGCTGAAAATGTTCTTAACGTTTTGGCAGATGCTATCACACTGTCCAATCAGACAGTCAAGGCCAGGCAGCACACTCAAGTTGTTGTGACAATACTTCTACACAATTTATCACTCTATATCATAATAACTGCCGGTGTTTATAGAAACATGTTTCCTGACTACTGTGATTAGTTAATCAACACTTTCTGATACACGTTTTGTACATCTTTCAACAAGCAGTAGGCTGTGGTTGAATGGGAAGTTTGTTGTGCACATGTATACACAGCAATAGTTCATTGACTATCATCTTGTGTTTACCGTTATCTTTAAAGCCAACTCTGACCAGCGTTCTATGAAATCAGTGATGTGCAGTCAGTTAAGAAACCCGACACCATCTGTGCTGCCTGGTGATAAAAATGCCTTCTGTCTAAGATGACAGCGCACGAATGCTGTGTGTTAATTCTCCAAGTATCCACACTGACAAGTCATACAATAAACATTCGCTTTGTGAAAAGTCTACAGATGAACCAGATAAAACCTGTGTGTGTGTGTGTGTGTGTGTGTGTGTGTGTGTGTGTGTGTGTGTGTGTGTGTGTGTGTGTGTGTGTGTGTGTGTATAAAGTGTGTGAGTGAGTGCGTGTGTGTGTGTGTGTGTGTGTGTGTGTGTGTGTGTGTGTGTGTGTGTATGTGTTGTGTGTTGTGTGCGTGCGTGCGTGTGTGTGTGTGTTTGCGCGAATGCAAATACTGTGATTATGACTGATAATTGATATGACAGATTCAAATACTGTGATTATGACTGATAATTGATATGACAGAGAATGCATCCACGTCAGGTTCTGTTAATGAACCATTCTGTGTAGTGCTGATTTTTTTTAAGTTTCTAAGCACACACGCGCGCGTGCACGCACACACACACGCGCGCGCGCGCGCACACACACAAACACACACACACACACACAACACCCCACACACACACACACACACACACCCCGAAAACAGATAAAATGAGAGAAAGGAAGGGTGGGAAAAGGGAGATAACATAACTGACAGGTTTAATCTTATCATTACAACGTCATTGATCTAATCACTTATCACTTTAAATCTGTGTGTGTGTGACGTGTGTCACAATGCAGATTGATGAAATCTGTTGGCATGACAGTTATCTATGAAGATGGCAGTGCAGTGGAATATGGTGATGCTTCAGTGAAGTCGTCATGCTTTATCTTTGGGCTCTATTCCCTTGTAGTAGGCCTACCAGCTTCAGTCTGACATGTTGGAAATACTGTCATTGCTTTGACATGGAAATACTGTCATTGCTTTGACATGCAGTAAATCTGTCACTGGTATGACGTGTTGTAATCCTGCCACTGATATGACATGTTGTAAACCAACCCTAGCCTGACATGTTGTAAACCTTCTACTGGTATCACATTTGTAAACCCGCCATTGATCTGACATGTTGTAAAGACTATCACTGGTCTGGCATGTTGTAAACTTTCCACTAGTGTGACATTTGTAAATCTGCTACTGGTGTGACATGCTGTAAACCTGTCCCTGTATGACATTGTGTAAATCTGCCACTGGTCTGACATAGCGTAAACCTGCCACTGGTATGACATTTGTAAACCTGCCACTGGTAGGCTATGACATGGTGTAAACACTGCCACTGGTAGGCTATGACATGGTGTAAACACTGCCACAGGTAGGCTATGACATGGTGTAAACACTGCCACTGGTAGGCTATGACATGGTGTAAACACTGCCACTGGTAGGCTATGACATGGTGTAACACTGCTACTGGAATGACAGTCTGTAAACACTACCACTGGTATAACATCTTGTAAATACTACCATTGATCTGCCTCATCAAGCAGAGGAACGTGTCTGCCATAACGCAATCACTGACCTGTCCTGTACAACAGACATAACCAGAACACCCCCTCCCCTCCCCCTCCCCTCCCCTTCCTCATCTTCTCCCCACCATGGCGCAGGCAGGGACAGTGACGGTGCAGCAGCCAACAGCAGGTGTTGTCACCATGCCTGTCATGACCACGCAACCTGCGCAGCCTTTAGTAACCGTGATACAACTGCCCTCCTCTGCACCCGCATCTCAACCCGCTGGCTCTCAATCTGAAAACACGGACAGTCCCATCTGTATCAATTCCGTTTCTGATGCCAGTCTGGTGGGGTTTCTGAACAACAAGGTTCTGTGGTGTTGTTCTATGGGATGATTACGATGTCGTCAACAGCAACAAGTTCCTAGGTGTTGTTCTATGGATGATTACGATGTCGTCAACAGCAACAAGTTCCTATGGTGTTGTTCTATGGGATGATTACGATGTCGTCAACAGCAACAAGTTCCTATGGTGTTGTTCTATGGATGATTATAATGTCATCAACAGCAACAAGTTCCTATGGTGTTGTTCTATGGTGTGAT
The DNA here is from genome assembly GCA_030674185.1 of Monoplex corrugatus. NCBI lineage: Eukaryota > Metazoa > Mollusca > Gastropoda > Littorinimorpha > Ranellidae > Monoplex > Monoplex corrugatus. The sequence goes on along the minus strand of JAPXFY010000027.1, from coordinate 34,725,026 downwards.
TATGATGTCATCAACAGCAACAAGTTCCTATGGTGTTGTTCTATGGGATGATTACGATGTCGTCAACAGCAACAAGTTCCTATGGTGTTGTTCTATGGGATGATTACGATGTCGTCAACAGCAACAAGTTCCTATGGTGTTGTTCTATGGGATGATTACGATGTCGTCAACAGCAACAAGTTCCTATGGTGTTGTTCTATGGTGTGATTATAATGTCATCAACAGCAACAAGTTCCTATGGTGTTGTTCTATGGTGTGATTATGATGTCATCAACAGCAACAAGTTCTATGGTGTTGTTCTATGGGATGATTACGATGTCGTCAACAGCAACAAGTTCCTATGGTGTTGTTCTATGGGATGATTACGATGTCGTCACAGCACAAGTTCTATGGTGTTGTTCTATGGGATGATTATGACGTCATCAACAGCAACAAGTTCCTATGGTGTTGTTCTATGGTGTGATTATAATGTCATCAACAGCAACAAGTTCCTATGGTGTTGTTCTATGGGATGATTATGATGTCATCACAGCAACAGTTCTATGGTTGTTCTATGGGATGATTAGATGTCATCACAGCACAAGTTCTATGGTGTTGTTCTATGGATGTTATGATGTCATCAAAGCAACAAGTTCCTATGGTGTTGTTCTATGGTGTGATTATGATGTCATCAACAGCAACAAGTTCCTATGGTGTTGTTCTGTGGTGTGATTATAATGTCATCAACAGGAAGATCTTATGGTGTTGTTCTATGAGATGATTATGACGTCATCAACAAGAAGATCCTATGGTGTTCCATGGGGTAATTACGGTAATCATCAGCAGGAAGATTCGGTGGTGGTGTTCTATGGAGTGGTTATCATGTTATCAACAACAAGGTCCTATGGTTTTCTGCGGGGTGATTATGACGTCATCAACAGCAACAAGATCCTATGGTGTTGTTCTATGGGGTGATTATGATGTCATCATCGACAACAAGATCCTATGGTGTTGTTCTATGGGATGATTATGACGTCATCATCGACAACAAGATCCTATGGTGTTGTTCTATGGGATGATTATGATGTCATCAACAACAAGATCCTATGATGTTCTATGGTATGATTATGATGTCATCATCGACAAGAAGGTCTTATGGTGTTGTTCTTTGGTGTGATTATGATGTCATCATCGACAACAAGATCCTATGGTGTTGTTCTATGGGATGATTATGATGTCATCATCGACAAGATCCTATGGTGTTGTTCTATGGTGTGATTATGATGTCATCATCGACAAGAAGGTCTTATGATGTTGTTCTATGGTGTAATTATGATGTCATCATCGACAACAAGATCCTATGGTGTTGTTCTATGGGATGATTATGACGTCATCATCGACAACAAGGTCCTATTGTGTTGTTCAATGGTGTGATTATGATGTCATCAACAGTAATTAGTTCCTATGGTATTTTTCTATGGGGTGATTATGACGTCATCATCGACAACAAGATCTTATGGTATTGTTCTATGGGATGATTATGACGTCATCATCGACAACAAGGTCCTATGGTGTTGTTCTATGAGGTGGTCATGGTGTCATCATCAACAAGATCCTATGGTGCTGTTCTATGGGGTAATCATGATGTCATCAATAACAGCAAGTTTGTCAGCCACATTTCTACGCCATAGACATGTCAACGCTGTTTTCACGACATCTCTTTATTACCTACACTCAACCGTGTAGAGCCTGTCGGTTGGAATTTCTGAAGAGCAACACTCTGTTGTTCTTTCCAAGGCGTAATCAGCTTCTGCTGATTTACACACTTTTTTCTTCGTTACCAACGCCTACACCAACAACACCATCACCGCTATGATTGGTACCAACACCAACACCTGCTCCAACAAAATGCAACGACGATGATCAGTATCAACACCATTGTCTCTGCAACATCGCCAGCGCCAGAATCAGCACCACCAGCAACAACTACAACAACCACCATCAATGCCACCATCACCATCACCACCACTGTACTCGTATCTGTATCATCACCATCACGGATGCCCCAGCCTCTGTTCTCAAAGTGTGAGACATCATCAATCTTTCTGTGACTTCAGTCAGAAGAGTTGAGTCAGAAAGACTTCTTTTTCTCCTGTGAAAACTCCGTACAGACCTTCTGTTTAATGTCGCTGCGAGTAAAGAGACGTTAAATGAAAGAACGAAGATCGAACAGACCTTCCCTTCAGTGCCCTATATATATCCTAACTCGCTGTGTAGTGTTTGTACACGCCAACTGAATGTGTCTTTCATGTGGAATCGGAAACGATTCCTTAATTGCCATGTATACATGATTTGTGACCAGGAGTTCTAATTCCCCTTTCCTCATAAAATGGCCTATCAATGTTCCTTGTCTTTTCCTAATCTTCTTTATCAATGATCTACTTGTGTCTGCCTCCATCAAGACTGTCTCGTTTGTTTTCTTTGCTGTCTATGGAACTCCCAACATTCTCCTTAGAAACCGCATTTCAGCTTATTTGTTTGTTTGTTTGTTTGCTTCTTTATTTATTTATTTATTTATTTATTTATTTATTTATTTATTTATTTATTATTTATTTATTTATTTATTTATTATTTGTATACTCATTTATTTATTGATTCATTTTTTTTATTTATCTATTATTTATTTATTTTATTTATTTCTTTATCTAGCTAACTACCTATTTATCTAGCTAGCAAGCTAGCAATCAGTTTATTTATTTGTTTGTTTGTTTGTTTATTTATCTATCTATCTATTTATTCATTTATCTATTCTATTGAGAATGTCGTCTTCGTCAAAGTTTCCTGTTTCGTTTTGTGTTTAAGACCAACAGCTTATCCCGTTGACTTTCTGTTTGGTCATTCCTCTGCAAGGGAGATAATCTACTTGTCGCTCTATGGGGCTATGAAGTACCCAACTATTTTACATGGTAATGCTGTCCATGGCAGTCATTCTGATTGTATAAATGTGTGAAAGACAAAACAGCAATGTGGAAAGAGGACTTGAACGATGTGGACAAGATTTGTCAATTGTATGAAAAACATAAACAATATGGACATGATTTGTCAACTTTGTGGAAGACATAAACCATGTGGACATGATTTGTCAACTTATGGATAACATATGCAATGTGGACATGATTTGTCAACTTTGTGGAAGACATAAACCATGTGGATATGATTTGTCAACTTATGGATAACATATGCAATGTGGACATGATTTGTCAACTTATGGATAACATATGCAATGTGGACATGATTTGTCAACTTATGGATAACATATGCAATATGGACATGATTTGTCAAACTCATGGAAGAAGACAAATGCACCGTGGCTATGAAATATTGACTTTATGAAAGAAGACAGAAACAGTGTGGACATGATTTATCACCTTTACTAAAGAAGACAAATACGATGTTGACATGTTTTGTCAACTTTGTGGAAGAAGACAAATCCAGCATACACATGATTTGTCAGCTTTATGGTTTTTGAAGCCGACTAGAATATAGGAAGAGTGAAAGTCACTTTGTGATTGTGAGGGAGCTGATGGCTGGATGAGTTGTGAAAGAAATGGAGGATATGTGTCTTTGTCATTTATTGTGTATATTTGAGAACAGCATTTGCAAACACGTGTACAGGACTTTTGTGGGCGGTGTTTTAGGTATTATGTATGTGGCTCTCTCCTCTCTCTCTCTCCTCTCTCTCTCTCTCTCTCTCTCTCTCTTCTCTCTCTCTCTCTCTCTCTCTCTCTCTCTTCTCTCTCTCTCTCTCTTCCAACTTTTTGTTCAACTTTTTAAATTAATGTACGTTTATCTCCAGTGAAGATGTTACGTTATATTGTTTTGTTTTTTTTGTTTTCTGGATTTGGGTCTTCCTCTTATATGACTAATTATGTCAGGTGGTTAACTGTTTAATTTTTTGTTCAACTTTTTAAATTAATGTAAGTTTATATTCAGTGAAGATATCACTTTATACTGTTCTTATGTTTATTTGGCGGATTTGGGTCTTCCTCTTACCTATATGACTAATTACGTTGGGTGGTCAACTGTTTCTTCAACTTTTTGTTCAACATTTTGTTCAAGTTTTTCCGTTCAATTTTTTCTTCATCGTTAGGGAAAAAATTCAAATGGATGTATTGTCAGCCATGACTATATTTATAAATCTTTGTTTCGAGAAAACGTCGCCGAAAAATGTAATGACTTTGTTTTATGCTCCTTGCCACAAGGACAAAAATGTCAATGGCAATAAACCATTTTCAGTTTCAGTTTCAGTTTCTCTCTCTTTCTTTTCTCTTCTCTCTCTCTCTCTCTCTCTCTTCTCTCTCTCTCTCTTCTCTTTCTCTTTCTCTTCCTCTCTCTCCTCTCCCTGTCTTTCTCTATCTATCTGTCTATCTATCTATCTATCTCTGTCTCAATCTCTCTCTCTCTCTTTGTATGTGTGTGTGTGCGTGCGTGCGTGCGTGCGTGTGTGTGTATGCGTGTTGTTTTGTTTTTATTTTTAACGTGATTTTTTTGTTTTTTTGTTTTGCTGTTTGTCATAGTATATACAGCAGGGTACCTCAGCTACTCAAAGTGTAAAATATAAAACTAATACATACTGCAGGATGCCACAGGTATTCTAAATGTAAGAGAATAAACTATACCAGAGTCTGTCCACATGCAATGAAGTTACCGTTTTCTCTGTTGTCTGAATGGATCTTGTCAAAGCTGTGTGTATTGTCTTTGTGCTGTTTCAATACTGTGCAGATATCTGGAGAGAGAGACAGAGACAGAGACAGAGAGACAGAGACAGGGAGAGACAGAGAGACAGAGAGACAGACAGCCAGACAGACAGACAGACAGACGGACGGACGGACGGACGGATAGATAGATAGATAGAGAGAGAGATAGATAGAGAGAGAGAGACGGAATGAGAGAGAGAGAGAAAGGGGAGACAGAGGATGAGAGAGAGAGAGACAGTCAGAGAGAGAGTCAGAGAGAGTGTGTCAAGAGAGAGAGAGACACAGACAGACAGACAGACAGACATTCGGACGGACGAACGGACGGACGGATTGACAAATAGATAGATAGATAGATAGATAGATAGATAGATAGATAGATAGATAGATAGAATAGACAGGCAGACAGACAGACAGACAGACAGAGAAAGACGGAATGAGAGAGAGAAAAAGAGAGAAAGGGGAGAGAGAGAGGAGAGAGAGAAGAGAGAGAGAGAGAGAGAGAGACAGTCACAGAGAGAGCCAGAGAGAGTGAGAGAAAGAGCTAGAGAGAATGAGAGAGAGAGTGAGTGAGAGAGAGAGGGAGAGACAGACAGACAGATAGACAGACTGACAGAGACAGAGAAGAGAGAGAGAGAGAGAGAGAGAGAGAGAGAGAGAGAGAGAGAGAGAGAGAGAGAGAATATCTTCGGGGGTCGTGGCATAAGCTCATTAAACTGATAATTTTTTTTTTTACATTCAACCCTCGTCCATACAGGGTGTACACTGATACAAGTATACCACTATATCCATAATGAATCTGTCTCAACACAAGCGAACTATTCTGCATTATACAACATACAGACATAAAAATAACACAAAATTGAAATATTAGTAGTATTGAAGAGAGAGAGAGAGAGAGAGAGAGAGAGAGAGCGCACCATGTTGGACATGTAAGAAGTATCATCACAACTTGTGTTAGTAGTTATATAATTCATACATTCGATCAATTAGATAACTTTCATGAAATCCAAATACCGACCCAAAAGATACGATTTCTTACAAAAGATATACAATAGTTGCAACTAAACATCAACAGGCATTAACTCATATCAAAATGCACACACATACCCACACACACACACACACACACTCTCTCTCTCTCTCTCTCTCTCTCTCTCTCTCTCTCTCACTCACTCACACACACACATATATACACACACACGCACACATATACATACACACACGCGCAAGCACACACATATATGTATATATTTATGTATGTATGTATGTATGTATGTATGTATGTATGTATGTTTATGTACGTATGTATATATGTATGTATATATTATATGTATGTATGTATGTATGTATGTATCTATGTATGTACGTATGTATGTATGCATGCATGTATACGCGACGGGAAACCACCATCGTATCCTCTCAAGAACAACATAGCCAGACAAAAAAGAAAAGTAAATAAGGGCTCCATTAGAGCACCTTCGTCCGGTAGGGGAAGCCATGCTGAACACATAACAACAGAACCGTCACCAGGCTACTGTGATCAGATTGAAATATATACCAATTGCAAATTGTAATGTTAGAATAATGCTCCAAACGGAAAACAAGAAAATGTCAAGACAGCAATGGAAAAACTGAATGTCAGTATTTTAGGACTAAGGGAGGTGAAATGGAAGGGATCAGGCATGATAACAACGGGTAAGCATAGAATTATATATTTTGGAGGGGACGCACATGAAAGAGGGGTAGGCATCATAATGGACAATGACAACTCAAAGTCTGTCAAACAATACTGGGCTACATCAGACTGAGTTTTAATATTAAGATTAGAGGGCAAGCCATTTGATATTAACATCGTCTAAGTATATGCACCAGCATCCTCAAGCACTGAGGAAGAAATTGACAACTTCTATGAAGAATTAGAGACAGCCAAGGCTCAATTTAAATCACAGGGCGTTACAATAACAATATGAATTTTTAATGCTAAAGTAGGACAGAAAAAAGAGATAACATGGCTGGACCTCATGACTTTGGCACGCCAACTGAAAGTGGGGAGAAACTTGTTTATGGGCACAAGTTGATGAATTCATAACAGGAAATATTTGGTTCGAAAAACCTCACAGAAGAAAATGGACATGAATGAATCCAGGAGACAGCACAAGAAATCAAACTGATTACATCATCATAAATAACAGACTTAGAAAGTCTTTACTGATAGCAAAATCATTACCAGGCACAGACTGCAACAGTGACCACAATCCTGTAATGGGAAAAAATTAGGTTGAATCTGAAAAGAAGAAAACAAACAAAAAACAACGTCAAACTAAATCTTGGATTCTTAAGGACAGATGAAACAACTCGTGAAAAATTTAACGTACATGTTTAAAAACAAATTCAGTGCTCTGGAAGACGTTGGGGATAATAAAGAGCAATAGACAAATTTGAAAAACTGAATAAATGAAGCTTGTAAAGAAATCTCTTGAGCTGAAAGAAAAGCAAAGAGAAACTGTATTTCAAAAAAAAAAAAAAAGGTCTGATAAATGAACAAATTAAGAGAAAGGAAAAGGAGGAAGAGTACAAAACATAAACAAGAATATCAGGAATAAGTGCAATGAAGCTAACGAAGTTTGGCTTGAAACAAAGTGCAAAGAAATACAAGACCGACACAAAACAAAATGGCTCACAAAAACAAAAAGACATGCACATCAACTGGTTGCTTTAAAATCAAAAGATGTTACGATTATTATGGAAAAAGACAAAATGAAGTGTTAGATAGATGGGAACTGTACACCGAAGACATTTTACGATGACACAAAGGAGGAACACATCATAAGAAAGAACGTTGAAGGACCACAAATAATAAAAGATGAGGTTAGAGCAGCGATGAAACACAAAAAATGATGAAACCGGGAAAAAAAGCCAGGACCAGACAGAGTTACGCATACATACATACGTACATACATACATACATACAACACACACACACACACACACACACACACACACACACACACACACACACACACACACACACACACACACACACACACACACACACACACACAATGAATTCCCTCGTGTAAAAATGACAGCAAATGGCACCGCACTGAGACATGCTGATAAGTTTAAATACCCACGAACAGTCATCTCACCAGACGGCAGATTCACAATCTAGCAGAATTGGCTGAGCTAAAATAGTATTAAAAATGAAAAGCATTCTTACCAACAAATGTTTATCAGTTAACATCAAGAAGAGAGTTCTTAATGTTATAGAGAACCAATACCGCTGAACGGATGTGAAGTGTGGACAGTCAACAAGCAAAGCCAGAACATGATTCAGTCAGCCGAAATGTGGTTTCTGAGAAGAATGATAACAATTCTATGGACAGCAAAAAAAAAAAAAAGAAAAAAAAAGACAGTCTTGAAAGAAGCAAACGCAACAATATGTTTCTACAAACGAGACAGTCTTGAAAGAAGCAAATGATAGTTGAATGTTATGGACCCTGAGGGTTAACTCACTCGGTACGACGGAACGCTATAGCGGTCGTGATGAAAGGTACGGTTGCGTACGACGGAACGCTTTAGCGGTTTCGATAATTAAACATTTTTCGACGCTCCCCTTTAGACCTTGCACGCTTACCATAGCCACACTGGTCACTGCAAACGTGTCAAGGGTCAAGGGGAAAGATGCTTCGTGAGATTCCGTAGCCATACACTCGTCAGGAAACGATTGACTTCGGCACCCCACGACGACTGGTAATCTGCATTCGTGTCGAAAATGACGTCGCAGGCGAGTACGAGTTTTCGAACAAAGTAGATCGCGTCGGTGGCGTTTTACTGCTGCTGAAGTGATTGAAGTGCTTCAAACTGAAGGATTGGACATCGAGGAGTATGCTGAAGATAATGATGAAAGTGTATCAAGTGATGGAAGCTGCCAGCAACAAGGTACTGACAGTGACCCAGTTTCAGACGACAGTGAAGTGGGAGGAAGGTGGGCGTACACGTCACGAGAGGCGAGCAGTCAGCCAGCCAAGCACAGTGAGTCGCATGTGTGATGGAGGTTTCATTCACTTTCCTACGGTTGACTGGCACGAACAGATTAGTTTTTCTCCTATTTTGCCTCCTTCTCTGGCTCTTGTGGCCTGCATGTCTCATTTGAGTGCCACGCCCCCATAACTCCCCTGTGTAACAATTTGTAATATTTATTCATATAATATCACTAATAATCTTTTTTTTTTACCCTGAGCAAAGTTTGCTTTATTCATATTGTTTTGTGCATACAAAGACCTTTTCACAAAGCTTTGACTGTGTGTTCATGGAGCTGATCAAAGTGTGTGACTGTACGGTGATCCTGACCACAAAATTTTGGTTATTTTCAACGTGGCACATGAAGAAGAAAAATTCAAGGCAGAACTTCAATATTTTGGCATGAACTAATCCAGCATGTATATATTCAGATCTGAAAGTTTCATTTTGTTTCTTTTTATTTTGTATTTTTGTGATTTTTTTCCTAACCCTTCAAAATGGGCCGTACCTGGGGAAACGCAAGGGGAAAAACTCTCCGTACCGAGTGAGTTAAAAATGCAAAAAGTGTTTAATTCTTATATCATTTATTTCATAAAGTAGTTGGAACCAAAATAAGTCATAATTCAATTTACTGGGACATTAATTTCTACAAATTTGCTGAGATCAGTTGTTATTTAAGGCAAATATTGCGCGAATTGTGTGAATAAATGGCAAAGAAAACGGTGAGCAGTATGTCTTGACTTCTTTCATGATCCGTCTTTTGTTGGTTTTGTTTTCATCATATGAGCCTAATCTTCCTGTCATCGTGTAGATGACGTCACATGTATGTTTTGGTGTCATCCAGCCGGCATTCAGATAATCCTTTTTTAAGCCTGTGTCATCAAACCCTTTGAGAACGACCCCGTACGTGAAGTAAGTCTGAAACTGTCGATTTTTTTCACACAGTTTACTGTGGTAGATATAGAATAGTGATGATTATCAGTACAGTCCATGTTGCTTAGAACCCAATCGACCACTAAAGCCGTATCAGGTCTAATTCCACGTTGAAAAAAACACTCTAAGTCTAATTAAAAAGACAACATTTAAAAATTTAGCACATGATTAGCCTTTCAATCTAAGACAAATTTAGAAATCTAGAATTTAGAAATGTTCATATGACATGAAATCCATTGATCTCATGAAAACTTGAAAATTACGTCTGGAAGAGCATCTCTGAAGAGTTCTTTAAGGACTCTGCAGTACAATGTTTGTAACTCACATCGTGCAAATCTATTAATATTATCACAAAGTTTTCTCTAGTTGATGTAGAGAAGTGATTAATTACGCTGTTGTGTTTCCATAAGGATCAGTAATGACTTGAGAACTAGTGATCTGAAATTAATAAATAGCAACTAAAAATTAATAACTAGAAATATATGTCAGTCCAAACAGTAATCTGCATATTCTTCTTTAGCAATTCTATGTCTACATCTGAAAATTTCAGTTTGTTAACCCGCGGGAATGCTGGGGGCTCTCTCAATATAAATAGTATCCCCACCTGAAAATTCTGTGCTAGTAATGTCCTCTTTTCTGTCACTCTCTTTGGTTTTGCCTTGTTCCTTTGCTTTCTGTCATCTCTTCCTATCATTTCTGCCTTGATAGTCCATTGATCTGTATGTGCTTGATAAAATCTGTAGTACTTTCTCGTAGGAGTGATAATTGGGTACGAGTATTAAGTGCATTTTTGGGTCTAGTCAAGTGTGAAATGCTGAAGCAATTTTAGGTAATTTGGGATCTTTTTCATACAAGTTTTAGTATCATTCATTCTGTTTAAATTTTTATTCAATTACGTTTTCTTAAATTCCCTGTGTGATAAATTGGACGGAGTGGTCAACGCCAGAGGCATCTCCTTAGACTATGTGGGCGAATGCATTGGTATGTGTATTTTTTTTTTTTTTTTTTTTTTTTTTTTCCTGTTGAAGTGTTGTGTTTGTTTGGAAATGGTTATAGCCCTGATCTGGCTCTACGCAGACGGCTGGGCTTTAAACAAAAACAACAATAACAATTATTCATTTTACGATTTCGAGCACCGCGCTGTATGTCTGTTTTGATGACACTGTTTGCACTGTGCAGAAGATTACACACTAACACATGACGTCCCATCTCAAAGCACACGTTGTGTGTGGAATTTTCAGTACCTCAGGGCACAGTGAGGTTTTCACATTTCTGATGCTCACTGCAATTGCCAGCTGTGTGTTGACAACGTCTGTATCCACTTTTTCAAAACTTTGTGAACACACAGGATCTGTAGGCAATGATTTTGGCCATGTATATACATGTATGCTCTATGCAACGTTTCTTTTGATTTTCATCGTCCTTCACGTGATTTTTTTTATTTGTTTTGTTTGTTCGTTCCTTTATTTATTCGTTCATTTATTTGTCATCTTTATTCGTTTCAGTTTGACAGAACAGCTGATGCCTAGACGCGTGTGGGATCTTCAGTGTCCTCGTCAGTCCTCCAACCATGGTGGTCGTTTCTCATATGTCTCGTCTGTCTCTCGACCAGTCAGCAAAATGTCCTCAGTCAGTCGATCGGTCAGCAAAGGGTATGTTTTCAGGCAGACCAGCGGCGAGTGGTCTTCCTGTGGTAAAGCGTATAACAACGTGACTGTCAGTCAAGTCACCACCAATGACAGACTTTCTCCACAGCTGTCTGTCCTCAGTGAAGCGGTCAGCAGCACCAGCCCATGGCTACTCCCCATGTCTGAAAGACAGCCAAGCAGTAGTGATGATCCTTGGCCACACCCCTTGCTTGTCAGACAGCCAATCAATGATGATGATGATGATCCTTGGCCACACCCCTTCTCTATCAGAGAGCCAATCAATGATGATGATGATCTTTGGCCACACCCCCAGCCTGTCATACAGCCAGTGAATGAAGATGACCCTTGGCCACACCCTCTGTCTGTCAGAGAGCCAATCAGTGGTGATGACCTTTGTCCACACCTCCTGTCTATCAATCAACCTGCCAATGACGACACCTTTTACTCACAGTTCCTTTCAGTCAGACAGACTGGACATCAAACCTGGAAGTCCTCAAGGTCAACATCACGGAGACAAAGGAAGAGCCATGTTCAGCACAAACAAACCCGGGGTTCAGATCTCAAGGTTTGCTTCAGTCCTTCACAGAGGACACAGAACCCGGCCTTCAGTCACAGGAGGTCTGTCAAGTCCCTGTCTGACAGTCACCTTAGCAACCATGGAAGAGGAAGTTCAAATCCCTCATGTGTCCATCAGCCACCTGGCGGAGCTGACATGTATCAGTACAGGTACGACACGCATCACCACAGGTATGCCACACATCGTGACGGTTATACCAAACGTCGTGACAGGACTGCCAAACACCGTGAAAGGTCTGCCAGGAAACGTGACAGGTACTTCAACAGTCTCTCTGGGCAATGGCCTCCCAGTCAGTCTGTCAGTGACAGTCACTGCTCACTTGTCACTGACAGTGACATCAACAGTGAGATGGTCAGTCACCACGCCAAATGGGCCCGTGTCAACTCACAGCTCAGTTCTCTCCATTCTGTCCATGTTCACTCTCGACGGGGTTCTGCCAGCCGCCACCAACACCACAGTGCCCAAGTCAGCAGTCGGACCATCAGCAGTGTTAAAGGAAGACGTGGGCGCCATCACATCGGGCACTATAGTAGCACAGGGTCAGGATCGTCCACCAGTCAAGCCGTCAGTGATTTTCAACGTCTGCTTCTCTGTCGGTCACTTGACCCGTCATCGTCAGTCATGAGTGACGGTGACGGTAGTGGTGGTGATTTCTTTGACCAGTCTTGTGTGGGGATGACCAGAGACAGTGAGACAGTCAATGCCGGTGATGGCCCACCCTCGTCATCTTTCAGCCAGTCATCTGGTACAGTTAGCAGCAATCAACCAGTTGGCAGAGGTAAAATTAGTCAATCGTCTGGCAGAGTTAAAATCCACCAGCAAGCTGGTAAAGTTAGTAGCAATCAACCATCTGGTAGAGTTAGCAACAGTCAACCAGCTGGTAGAGTTAGCAACAGTCAACCAGCTGGTAGAGTTAGTAGCAGTCAACCAGCTGGTAGAGTTAGTAGCAATCAACCAGCTGGCAGAGTTAACAGCAATCAACCAGCTCGTAGAGTTAACAGCAGTCAACCAGTTGGCAGAGTTAACATCAGTCAGCCGTCTGGTAGAGTTAAAATTAGTAAACCAGCTGGTAAAGTTAACATCAGTCAGTCAGCTGGTAAAGTTAACATCAGTCAGCCAGCTGGTAAAATTAACATCAGTCAGCCAGCTGGTAAAGTTAACATCAATCAGCCAGCTGGTAAAATTAACAGCAGTCAACCAGCTGGTAAAGTTAACGTCAGTCAACCAACTGGTAAAATTAACAGCAGTCAACCAGCTGGCAGAGCCAAAATCAGTGAACCAGCTGGCAGAGTTAACATCAGTCAACCAGCTGGTAGAGTTAACAGCAGTCAACCAGCTGGCAGAGCTAACATCAGTCAACCAACTGGCAGGGTTACATTCAGTCAACCAGCTGGTAAAATTAATAGCAGTCAACCAGCTGGCAGAGTTAACATCAGTCAATCAGCTGGCAGAGTTAAATTCAGTCAACCAGCTGGCAGAGTCAACATCAGTCAACCAGTTCAGACAGTCAGTCAGGTGTTTGTGTGTCAATCCAGTGACGAGTTTTGTTCACAGCTGTTTGTGTGTCCATCAGAGGTCACAGTAATACTGTCGTCAGCCAATGACCATGACAGCTCCGTCCATCTGCCATCATCAGCATCGTCACTATCTTCGTCACGCCACGTCCACCCTCACAGACGTTCCTTGATCTCAAAGCGTAAACGTCACAAAAAGGCTGGCAGTTCCTTACATTCAAAACTAATAATTCAACCAGACAGTAATATTGACATTGTTTCAGACTTCAAATCAGCTAGCTGGTCCCATAGAAGAGAAGAAGATTGTGTTTCATGTTCAAAACTAGTCACTCAAGCCGACTGTTTCTCGAATGTCAAAACTGCCAGTCAACTCGGTAAAAATATTTACATTTTACCATGTTCTAAGCCAGCCAGTCATGACGATGTATTCAGTTTCAGATCGATGAGTCCGCCAGTCCACATGACTGATAATAGTGTGTCTCAGTCAGAGACTGAAGACAGCAGTTGTGGTGATAACATCTCCCCGTCACTGTCACTATCTGATCACACGGACATGATAGAATTTGTATCTCTAGCACAACCACTCAATCAGCATATCGATTCAACGGATAGTGTATCGTTTGGTGAACAAATAGATATAATGAAAAGTTTATCACTCAGCAAGCAAGTGGATGTAATGAAGAGTTTATCACTTGATCAGCAAATGGATACAATGGAGAGTTTATCGTTTAATCAGCAAGTGGATACGATGGAGAGTTTATCACTCAATGAGCAAGTGGATATAATGAAAGTTTATCACTTAATCAGCCAGTGGATACAATGGAGAGTGCATCACTCAGTGAGCAAGTGGATATAATGAAGAGTTTATCACTTAATCAGCCAGTGGATACAATGGAGAGTGCATCACTCAGTGAGCAAGTGGATATAATGAAGAGTTTATCACTTAATCAGCCAGTGGATACAATGGAGAGTGCATCACTCAGTGAGCAAGTGGATATAATGAAGAGTTTATCACGTAATCAGCAAGTGGGTACAATGGAGAGTTTATCATTCAATGAACAAGTGAGTGCAATGAACAGTTTATCACTTAATCAGCAAGTTAGTACACTGGAGAGTTTATCATTGAATGAACAGTTGGATACAATGGAGAGGTTTGCTCCCTTGATGAGCAGGCAACGTATCCAGAAACCAACCGTTCGTCAACAAACAGCCTCAGCTGATCAACACAACGGCAGTCTTGATGTTTTGACACGATCAACAATCGTCACTGACCATTCAATGAACGATGATCCTGCCTCGTCACTACCACAGGCCGCGGATCATGCTGGACACGTCAATGGCGTGACGCGGGCAGGAAGGAGAAGTGGACATCGCCAGCAAACGTCTGCGTTCACCTCGCGCTGTCTCCATGCCGGTGGTCACACACCCCGCTCACCACCACCCTCACCCTGCCCACTGCGTCGTCAGCATCAACTCATGCTGGTAAGTCAGGCCATGGAGGAAGGGAGGCCACTCCCGCAGTCACTGCCAGTCACTTCCTTACGGGCTGGAGCCTGTCGTCTGACCTCACGGGGTTATCAGCTGCAGGATTTGCCCATTTCACGTTCTTCAGTCATCACGGAACCAGCCAGCCAGCAACACATGCCCCTTTCAACATCACCTGATGATCCCTCTGACAGACAGCTGGACACTACATCCTTCACAACACCAACCTATCCATTTGGTACGTCTAATCCTTCAACGTCTTGCATAACACCCTGTTGTCCCTTCACTGTGTCTGATCCTACAACATCCTACACAACAGCCAGTTATTATTTCACCAAGTCCTCTGGCACTACACGCCAGTTCCCTCTATCTGTCACCACTACCCTGTCACCATCCACAGGCCAGGACACTCACCACACAGATGCCATGCCTGGCTTAACAGCATCTGACACATCAACCACACATACTGACACCATCACTTCTTCAGCATCAAAGAGCTCGTCTCTTAAACGACATGACGTTCTACCCGCTTCAACACTTACTGAACCATCTGACACAGTCACTGACACATTGCCTGCTTCAGCATCAGCTGAGCCATCAAGCAAAACAACTAGCAGTGGGCCGGGTCCAGCAACGACTGAATCCTCAAGCAACCAAACACACACCATCATTGGATTGACAACAGACAGTTTATCAACCAAACACACGGGCACTAAACCGGACTCAACGTTATCTCAGTCATCAAGTAGAGAAACTTCTACATCAGCAGCAAACAGTTCTTCCACGCAGCACAGAGACACTGTGTTCTCGTCACCATGGAGCTGCCCTTCTACCCAAAGGCACACTGTGCCTGACTCCATCTCTGCCAGACCCCCCAGCACTGCTGGTGATTTTTCTACATCAAGCACTCTTTACAGCAAACAAACCGGCACAACACCTGACTCATCACTCAGCAACTGCTGTTCCAGAGACACTAAGCTCACATCGGACTCGCCGCCCATCAAACTGTCCATCCATTCCATCAGCACGTCGACCTTCTCCTTCTTATGTAATCGTCCCAGAACACGTTCTGCTGCCCTGTCCCAGCCACCAGCCACCTCTACTGCCAGAAAACAAAGCGACATTCTGTTACATTTACAATCAAGTGATACATCTAAGAAACATGTTGAAAGCTCGTTCCATTCAACATCAAGTAGTACATCCAGAATGTGCTTTGATGCTAAATCGTCTCGACAATCAACTCCATTCAGAGACAAAACCGATACCTCATCATATCCACAAGCATCTCAATCATTCAAAGATAACATCGATACCTCGTCATATCCACAATCAACTCAGTCATTTAAAAACAGTACTGATTCTTCACCACATCCACAATCGTCCACATCTCAGAGAAAACTAAATGATTCTGTGTCCCAGTTGACAAGCGATACATTCAGGAAGCACACGGATTCCGAGTTCTCTTCACAATCCACCAGTGTTAGACAAGATGCTGATGTTGTAGTTCCTTTCCAAAGCAGCAACCGATCTCAGACAAGCACAGCCAGCGTTGCCAGCGGTGGTTCAGACATCTCTTTCACTTCTACTGGATTTTCCACAGACCAGAGCACAGTGCCACAGCTGACGTCCTCACCCAGTGAGTGTGTCACAGACGCCAGCTGTTTGTCGTCATCCCCGTCCACAGACTCGTCCAAAATTACAGTGAAGGAGAGGACAGTCAGTGTGTCAGCCGAGCCACACACAAGCTGCCATAGTCTGTCTTCCACTTCAGTATCGATCAGCGAGACAGGGAGCCAAGTCAGTGGTTCGCCATCACACTCCACTCATGAGACAGAAAGCCATGTCGGTGGGTCGCCATCAGACTCTAGCAGTGACAGCAGTGTCACTGTCAGTCTCTCCATGCACTCCAAGTCAGACAGTCAGGTCAGCAGCACTGTCAGTCTACCATCAGAGTCTAGCGGGGTGGGAAGCAGACGGGGCACTGTATCCCCCCAAACACAAAACGGACACCCTGACGACAAACAGGCACAGCCAGCCGTGGAGTCAGCACCTAGCGAGCAGCAAAGCAGCAGTTCCACGTCTTCATCAACATCAAGTAGCCAGGAAGACAGCCACATGACTTCGTCCGACTCATCCACTACCACCACCACCAGCACTACCCAAAGCAGCACCATTGGTCCTACAGAGTCGTCTACCACCACAGACCTCAGTTCATCCAGCTCCACCAGTAGTAGCAGCGACAGTCACACCTACCCCACAGACACTCCCCCACCAACGTCATCAAACGTGTCACCACGACGTCACACTGGACATTCTCACAGGTCATCCCTTAGAAAAGTCACCTGCCTTCCCTCTGGACACCAGCTATCTGTAAGTATATGTTGCACTAACATGAGTACATGTTGCACTAACATAGGTACATGTTGCACTTACTTGAATGTATGTCCCAGAGTGCATGTTATAAGAATAAATATTGCACATACTTGAGCACTTGTTGCATTTACATGATTACATGTTATACGTAACTAGGTGCATGTTGCACTTACATGCGTTTGAATGCTAGGATTGAACTCGAGACATCAGAACATGAATCACAGCTCTATGCACAGTCACCCAGCCTGCAGAAGACTCGTTGCCTACCTAAGACTGTATGGAGTGGATATCAGCGAAGTCAAAGATGAGAGCAGTGTGAAGTCCATAGTCAGCAGCACAACGAACACCAGTGCAGAAATGAACCTGAATGAATATAACTGAAAGGTCTAACAGTTACAAGTACACGAATGAATCACACCTGCAAGCGTTTACCAGTTACAAGAACCTGGCAGAAAAGTGTAATGATTCATCATCATCATCATGTGCCTTGCCGCATGGCGTTGGCGATCATAGCCCTCCATATGCATCTATCCCTTGTTGCTGCAAGCACATCTTCCACCTTCTCTGTCCTCAGCCACCCTGCAAGTCCAACCAATATTTTTTCCCTGGGTCTACCTGGTGTTCACTTTCCCTCCAGCTTTCCTGTTGTGACCAGGTGCTCTAATTCCCCTCTCCTCATAAAATGGCCTGTAATTATTGCTTGTCTTTTCCTAATCTTCCTTATCAATAATCTTCTTGTGTCTGCCTCCCTCAAGACTGTCTCGTTTGTTTTCTTTGCTTTCCATGGAATTCTCAATTTTTTTTCTAAGAAGCCACATCTCGGCTGCCTCAATCTTGTTCTGGCTTTGCTTGTTGATTGTCTACTGCTCACAACCGTATAACATTATCGGTTCTATGTTACATTTAAGAACTCTCTTCCTGAAGTTAACTGATAGGCATTTGTTGGTAAGAATGCTTTTCATCTTCTTGGATGCTGTTTTGGCTTGGCCGGTTCTGCTGGCTATTTTGATGTGCATCTGCCGTCTGGTGAGATGACCGTTCCCAGATATTTAAAGTTAATCAACCTGTCTCAAAGTTGTGTCATTTGCTGTTATTTTGCATGAGGGGATTTCATGGTTTTTTTAATGATTACCATGTGTAATGATTACAAGAACATAATGCCATTCTGACGGCAGGAAAACAGTGCCGACAAACGCATCAGAATCGCAAAAGGCTGCAGTTGGGTAGACGAAACAGGCTGTGGAGACAGCACCATCGGCTTCACCACCAATCACATCACAACAGGCAATACAAAAATCACTCAAAACTCTTATCATCTTCTTGAAGAGTGAGAGGTGAACATTGTTAGCTGACTCAGCGAAACTTTTTCGGGCCCTGGAGACCAAATGCCTGAGGAAACTGATGACTCTGCCCTGTCTGGAGTACAAGATAACTGCATTTTGATGAGATCGCTTAAGCCCCATGGACGCGAATGTGCTTGGTTTGGTCAGTTCACCCACCCTGACACACTGTCCAAGACAGTCGGACAAGGCAATCTGGAAGGAGATTGTCACCGAGGACGACAGAGAAAAAGTGGATGGCACATATCAAGGACTGAATCAACCCCAGTTTTCAGTTTCAATTTCCCAAGATGACGTCTCTGCGCTTGGAATAAATTCCATATGCACTATCATCACAGGTGCCATGTGATGGAGAAAATCCAGAATGATCACGGCACACACCTTAAGCCTGCGTATAAACCAAGAGCAGGCCAGGTCCTGAGGTCCTACCTAGATAATTCAATAACGCTGAGGTCGTAGGTGAGTGAGGTGGCAGAGACCTCAACTTTTCGCGGGGCCACAACACGAAGGCAGCGCCCATCCCCTCTCCCTTGCTTCAAATTCATGTTAATATTCACGTTTTTTGTTTTGTTTTGTTTTGTTTTGTTTTTACCAAGGCTTCAGAAAGTCAAGAAGGCTAATTGGTTTTCAAGGGGTGGGACCGGGGAAATCAACTTGTCTCTTCAATGTTTTATACCAAGGCAGCCGGGCAATGCCCTGCTCTTCACGATTTTCAACTGCCGTGGGATCCTTAGCGTGCTCAGCCAGGAGGCATACGGGTCCGACTCGTTTTTCGACCCCTTTTGAAGAACTAGACGTTCAGTTCGATTTTCCGGTCAAACTGAGGAGAAAAGTCAAGGCCTCTTCAGAGAGCGAACCCTGGAACCTCGAGTTTAGTTATTGGCAGGCGAACGTCTGAACTATTCTGCCACCCTTCACCCAGTATGCCTGAACTGCTTGTGGCTGCATCGGAGAGACCGAGATGGAGGATATCTTATCATCTGCTTTGTGTCACCAATCCTCTCAATTAGCACATCGTATTGGGGTGAATGACGGTGGCGTGGGAATTTTGCTGTGGATGTCAAATTCAACAGCTTGTATGTTCACTTGGTTTTGTGCGAGTACATGCGCGCACAAAGAGAAAGAAAGAAAGAGAGAGAGAGAGACAGAGACAGACAGACAGACACAGACACAGAGAGACAGAGACAGACAGAGAAAAAGAGAGAGAGAGAGAGAGAGAGTGGTGTGTGTGTGTGTGTGTGTGTTGTGTGTGTGTGTGTGTGTGTGTGTGTGTGTGTGTGTGTGTGTGTGTGTAACATGATACAACACTGACACCACATTATAGCACAGGCCAAATGTCCTTTCCGTTTTGTAAATGTCAAACAGAAATCTTGACTCTTTATTATGACTTGTGAATTTGTGTGTGTCCTGTCAGGTCCACGAGTCGCCCCACTGCTCACCACACCGGTCACCACATCGTTCTCCTCGTTCTCGGCGAGTGCAGTGTCGACCTTTGCCCTGTCCTTCTGACGTCAGTGTCCACCACCATGGAGACGTGTGTCGACCTTTGCCCTGTTGCTCTAACGTCAGTGTCCACCACCATGGAGATGTGTGTCGACCTTTGCCCTGTTTCTCTGACGTCAGTGTCCACCACCATGGAGATGTGTGCAGATCTTTGTCCTGTCCTTCTGACGTCAGTGTCCACCACCATGGAGATGTGTGTCGACCTTTGCCCTGTCACTCTGACGTCAACGTCTATCACCATGGAGATATGTGCCGTCCTTTGACATGCCCCTCTGACGTCAATTTCCGTCCGACTGCTCATCGACAGCCTGCCCCCTACTCTGTCACTGCCGTCAGTAAACGTCAGCCGTTAGTGGTCACTCCATGGAAACCCCCAGAGAACGTCTGTGCCCCTGTTGTGCAACAACCAGCCCCAATGGTCACCATCATCCAGCAGCCTTCAGCTCCTAGTGCTCCTGGCATGGATACAGAGGCCCCTCCCATCACCATCAATGCCGCCTCCAACTCTAGTGCCGCTGGCTTGTTTGGGACAAGTGTTGGTTGTTGTTGTTCCTTGTCTGCCAAGTGAGATCATCTTCTGTGCAGAGACTGGTTGATATTCTGTGTCAAATGAAATCAACTTTTATACAGAGATGGGTTATCGTCAGTCAAGTGATATCACGCTTTGTACACAGAGACTGATGTTCTAAAACAGGTGGAATCATTATTTGTACAGAGATTGGTTGTAGTTCTGTGTCAAATAAAATATTGTTTGTACAGAGATTGGTTGTAGTTCTATGTCAAATAAAATCATTGTTTGTACAGAGATTGGTCGACGTTCTATGTCAAATAAAATCATTATTTGTACAGAGATTGGTTGTAGTTCTGTGTCAAATAAAATCATGTTTGTACAGAGATTGGTTGTAGTTCTATGTCAAATAAAATCATTGTTTGTACAGAGATTGGTTGTAGTTCTATGTCAAATAAAATCATTGTTTGTACAGAGATTGGTTGTAGTTCTATGTCAAATAAAATCATTGTTTGTACAGAGATTGGTTGTAGTTCTATGTCAAATAAAATCATTGTTTGTACAGAGATTGGTCGACGTTCTATGCCAAGCAAAATACCATTTGTACAGAGATTGGTACTAGTTCTATGTCAAGTAAAATCATACTTGTACAGAAACTGATTAACGTTCTATGCAAAGAGAAATTATCATTTGTACAGAGATTGGTACTAATTCTATGTCAAGTGAAATCGTACAGAGATTGGTTGATGTTTAAATTCAAGTGAAATCATCATTTGTATAGAGATTGGTAATAGTTTTATGTCAAGTGAAATCGTCATTTGTACACAGATTGGTACTAGTACTATGTCAAGTGAAATCGTCATTTGTACACAGATTGGTACTAGTTCTATGTCAAGTGAAATCATTCTATCAAGTGAAATCATCATTTGTACAGAGATGGATACTAGTTCTATGTCAAGTGAAATCATTCTATGTCAAGTGAAATCATCATTTGCACAGAAATTGGTTGATGTTCTGTGCCAAGTGAAATCATCATTTGTACAGAGATTGGTACCAGTTCTATGTCAAGTAAAATCATCATTTTAACGGAGATTGGTATTAATTCTATGTCTGCTAAATTTGATTTCTAAACATGATCTTATTGTCGGCAAGAACATAGGTCTCTACAGTTCTCTGTTCTCCAAATTTTACAATCATCTTTTGATGCTGACAGTGGCTGTTCTTGTTCTTTTGTTCTCGTTAGTTTACTTTTTGTATAGACAGTGGTTGTTTACATGCTGTCTGTGTCCACGTCACAACTAGATACAAGTGTGATCCTCAGTGTAATAGCCCTGATATGGCTCTAAGCAATCGGCTGGTCTTTAAACAACAATAACAATCCTCAGTGAAGCACAGCACGTCCAGGTCCAGTGACACATGAAACTATATAATCCCACCCCCACCCCCCACCACCTCCGCCTACCCCCTTCCTTTGTTTTCTTCTGTATTCTGTAAACAAGTTTTATTTCAGGAAAAACATTAAAATACATTGAATATTGTTGAGATTGTGTGAAAGACAAAAACCATAAACTGACATAAAGCCCTGATCCACAACAAACAGTGTCGATAGAATAACAACAAAGGACAGAGAACTCTCTTAATGGGTACTGATGAAGAGACGGTCAGAACACAGCCGCTTTTTGTTGTTATTGTTGTTTTCTTGTTTGTTTTCTGTTTGGTTGTTTGTTTGTTTTGCAGGGTTTGTTTTTTGTTTTTCAAGAGAAATTAAGGAGGGAATGCATACAGAGAGGGAGAAATGTTGTCACAGATGTTAGATATATTTTACACGGGCAAGTCGTGAAGTTGGTAAGATGTCGGTTTTCCAATTGGAGGGTTTGGGATTTGATCCTCCTGAGTGCTTCTCTTCTGATGGGTCAAAGAGAGGTAGAATTTTCCCATCTCCCAGGTCAACGTGAGCGCAAACCTGCTAGTGCCTACACCCCTTCATGTGTATTTGCTCGAAGAACATAAATATGCATGTTAATCCAAAACAAAAGCGACTGCCCGCGTTCAAGCAAACAGGAACCAGAAAAACACGAAAATAGAATCAGAACGCGTATTTGATGCAACAAGACAAGACAGGCACAAATTTTCGGTCAACTGGCCTATGTCAAGCGTGAATGTAAGATCACAAACAAACACCAAATACAAAATGAGGAGAAAAAGACAAACTTCCATGCTACTTCGCCCAAGGAAGTGGGGAGAGGGGAGGCAAATATGATGTCAGAGGGGAAATGAGATGAATTCTGCAATTTGAAAAGTGGTCATGCCATATTACTATTAATTTTGTTTTGTTCTGAAGAGGATCCAGGGCTATAACTATGAGAGAGGTAAAGCTGATGTAAATGGATCGTGCCTTGTGCAACGAATCAAGTCTGACCTTGGAATTGGAAGAAAAACATCCTATGCGCGTTAAGGTTCGTGTAAAGTCATATCAATGTCCCGTGGCTATAAAAACGCTCAGCACGCACGGCCACTGAAGACAGATCATTCAGGCTGTGTGTAGTAACTTACCGCCTGCACAGTGTGGGCAAAATATCGGGCATATCCGTAAACAATAGGAACACTAAAACTGAAGCATATTTTGTTTATAAATGAATCAATTTTGCATGTATAATTTAATCATGTGCTCAGGTGTCTTAGACTGTAATAGACTCAAGTACGCAGAGAGATACGTTTGGTTTGTTGTATCATCGAATTTTAATTTGATAAAAAGTTTTTACATTATCAAACATTTCTTATTTTCTATGGAAGATGCTTATACTTTGACACGGAAATATGTCTCTGTGTGTGTCTGAAACGGAACATTTTACTACAGCCAATCACCGTTCACAATACAAACAGTCTGCGTGTGGTCTACTTCCTGTACAGATGGCGGAATGAGGTGAGTGTTAATGCTGTCACTCACAGCTTGAATCATGTTGCAATTTGTGGTCTTGTTAAAAGATAAGTCAGAAGAAAAAGATGAGGAAAATGTTGACTTTCCAGTAGCAACTAGCACAATAACATAGTTAGTTGCAAATATAGAAACTATCGCCAGGACACACATCTTGTAAAACAGACACTCTCCTTAGATAGTTTCCTAGCTCGAACGCCAACAAATGTTCGTATACTGAATATAAACATAAAATATAGACGGATATATACTCATATACTGAGTATAAACATAAAATATAGAGGGCCTATAATGACTAAGTGTACATGTGTACATGTAATGACTTTCTTCGGTTTCTGCTCATGATACTAATCATCACAGCTGGTTTTAGTTTCAGATATGAATGACAAATAGAGTGGGTTTTTTCTAAACACGGAAAGTCAGATAAGAGTGATAACGATTATCTTGTGACGTCAGAGCTGATATGTGGGTTAGGTTGTGCAGAATGTCATCAGTAAAACCAGGTAGCCTAAGCACAAGCCGAAAGAAATACAATTTCGGATTGCCATTTCTTCCAGTCTGTGCAGAAATCTTGTAAAAGAAATCTACGTTTACATTGTTGCACATGGTTTGTGAGGTCAAACTGAAATTTCCACGTTATGCTAAATTTTGAAATATCACTACTTCAGAATTGTCTCCCTCACACGCCCTCTCGACACAAAAGCACGCACAAGCACGCGCTCACACAAACACACACACACACACACACTCACACACACACACACACACTCTCTCTCTCTCTCTCTCTCTCCCTCCTCACAATCTCTCTCTCTCTCACAATCTCTCTCTCTCTCTCTGTCTGTCTCTCTGTCTCTGTCTCTGTCTCTCTGTCTCTCTCTCAAATCTCGTCAGCGATTACGGCTTTTGAACACACCACTTGGTCATGAACCTATACACGTGAGTCTCACTCCGAGTGGTTACAGGCTTGCTTCTTTCCATCGCTCATCCCGAGGTGGTGGTATCGCCATCCTCTACAACGACTCACTCCATTCCCGCCTGTCTTTCTCGCAGTCTCTGCCTTTCTCCCATCCTTCTTTCGAGCACGTTGAAGTATCCTTCCAATCCACCCCTCACCCCATCACCTTCTCCTGTGTCTATCGACCTCCACCTAGCTCTGCCAACAAGCTCACCACATCCATGTTTCTCTCTGACTTTGATCAACTTCTTGATTACTACTGTCTCTTACCTGGAAATCTCATCATTCTAGGTGACATCAATGTCCACTATGACAACACTCACCGTTATGACACAAGACATATCATCAACTCTCTGTCCAATCACAATATGACTCAACACATTTCTGAACCAACCCATCAAAAAGGTCACATTCTTGACTGGATCATTTCTCGTGATCACCACAATTCCGCTACTGACAACTGCTTAGTTCTTTCTACCCGTCTAACGTCAGCCCTTCCATCTGACCACTCTGCAATTCTCTGTTCTCTCGACATTTCTCCTCCTTCCCGTACCATGCGCACAGTGACTCGACGCAATCTCAAATCTATCGACCTCTCCACATTTTCATCTGATGCCTCCCGTCTCCTTTCTGAAAAGTCACATAACCTTGCCGATGAATTCTATACTACTCTCCACCATCTTCTGGACACTCATGCTCCAGCCACAACCCGTCCTTTACCTGACCGCCCCCCTACCCCCTGGCTCACTCATGAGATCGCCTGTGCAAAACGTGCCCGCCGCAGAGCAGAGCGCCGCTGGCGCAAATCCAAACTCACTGTACACAGGCAACTTTTCCAAGCCTCTAAAACAAAAGTATCCACCCTCATTGCATCAGCAAAAACAAGCTATTTCCAAACCAAAATCCTGAATGCCTCTTCTTCAAAAGAACTCTTTACAACCATGAATCATCTCCTTGGCACACGAAAAGATTTACCTCTCCCAACAAAACATACAAATGAAGAACTCCCATCTGTATTCTCCAACTATTTCACCACCAAAATACAAACTCTTCGTGACAGGCTTGACAGGACACCCTGTCAACCATGCCCACCTGACCCTTCCTTCTCTGGCACACCTCTTACTACTTTTAACCCAGTCTCACAAGAAGAAATTCTCAACACAATCAGATCCATGTCGTTCAAAACCTGCGAACTGGATCCTCTTCCAGGTTCTCTCTACGCCGACTGTCTCCCTACTCTCCTCCCATTCATCACTGACATCATCAACACTTCTCTTCAAACTGGAACTGTCCCTGATTCTTTCAAGTCTGCTATTGTTCACCCTCTCCTCAAGAAACACAATTTAGATCCAAATGAACTGAAAAATTACCGGCCTATCTCTAATCTCTCTTTCTTGTCAAAACTCCTTGAAAAAGTCGTCCTCAACCAGTTGAACTCTCACCTGTCTGCCAACAATCTCCTCAATCCTTTCCAGTCAGCCTACCGCCAGTGCCATAGCACTGAAACTGCCCTACTACACATTCTCAACAATCTCCTCCTTGCAACTGATACTGGCAAAGTCTCTCTCCTCACACTCCTTGATCTGTCTGCAGCCTTTGATACCATTGATCATGGTATTCTCCTTTCTAGACTTCATCATACTTTTGGCATCTCTGATATTGCTCTGTCTTGGTTCACTTCATACCTATCCAACAGAAAACAAACCGTTCTCATCAATGGCACTTACTCTCAACCTGCATACCTGACCTGTGGTGTTCCACAAGGATCTGTCCTTGGCCCTGTTCTGTTCACTCTTTACACCTCCCCCCTGTCCACCATCATCAACTCCCACTCCATAAAACACCACTTCTATGCTGATGACACCCAACTTCAAGACAGTGACTCACCTGATAATATACAGCGCCTGTTGACTCGCACCACTGAGTGTTACTCGGACATTAAGAACTGGATGACACACAATAGACTTCAGCTTAATGACGACAAAACAGAAGCTATCCTCATTGGCACCCGTCAGAAACTTTCTCAGCTGCCTCCTCTTTCTCTCCCATTATGTAACACATCAGTCCCAATTTCTGATTCAGCTAAAAACCTTGGTGTCTGCATTGACTCTACCCTCTCCATGAACAACTTTGTTTCTCAAACTGCCAGATCCTGCTACTATCATCTCCATCGTATAAGGCTGATCAGGAAGTATCTCTCTGTCAAAACAACTGCAAAACTCGTTCTCTCCTTCATAATGTCTCGCATTGACTATTGCAATTCACTCCTGTCTGGTCTTCCTGCCTCCACCATTCACATCCTACAGCGCATTCAAAACAATGCTGTACGCCTTGTACTCAAAAAGAAAAAAGCTGACCACATATCTCCTCTCCTGGCACAACTTCACTGGCTCCCTGTATCAAAGCGCATACAGTACAAACTAGACACCATGTGCTACAAAAGCCTCAATAACGCAGCCCCCGATTACCTGTCAAGCCTACTTGAGATCTATCTTCCCTCACGTACCCTCCGCTCTGCTTCCGATCCTCTGACTTTTCGCTTTCCACGCACTAAGCTCAATACCTATGGTCCACGAGCCTTCTCTGTTTCTGGTCCACTCTCCTGGAACAGACTTCCTCTCTCAGTCCGTCAGCAACCTACTTTTGTCTCCTTCAAGTCCGCTCTCAAAACTCACCTTTTCTCCTCCGCATAAAATCCTAACCTCACTCAACCCCCCCCCCCCCCCTCTGCAGCCTGTCTCCGCTCGGAGGGAATCACATGGTTATAATATATAATTGTATATGCTATGCTCTCTATAATTTTCCATTGCTTTTATTCTTGCTTTTATTGCTTTTATTCTTTCTCCCCATTTATAGCCATGCGTGTGTGTGTGTGTGTGTGTGTGTGTGTGTGTGTGTGTGTGTGTGTGCGTGCGTGTGTGTGCGTGCGTGCGTGCGTGCGTGCTTACGTGTGTGTCTGCTTCAGCGCTTAGATTTGATTTTATCAAGATTTTGCGCTATATAAATATTGTAATTATTAATTATTATTACCACTAAACCCCAGTTCACGCAGTGGAAATCCTCATCAAGAAGACCATGTCAGTCAGCGATATCAAGACGTTGTGAGGCCATCCATCAGTGAAAACTGCACTGCTATGGGCGCATTTGGTCGAGTCCAACAGTGCCTGTTCTGATCCGGCTTATTAAGGATACTGATGCTAAGCTCTTTACTAGTAACGGTAACTGCTCAGTAATAAAGCCAAGCCAAGTGAGAGACTCCTGAGAAGGAGACCACCAACACAGCGTTCAAATGACATCATCATCATCATGTGCCCTGCTGCACACTTGGCGATCATGGCCTTCCATACTAATCTCTCCCTTGTCACTGCAAGTACATCTCCCACCCTCTCTGACTCAGCCACCCTGCAAGTCCGTCCAGTATTTTCTTCCTGGGTCTACTTGTGCTCTTTTTCCCTCTAGCCTTCCTCTAATTTCTCTTGTCTCATAAAATGTCCTATAAATGTTGCTTGTCTTTTCCTGATCTTCTTCATTAATCAGTTTCTTGTGCCTGCCTCCTTCAAGACTATCTCGTTTATTTTCTTTGCTGTCCATGGAACTCTTAACATTCTTCTTAGAAACCGCATGACAATCCCCATAAAATCTAACACCGAAGACTCCAGCTTGAATTTACCTCAGGTATGGAAACGGTAAAGGAAACCAATTCTGAGATCACCACGAAATCTGTGACAATTTTCACGATGCTTATGATTGATGGTTTGATGATCTCACGAGAATGAAGACGATTTCCACGATGACATGGTGTTCCATCCAGAACTGAGACAACGAAACAAGGCTGTATTCTACGGTTGTGTTCATTATATACATACACACACACACACACGCGCGCGCGCGCGCACACACACACACACACACACACACACACACACACAATTTATATATATATATATATATATATATATATATATATATATATATATATACATATCCTGGCGTCAACCAGTACAGAGAGATAAAGACATACTGGTAAAGACACCTGTAGTGTTAGGAAATTCAAGGAACACCCTCAATAACGCATCTGTGAAGTGGATGAAACACGACTGTATGGTCCCAGTCTTCTAAAGAGTCCACAGCACGTTTAACTGTGGGTAGAAGCCCGTCAAGGCAGAAAAATAACGCAGCATTTTTTTTTTTTTGGGGGGGGGGGGGGGAACTGATGTGGGTTCGAGCCTATGACGTCCACTCAGCAGTCTTTTGCCATAACCACTATGCCACGTTGAGTAATCTATGTTACGAGAAATATTCACAGATGATCTCGTTGACCACAAAGCTTCCCAGCACATGACGTCAGCAACGATGTTACCATGATTGCTATCATCTTGTTTCTCTCCACAGTCTCTGCTCCCTGCTGACGTCACCATGTGACCCAAGGTCACAGGTTTGTCAGAGTGGTCAGAAGTCAATGGGCTGCTCCCTTCCACAAGCGACACCCGTCAAAACTGTATGACGTTATGATGACGTAGACCAAGTGGCAGAGACCTTGCTGATGACAAAGCAAGGACTGGCCACGTCCACGTTGATAACGTCACGTGTTTTTGCCCGCCATCTTGCTCGTGCTGGTGACGTAAGTAGCCATGTCCATGTTACTGCCGTTACGTAACTGTCGCATAGTTCATCTGTTTCACACAATGACCGAAACAGTCATGAACACACCTGCGGTATGATGAAATAACCACCTGCAGTATGACTGAAGTAATCATGTACGCACCTGTAACATGACTTAAGTAATCATGACACACCTGTAGCATGACAGGGTAACCATGTACACACCTGTAGCATGACTTAAGTAACCATGTACACACCTGTAGCATGACTTAAGTAACCATGTACACACCTGTAGCATGACTGAAGTAACCATGTACACACCTGAGCATGACAAGTAACCATGTACGCACCTGTAGCATGACTGAAGTAATCATGTACACACCTGCAGTATGACTTAAGTAACCATGTACACACCTGTAGCATGACAAGTAACCATGTACACACCTGTAGCATGACAAGTAACCATGTACACACCTGTAGCATGACAAGTAACCATGTACACACCTGTAGCATGACTAAGTAACCATGTACACACCTGTAGCATGACAAGTAACCATGTACACACCTGAGATGACTGAAGTAATCATGCACACACCTGCAGTATGACTGAAGTAACATGTACACACCTGTAGCATGACTTAAGTAACCATGTACACACCTGTAGCATGACAAGTAACCATGTACACACCTGTAGCATGACAAGTAACCATGTACACACCTGTAGCATGACAAGTAACCATGTACACACCTATAGCATGACTGAAGTAACCATGTACACACCTGCAGTATGACTGAAGTAATCATGCACACACCTGCAGTATGACTGAAGTAACATGTACGCACCTGTAGCATGACTGAAGTAACCATTTACACTCCTGCAGTATGACTGCAGTAACCATGACACACCTGCAGTATGAGTTAAGTAGCCATGTACACACCTATAGTATGACTGAGATATTCATGTACACATCTGCAGTATGACTGAAATAGTCATGTATAAACCTGTAGCATGACTGAAATAGCCATGTACACACCTGTAGTATGACTGAGATATCCATGTACACACTTGCAGTATGACTGAAATAGTCATGTACACACCTGCAGTATGACTGAAGTAGCCATGCACACACCTGCACTATGACTTTAGTAACCATGTACAAACCTGCAGTATGATTGAAATAGCGATGTACATGCCTACAGTATGACTGAAATAGTCATGTATAAACCTGTAGTATGACTGAAGTAACGCTGTACACCCCAGCAGTATAACTGAAGTAACCATGTACACACCTGCAGTATGATTGAAGTAGCCATGTACATATCTGTGTCGTGTGTGTGAGTGTACCACAGGAGAAAGCAAGCCACGGAGAGGAAGATGGAGGAGGGAGATGCAAGTAAATCAGATGGCTACAACTTAAGGAGCAGCAGATAAAATGGGCAGTAACTTATTACATAACATCAAGAACATAAAATTCAGCGTAGTAACGGTTTATGTTTATGTGTGTGTTTGCATGCGTGCATGGACGTGTGTTTGCGTCAGTTGTCTAGCGGTAGAATAGATTTACTTGCTTGGCTCCCACTGCGTCTGTCTGTATGTACGTGTCTGTGTATCTGTCTGTCTGTTTGCCTGTCTGTCTGTCTGTCTGTCTGTCTGTGCCTGTTTGCATCTGCATGTCTGCATGCCTGTCTTGTATCCCATTACAGTCAGTGGTGTTTCAGGCAGACACGGCCTCACAATGTACAGAGGATCCACCTGGAAAACACTGTCACCCAGCCCACTGCCCAGCGCCGTCTCTCTTCATTCTCCTCCTTCATCACCACGTCACGCCAGTCACTATGACAGTAATATTTCTCCTTCACGACCACGTCACGTCAGTCACCATGACAACAGTGTTTCTCCTTCACCTCCACACTGTGGTGTGTTACTTATAACAGCAGGACAACCCAGAGCAGCAGTGAGAGGAAAGGGCCATGTCCCCCTCCACTTTACAGCCAGCACACCACAACGCAATCTTTTTCTCCTCTCTTCCCAGCCAGGAGGTGATGGATGTACAACTCTGCAGTTGGCTAAAAACGTACATGGCACCTGTGACTGGAATATTCCAGAACTGTCCGCACACCCTGCAGACAGAAAGAAAAACACTAGGTCAAAAAGAACCACGCCGTCAGCACGGCCTATCGTTGGGCTTACGCAACGGCCATTCACAACACGTGCAGACAACAACACTGGCGTTAATTCACAACCAACGTCGTGTGAAAAGGGTGATACGATTTATCAGCCTCCTGGATACTCACCAGCTTCTACTTGCCACGTTGTTTCACAAAGGCCATCAGTGGCGACGTCAGCAAGGACGTTGAAGACATCGTCACAACAGTCATCTGTCAACATCCCAGCCACTCACGATACGAATGATTTCCAGAAAACGTCACTGAAAGGTGTCTATACATTGCAATCATTCTGTGACTTGGTGGGCATTCAGTGTCCTAGTCCTGTCCACGTCCCAACAGACAGGTCACCACCCAATTACACCTGGTATCCACCCTGTCAGTTACCACACAGTGATGTCCAGTCATGCCCACAATTGATGTCCGTGACACCACACACCGGTAATAACACTATTTCATCACGACCACCCTCCACAGTGTCACCACACGATAAACTGTATAGTTTGTCACAGTCACCACATGATAAACTGTATAGTGTGTCACAGTCACCACATGATAAACTGTATAGTTTGTCACAGTCACACCAAACATTGATACGATAACTGTATAGTTTGTCACAGTCACCACACGATAAACTGTATAGTTTGTCACAGTCACCACACGATAAACTGTATAGTTTGTCACAGTCACCACACGATAAACTGTATAGTTTGTCACAGTCACCACACGATAAACTGTATAGTTTGTCACAGTCACCACACGATAAACTGTATAGTTTGTCACAGTCACCACAGAAACTGAGTTTGTACATCACACTGTAAAGATGTTGTCACAGTCACCACACGATAAACTGTATAGTTTGTCACAGTCACCACACGATAAACTGTATAGTTTGTCACAGTCACACACGACAAATGTATAGTTTGTCACAGTACCACATGATAACTGTACAGTTTGTCACAGTCACCACATGATAAACTGTATAGTTTGTCACAGTCACCACACGATAAACTGTATAGTTTGTCACAGTCACCACATGGTAAACGGTATAAATTTTCTCCGTCACCAGAAACGTCATGGACGTCTAACTGTGCACTCCTCATCACTCAGTGGAGTGGGTCTTCTATCACATCAAGAGTCCATGAACTGGCCAGACGACCATCTGACCATGTCTGGAGTATCTCTGTCCACCATGCCTCCCACCAGCAGCATCAGTCTCCCTTCATCTCCTCCTTCTAACCAGTCACACAGCGACCCCATGATGTCATCAATTTCGCGAGATAGCAATGATAGTACTGGTGTACAACCGCTCTCTGCCCCTTCACAGAACAGTGACGTCATTGTTGCTACAAAGCCACCCATCACCAGATCACGAGACAGTGACGTCGGTATGATTTCATATTACCCATGGACTGACTCACCAGCCCATAGTGCTGGCATCACCACACAGAAACCACCATCCAGTCTGTTTCGGACCAATCTTAGTGCTGTTAAGCAAGTAAACAGTCAAGTACGAGCTGCAAGTAGTCAACCAGCTAGTAGCTGCAGCCTGCCTCCACAACCAAAGTCTGTGAAAAGACCAACGTCTGATGTTCTTGGTGACGTAGAACTGTTGGCTCAACGACCAGCACCAGTTTCCAGTCTTTCCTTGCAACAGCAAACAGTCACCCCAGCAACCACAACACCAGGACTGTTTCCACAGGTAAATGCAGTCAGTCTATCAGTCAGTAATGAATATTCACAACAAACCTCAGTCAATCAACCAGCCAGTAGTGGAAGGTCTACTCCAAGACAAACCTCCATCTGTCAACCAGTCATCAGTGGTAGATCTATCCGACAGCAAACCTCAGTCAATCTATCAGCCAGCAATTATGGGTCTGCTCCACAGCAAACTTTATTCAGTCAACCAGTCAACAATGCTGGGTCCTCTTCACGACAAACCTCATTCATTCAACTGGACAGAAGAACTCAGTCTGCTTCAGGGTATCTCCATGGCACACCACATGAAATCGTAAGGAGTTCTTTCCAGCTTTCACGTCCACTAGTTCCGTCCTGTTCCAAAAAGAGAAGCGTGTGTTCTTCTATCGCCCCACCATCATCACACATAGCAGCTAGCAGTGGCCATTCTCCTTCACCATCTCCACTCTCTGGCCTGGCGTCCAACATCGCATGTGCACATGTTCACACAAAACAAACCTATGAGCCTAATATCTGTGCTTTGTTACCCAACACTGACCACATAAAACAACCCAGTGAACAAAGCATCAGTACGTTTTCGGCCAATACTGACCACACAAAACAACTCAGTGAACATAACATCAGTAGATTGTGTGCTTACACTGACCACACAAAACAACCCAGTGAACATAACATCAGTAGATTGCGTGCCTACACTGACCACACAAAACAACCCAGTGAACATAACATCAGTAGATTGCGTGCCTACACTGACCACACAAAACAACCCAGCGAACTTGATGTCAGTACAAGTTGTCACTCCCACACTGCAGTCGGTGGAACAGGCCGCAGTACGGGTCTATGTTCACAGACTGTACCACCAGATACCATGGACCAGTCTTCCCATCCAGCTTTCTATGGTCATGCCTCTGGTGAAAACAACTTCTTTTTTCCACAACCAGCAACCAAGCAAACAACCCCTCACTTTCTGCCATGCTCAGTGTCCACTCAGATCAGCAACATCAAGTCTCCTTCACAATCAATAATTGATGAACAGAGAGTAAGAAGTGGTTTGCGTTCAGAGTCAGTAACAACTAGTTCACCAGTTGCTGCATGTGGTTCTACATCATCACCAGATGGAGCACTAGTGCGAACTGTTAATCTTTCGCGTGCATCATCCAGTCTGCAGTCCTCCATGACTAGCTCCTCACATGCCCAAGCCACTCAGCCATCGTACGCTCAAAACGGTCAACCAATCAGTAATGCTGATAAATCGTCACTGTCTACAAGCAGCCAATCGATCAGCAACACTGATACATCTTCTTCACAGTCTGAAATCTGTCAGTCAATCAGCAATGTCGACACATCTTCACAGTCGGGTAATGAACCAATCAGCAATGTGGAAGCATCTTCACAATCAGGCAGTCAACCAATCGGTCAAAAGGAAATATCAGACTCAGCGAGAGGTTGGCAGACACCACCCATGGGCAGTTTTGTACAACAACAGGTTTGTAAGCAGTCATGTCCTTTGTTACCCCAGTGCAAAAGGTGTCAGTGTGTGTTGTGTGTGTGCGCGTGGTGTGTGTATGCGTGCGTGCGCGCGCGCGGGTGTGTGTGTTGTGTGTGTGTGTGTGTGTGTGTGTGTGTGATGTGTGTGAAGGTGGAGTGGGAGTGTATGATTACGCGTGTATATATCTGTGAGCATTTGTGCGTGAAACTATCAAGCATTTTTTTTTTTCTGCAAACGTGTAAATCAGTGAAGACAAGTGCTATGGATCAACTGCATTCAGAATCTTCAACAGATCTATGTCACAGCTGTTGTCTAACGTAATCAGCAGGGACTGGATTTGAAACAATGTGGTCAAAGATCAGCACCAGAACGCTTTGTGGTCAAAGGTCGGTACCAGAATGATCTACACTGTCTACTGCTAATGTTGAGCATGGCTGTGCAGTGAGTTTAGTTATTGTGCTCCCCCCTACCCCACCCCTCATCTCCTCAAGCAAAATAGTAGCAAGTAAAACCAGAAAGGTCTATCACAGGTCTGTATTAGTTTCAGTGTGACAATTCAGACCACAAACATCTGTCATAAATGTGCATCACTTTCAGAGTAACAATTCACACTGAAACGTCTGTTATAGATCAGTATTAATGTCATTGTAACAATTCAGACCAGAAAAGTCTATCGCATTTCTGTGTCACATTCAGTGTAGCAATTCGGACCAAAGAGTCATCATACTTTTATAGTGTCAATTTTGCAATTCAGACCTTAAAGGTATATCAAAGTTCAACATCAGCTTCAGTGTAGCAATTGAGAACAGAAAGGTCTATCATACTTCTGTATCAGTTTCAATGTAGCAAATGGACCAGAAAGGTCTATTATAGTTCTGAATCAGTTTCAGTGCAGCAATTAGACCAGAAAAATCTGTAATAGTCCTGTATTGGTTTTGGTGCAGTGGTTAGGCCAGAAAGGTCTTTCATATCTCTGTATCAGTTTCAGAATAGCAGTTATACCAGAAAGGTCTATCATAGTTCTGTATGAATAAATGTTATGACCATTTATCTCCTAATGCCTTAAATCTTACATTATTGATTTACTGATGTGTGTCTTCTTCTCTATTTGTACTTTAAGATAGATATGCACTCTCTCTCTCTCTCTCTGTATGTGTGTGCATCATGACATTATTGTTTTATTACAGGAAGTTGTCAAGCCATGTCAGAGTTTTCACAATGAACGGAAAAGTATGTCATGTGACCTGCACACATGTCCCTCCCCAGGCTCCTCTCAACCCCCTCACCCCTATGACCCTCTTCACCCACCCCCCTGTGTCTTGCGCCGACCGGAGCACGTGACTCCCTGCCAGAGTCCAGAGCAGCGTGACACCATAGCTGTTGTTCGCCCCATGGGTTCACCAGCATCACAGCGGACGCCTGCATCTTTCACATCCCATTCATTCTGTGTACAGCCCAGACCTGTGTATGTACAACCCGAGCCTCTTCGTGTACAACTAGAACCTGCACAACCCGAACCTGCACAACCCGAACCTGTACAACCCGAACCTGAGAGTGAACAACCCGAACCTGTACAACCTGAACCCGTGTGTGTACATCTCGCACGAGTTCAACCTGAATCCCAGTATGTGCAACCCGAGCCTGTGTGTGTACATTCTGTACCTGGGCTTGTACAACCAGTACCTATACAACCGGTACCTATATACCCTGTGCCCGTGGCCCCTCACCCTGCGGGTGGAGTTCCTGTGATCCAACAGCCGTCTAACATCACGGTGGTGCAGCCGTCCCCCCAGATCCTCATGCCTCCCCCCAGATCGCCACCAATCATCGTGAGACGTAAGGCCAAGGAGACAGAGGAGCAGGGCGGAAAGGGCGGGAAAGGCCCTAAGGGCTGGAAAGGCCCTAAGGGCAGGAAGGGCGGCAAACGGGAGCAGGAGCAGGACGCTCCCCAGACCAACCCTTTCTCCTTCACGGCAGTGGCCACGACCATCAACTGCTGTTGCGGGGGTCCCAACCTGTCCTGCTGCTTCTCCAAGGCCACTGTCCCCGCCTGTAACCCTGCCCCCACTGTCGCTGTCCTCTTCTCCACTGTCAAAACTGCCCCTGCCTGTTGTCCGTCCACCTCCGCTCCACATCGATAATAACGATAATGATTGATGACGATCATCGTCATGAAAATGATGATGACAATGACGATGATATAATGGCTACCTGGCTCTCAGTGACAAAAAAGCTATTTACTGCGTACGATGATGACTAGATGATGATGATGATGTGATGATGATGATGATGATGATATGCCTGTAGCTCCGCTCCCTTCTTCTCCGCAGTCAACTCTGCGCGTGCCTATTGTTCGGCCACCTCTGTACCACACCGATAATAACCATGATGGTGGTGATGGTGGTGGTGATGGTGATGATGATGACGATGATGGTGATGAATATGATAGTGGCGGTGATGGTGAGTTGATGACGATGATGATGATGGTGGTGATGGTGTAATGATGATGACATGATGATGATGACGGTGATGGTGATGATGATAGTGATTCTAATGCCTGTAATCTCACGTCAGATATTCCTGTAATTGTCTGTACACTGTTGATATTGTGCCCGCCTGCTTTCCAGCCACCAATTCATATTACGGAATTTTGATATGTTCTTAATCCTGATAAAAAGCTTATTATGAAATCTTGACGACTTCTTAATCCTGATTACACATTATATAATTTCTGATCTATATAAATTCTTAAATCTGATAAACTCATACCAAAATCTTGATCATTTCTTCATCCTGATAAGTTCCTGTTACAAAATATTCATAATTGGGTAATTCTGTCTTAGTGGCCAACACAAAGTCAGACACAAAGAGGGAAGTGGCAACGCACCGTGGTGACGTGATCTCGCGAGCGGTTTTCGCTCGCACTTCACACCTTTACGAAGATCAGAAATGCTTGTTGAGAATCTGGTGAATTTAACATGACATTGGCATGATAAGCAGTAAATAATAATAATAAAAAAAAAGACCACGTTTCCTTTTTTTAATTTTTTTTATTTATTAATTTTTGTGGAGTTTGTTGCTGTGATGGTTTGAATAAAAACATGATGCATTTATTTGAGGCGATCATCGTTTGGCATGTGCAGTCTCCTGAAAAAATGTTGTTCTATCTGTCTGACAAAAACAAACACAAAAACAAACAATAACAACAACAAAACGCGCGCGCGCGCGCACACACATACACACCATTGTGCATACTATGTGATGAACCACTCAGCATCAAACGCCAGCTTACCGAATGCTGGGACTTGCACGACGCGAGACAAGAGTACTTTACAGCAGGCTTCGTAAAGAAACTCTCCAGAGAAGTTCACTTTTTTTTTTACGAGAGATCAATAGAATGGCTTACCATGTGCTGGAGTTTTAATTGTCTCAGTTTTTAGTTAACCTTCAAGTTGTTTTTAAGGTGGTGTTATTCCTGATATGCTGTAATGATCAGCTAGGCTATAACACATTTGAACAAGGTTTTATTAGAGATCTATTCATGATCAAGCTGATAAAATATTTCCATCTCATTTTTGTCACGAACACTGAAAGACAGATAGACACACAGACAAATTTCCTTCTCGTGTCGATATGAAATTATCTTTTTGAAAGGAAGGTTAATAAAGGCAACAAGTGAGAAACTGAATGTGTTTAGTTGGTGTAAACGAAAAGACGGGATGGTCAAACCATTCTCTAGATATACACAGTTTTTCCTTAACCTTTGACTCCTGCACCCTTTCCACCAACTGGTTGACACTGCCGGATGCTGATGGACGGGGTGCGGGGGTCAAAGGGTTAATCTCTTGGTTATTGGATTAAGGTGGCAGACCTAGCTGAACGTGTGCTCAAATTTTTTTTTTTTTTCAGAAATCGCTTATCATTTTGGGTTCATTTCAGAAAAAAATCATTTCTGCATCATATCCTAAAGGCGTTTTGCTCAAATATGCTTAGTTTTGTCGTAATTCGATGTCAGAGAGAGTAGGTGTTCATCTTCTCAGTCAACAAAAACCAATATGGCCGCTTCACTTCCACACACTTCATGTATTTATTACTAAATAATCGCTTCCTTGACAGGGCCTCCCTGACAGGGCCCCCGGATGTTTGCGTGAAACACTTCCGGGCTAATGTCTGCGTCCACGCTGTGCTTTGTGTGGAAAGAAAGTTTTGCAAGTTGATCTTGTTTTACTACCTAGTGTTGTCAAAATGTCAACTGATTCAAAACGAAGAGGTTCTGCTCCAAAACGGCGAAAGCCTCCATTGAATAGATTTGTTCAAGCAAAAAAACGAAGGGAAGACGAGTGGAGCGTCTGCTAGTCAGCCTTGTGCTACAAACAATGAGGATTGTTCTTTTGATGAAACTGCTCAGGTGAGAACTGCTGACAGTGCAAGTGGCACGCCCACTTTTACACATTCTGAGGTGAAGCTGAATAACATTTATAGTCTGCTAAATGAGTCTGATAGTGAAACAGATGGTGAAAGTGATGGTTCTGACAGTGACACATTGTCAGATCAAGAACAAGGGATATATGGACATAGAAATAAGAATAATTATAAATAGGTAGATCAAACTTGTGTCTTGCTGTGAATTTGAAGTGTCCGTCATTTTGTGAAAATCGTCATTATTTTGTCATTTTTTAGTCATAACTTTCACACTTATTAACCAATTTGCTTGAAATTTGGCACACTTATGGACAATGGGTTTATCTAGCTTTTGTCATATCAAAATTTGTGTAAGTTAAGTATCATTTTTATTATGAACTTAAAGTGAATTTTTTTTTTTTCCCCCGGAAATCAGGACCTTCCAAACAAAGAACCCAACATGATTAAAAAAAAAAACTGATATGACAAAAGCTTTATTTACTATTTTTGTTTGTTACATAAAAATATCAAGCATGAAGTATAGAAACTGATGGAGAAAACTGCCCAAAACTGAGTATTCTCCAATTTAATCCAAAATTTTTTTTTTACATAAATTATTATTACACTGAAACTATGAAGCATTGACACTGGAAAATATTTTTTCCACAATGTGCTATCCTTGCTGTACATTTCTGCCAAATTTGAAGTGTGTGACTTGAATATTACTTCAGATATAAAAACTAAAACAAAGTGTTCCGATTCTAGCTAGGCCTGCCACCTTAAGATGTAATTCTTCATAAAAATATATATAATATATATATATATATATATATCATGTTTGTGTGTGTGCGTGTGTGTGTCTGTATGTATGTGTGTGTGTGTTTGTGTGTGTGTGTGTGTGTGTGTGTGTGTGTGTGTGTGTGTGTGTGTGTTATGTGTGTGTGTGTGTTATACTTTCATCCAGGATAAAACACTCAGTGTATTATATTTTTTTGTTTCCAATATTCCGATTTAACGGTCTCCTCAAGATAAAACAACAATAACATGGCACGATCACTTTTACATTGTTCATGTCGCTTCCCTCAAGTCATCGTATTTGTCTAGCCATATTTCCAATTACCACAATTCATACTTTGTGAATTTATATCAATCGTTTCTCCTGCTTATTGAAACATCAGGAAATCCTTGCTGATTTATCATGTGGGTTTTTTGTTTTTTTGTTTTTTTTGTTTTTGTTTTCTCCTTATTTGTCTTACTTGTACAAACGCCAGTTGGCCGAAAATTTGCATAAGGAATCTTGTTTTGTATATGATAAACGGGTTATTATTCTGTTTTCGTGTGTGTCTGATTTTTAGTTTGCTTGAAAGCTGGCTGTCACATTGATTTAGATTCATAAGCATTCAGGCCTGCAAGGAAGGAGCGGGATGGAAACAGTCAGCAGACTGACAATATCAGATAATGAACAAACCCGTTTCTGGTCTTCATAAATTTACCCAATCAGGATCGCCAGAGTAAATCAGTGACCAATTAAATGGCGAGAAAATAAAACATACTGCACTTCGTTCGACAATCCCATAACTCACATCGGTATCTCACAGTGCAACCACATGTTTTAAGGCTTTTTTGAGCAACATTCTTATAACTAGTCCTCATATACTCTGAGAGTGGTAGGATTTTAAACTCAACAAAACAGAACCGAACCTACTGCATTCGAATCCCGGGTTGCGTTACATCAAAACTGGCTTGATTATCCCATCTTAACATCATTGTTGTTCTGCTGTTGTCAGTACAGGATTAGATAAGTCACTCTCCCCCCTTCCTCCTTGGGATGATTATCTCCGTCCGCCATATCACCTGAGGTGAGTGTCGACGTAAAACTTGAATCGAATTAATCAGTCAATCGATAAACCCTACTGCAAGAGTGACTGTGTGGATCCCCGGTGGGGCATAGATTGATCTCGCGGCCAACGAGAAGAAGCAGTTGATGTAAATATGGCAGCCGGCGGAACAGATTGAGAAAGTGGAAAGAGTTAGAAAGCAGAACAATCTTCTATCCTAGGGCCCTTTTGCATTTACTGTCAGCTGGTGCCTGCACATTGTTTTGTTCCAGGTTAGTATATCATTATGAAATAAGCAACTGGATTGTGTTTTTAGATCGCACGATAATAATTCCAACGGAATGGGCGTGAACTTCAAAGCCTACAGCGCTAGCCTATTCCGAACTATTCCGTATTCGTCTGATGTGAATAATAATTATGCGAGCAAGAGCAATGATAGTAATAGTAATAACAATCTTGATGTCAGTGGTGTGTCATGGAATCAGTATGCCTAAGCATTCAAACGCGGCAGAATAACGATAATGACAAAGACGGGCAGAATAGTCTATCAATTATTGTAGAAGTTTGTGTTAGGCCTAATCATTATCTGATTATGATTAACACAAGTAGGCCTACAATAAATTGAATAAAGACTATTCTACTTAATATCTATGAAGCTAAGTAAAAGTATTATACCATGCACAAGTAGGCTAATGTGTTGTTGGCTGTCATGCATTCAGTGTTTTTAATCGTTTCATTATTTAGCACTGGAAAATTATTTGTAATTTAAATTTTGGAAAAAAAATCACCAACCTCACTGATAACTCACAAATTATGTTGAAGTAATGGTCAAAAGTATGTAGGCCTAAAATGTTTGTTTTATTGAAGGAAAACGAGTGAAGAATACATAATTTTAGGCTATGTTCAATGTTGACATGATGACACAACTCACAATTATGGAAGGATAACTAAGATTCTAAGAAATGACCACACCTTCTGCCTGTCATTGTAGGGTGTAATTCCTAGTACGTTAATCAGAATCATTTGAGTAATTGTCAAGTTGATCAGCAAGCTCATCTTCATTTCCTATCATGTTTTTGTCATCACTATTGTGCACACTGCTGAGTGCTGTGCAGAAGTCAGTTTTTCCTCACTCTTACTGACTTAGTTTAGCACCTTCAGCTGGCTGCCCTTTTGAACTGACCCCGTTTCTGGCATTCCTTTCCCTCCTTT
Organism: Monoplex corrugatus; assembly: GCA_030674185.1. Taxonomy (NCBI): domain Eukaryota; kingdom Metazoa; phylum Mollusca; class Gastropoda; order Littorinimorpha; family Ranellidae; genus Monoplex; species Monoplex corrugatus. The sequence continues at coordinate 34,683,089 of JAPXFY010000027.1, read as the reverse complement.
CCCTCCCTGCTGTGAGTGGAAGGTGGTCAATGCCAGAGCGTTAATTACTTAATAGCTACAATCATCTGTTTTTACGCTAACTGGAAAAGTGCTGTTTGTATACGTTCCTTTTGTTGTGCTTAGAAGCAGTACTATACAGATTACAACTGTCATACTTTAGTATCGTGTAGAAGTGACTTTCATCTGTTTATTGTGAGTTTTCAGTGTTTGGAATGTATTAGAAGTATGCGCTGTGCCCTTGTTTTTTCAGTATACTTGTGTGCCACTTTTTCACTGTGGATATGAAAGACTGCTAGATGCTGAGATTGTGCTGTATGTACTCTTTTGTTTGGTGCCGTCTTTCAGAGTATTTGGTGATTTTCTTTAAACTGTGGATATACAGAACTGTTTCATGCCCTTCTGTGGAGTGAATCTATATATACCTAACTGTGGATGTAGAAGTGTTTGGTGCCCTTATTTTGGTGTGTGCTTATGCCTATACGCACCCAAGATGGACTCACGGAATGGTTTGGGGTGACGTCGGGAGTGAGGCAGGGGTGTGTTCTATCACCACTGCTGTTCATTGTATATATGGACAAAATCACGAAGGAAGCAAATCCCAACCCTGAAGATCTGAACGAGATGCTGTTTGCAGATGATCAAAGCCTTGCACATGAAAAAGAAGGGGAACTCCAGGAGCACACGAACAACCTGAACACACAATGTGAGAACTTCGGCATGAAAATCAGTATCAGCAAAACCGAGACACTGAAAGTCAGTAGAACACCTGGCCGCCTCAACATCAACATCGAGGGGACAGCACTGAAACAAGTCAGCGAGTTCAAGTATCTTGGAAGTATCTTCACAGAAGATGGACGTCTCAACAGAGAGATCGAGACAAGAGTTCAAAAGGCCAACAGCGTCAGCTACCAGCTTGCCCCACTCCTAAGACACCCCAACATCCCCATCGAGACCAAAGCCAAACTCATCGAGTCCATATTTAGACCAACCTTGACCTACCAGTGTCAGACATGGACCCTTACCAAAAGTCTTGAAAGAAAGATCACCACCTGCGAGATGAGATGTCTAAGGAGAGCAGTCAACAAAACCAGACATGATAAGATCAAGAACATCAAGATCAGAGAAATGATTGGAACAACACCAATTCTCCACTACATCCAACAGCAGAGAACCAGGTGGTTCGGGCACCTGACACGCATGGCACCTCACCAGCTTGCCAGTAAAGCTTACAACACAAAGGTGTCAGGGTACAAGGCAAGGGTAGACCGAGGAAGACCTGGATCGAGGGTGTGAAGGAAACACTGAAGACCCACAACATCCCACTCAACCAGGCCTTCACACTTGCCGCAGACAGAAAGCTCTTTCTCCCCTCGACGCCCAAGATGGTATAGGAGGACGGATAAAGTAAAGTAAAGTAAAGTAAGCTTATGCCTATTACTAATTCCAAATATGAGTGTTTCGTGTCCCTTTTTATGTGTATTTTTTGTTGAAACCCATGCAATGTCAATGAAGTCTAAAGAAGATTGAGCAACATAACAAATCCAGCCGAAAAAAATAGAGTGCTGATGAAAGAACAATTGTTGTCAGCTGTTACACCTATGGCAAGAGCTATCATGCGCTACCTCCACACAAAGAGAAAGAAGAGAACAAAGACAAATATTATTTGAACTAGTTTCATCTATACTAGGTATGAAAATGTCTTATCTTTTCCTGTATGTAACTATCGATAAATTGGCCCAACATACAAAGAAACAAATAAGCTGTACATACATCAATTTGTCAATAAAAGCCTCGGTCATAATGGGATTTTGTGTGTGTGCGTGGCATTTTTTAAAAAACCTTTTACAATGTTCTTTGATTGTATCATTAGCCAGAATTGTGTGAACATCAAGACCATACACGTATGAACAATGAACCACTCCCTCGACTGTGGCACACACCATTATGGAATTGACACTATAATGTAAAACTAAAAGATTAGGCAGTTGTTATTTTTACTGTTGTTGTTACTGTGGATGCTAAGCAACAAGACTGCATAAAAATTGTTGTACGTGTTTGGTGTCGTCTCTAGAAAGAATTTCTGTGACTTTTCATAACTTTTCCGGGGTGAATCTCTATCCTAAATGTGGATTGCAATAGCTTGCTGCCCTTTGGTAAGTACAAACTGTGTGTGTGTGTGTGTGTGTGTGTGTGTGTGTGTGTGTGTGTGTGTGTGTGTGTGTGTGTGTGTGTTGTGTGTATCTATGTGTGTATGTATGTAGTTTATCACAAACAGAGACAGAGACAAACACACAAACACAGAGACTGCGCAAGCAAACCAAAAGCTATTTGAACCAATTTTATCTGTGCTAGGTATTATTGGGATTTCTATGTTTTCCTAACGTATATAACCACCGGCAGAAAATTATTCAACCAACATCACCATCATCTCCATCATCAGACACAATCACTGTTTCAACATCTTCATCAACAACAAACACAAAACGTGCAAAATACACATACAAAGATGTATTCTTGTTAACAGATATGTCCTACTATGATTTTGAGCAGTTTTATTTCTATACTGTTTCTGATTATCTTCAAACACTGTGACAAAAGGAAACAATCCATCTAAACCAACCCTCTCCTATGCGTATAAACAAATCATCCAACCAACCAAAGCAAGCAAGCAAGCATGATCATTGTGAAAGACTGAACGATAGCAGCGTACGGGGAGGCACGCCCGCTGTTCCAGTAGTCCCGCCCCGTGATGCTGGTGTAATTATCACATTTCCTGCCTCTGCTGACACTGGTACTAATAATTAAGAACACATGTAAAGAGAGTAGACATGCGATAGCATTACACGCCATTAGCTGGTTGACTTGTATGTTTGTAAAAATGTGCCTGTAGAGAGCTATGGACGATTGAAAAATAACGTTCATCACTTATTAGTTGTTTTAGAGTGACTACGACTGCATGCTGAGCATACATTTACTTAGATGTGAAATACTTGTGACAGTTTTATATGATATCAGGCTTGTATAATAATTAATATGTATATTCCGTAGGATAACTGAACTGATGTTGAAGGGATTTTCTGTTCCAGTATTTTTTTTTTTTCAAAATGTGCCAGAGCAGACAAGTTTTTCAGGTGAAGATAATCATCTTCTGACAGAACACTGAAAATGGCCAGATGTGTTGTAGAAAAAAAGGATGGGACTGGGACACACTTTAATCCCTCATAAAGGCTGTCTGATTGTCTAATGTTCTGTCTTTTTTGTTAAAAAAACAAAAGCTGTATGATTGTCCAGTGTTCTGTTGTTTTGTCTCAGCAAACTGTGTGTATACATCCTCACAGGTCTGTAAAACCTCACAGAATGTGATACAGATATTAATGAAAACCCCCTGAAACATCTAGTGGGGTTCCATACAGATGCTAGCAAAGAACAGACAGGAGTGGAGAATCTGCATTGCTGGCTTATATGGCAATAGCATATGTTGGACAGTAAGCAAGTAAATGAAAGATATCAGTCATATGTGCCACTGCCATGCAATGATGCATAGTGTGTATAATATGTGATAGCAATCCTGATTACTGGTCCCATGTGCAAGTGCCATACATCATATGTGCATCATGTGATAGTAGGCTTTAGCCCTCTGTACATATACATCATGTACACAGCATGTGGTAGTACTTAGTAGGCTTTATTATCAGCTCTCTGTACATACATCATGTGTACAGCATGTTAATATCATGTTATAACACGGCGCACAAATCCGTGATACTTGGGTTGGCCGTAGTTCTGGTTCTGCCCTGCCGGCTTTTAATAGCGCGCATCTTTCCCCTTCCCTTCCACTCCCCACACTCTTTTCACCCGTCCCGCTGCCGTATAGCGAGGCCACTCACAAAATGTATGTGAGCGAAGCAGGGGCGCGCGCGTGCAGTTCTGCGCGCTTGCGCACACGCACACGCACTCACACACACACACACACACACACACACACACACACACACACACACACACACACACACACACACACACACACACACACACACCACACACAAACACAGAGTTGATTTATACATATAATATGGCCTGGATTTAACATGCATTTGAACACACACACATGCACAGAGAGACAGACAGAGAGAGAGAGAGAGAATATCAAATCAAAACACGCATATCACACGCACACACACACACACACACACACACACACACACACATATCTGATTCACATGACATGGTATGCATGTAACATGCATTTAACACACACACGCACACACACACACACACACACACACACTCACTCTCTCTCTTTCTCTTGCCTTACATACTGTTATAATTATGATGTGGTGCATGTGACATGCATTTTGAGAATACATGCTTGAAAACTCTCTCTCTCTCTCTCTCTCTCTCTCTCTCTCTTTTCTCTCTCTCTCTCTTACATTACATGTACATAGTGTTATATGATGTGCATGTACCATGCATTTTGAAAATACATGCTTGAAAACACACACACACACACACACACACACACACACACACACACACACACACACACACACACACACACACACACACACACACACACACACACACACACACACTCACACACACACACACACACACACACACACACACACACACACACACACTCTCTCTCTCTCTCTCTCTTGCTTTACATACTGTTAAATGATGTGCATATAAAATGCATTTTGAGAATACATGCTTGAAAACACACACACACTCTCTCTCTTTCTCTCATGGTCTCTGTCCTTCATTACATGTACATACTGTAGTGTTATATGATCCGAGATTCTTTAGTTCGCCCCACAGACATCTAAGATCGTTCTGCCTTGCTGGTTATCAATAGCGTGCTCCGTTCCCCTTCAGTTGGCGCACTTTTTGGTTCTGCCCTGCTGGTTATCAATAGCGTGCACCTTTCCCCTTCCCTTCCTCTCTCCACACCCCTTTCAGCACAGGCGCGCATGGAAGTACTCGTTTAGATCTACAGATTGACCTAGTTTCCAGTACTTGGTGCTGATCTCAATCATTTTCTACATCCAGTCCCTCTAAAAATCTTGAAAGAACGCAGCAGTCACACACACACACACACAACACACACACACACACACACACACACACACACACACACACACACACACACACACACAACACACACACACACACACACACACACACACACACACACACACACACACACACACACACACACACACACACAAAATGCATGCAATAGTGGGAGGGAGGAGAGAGAGAGAGAAAAGAGGAGAGAGAGAGATATGCGTTCCTTGCGCGAAACACACACACACACAGACAGCACACACAATGACACGCACACACACACACACACATACACACACACACAGACACGCACCACACATACCACACGCACACAGACACGCAACACACACACACACACCCCGCACACACACACATACACACATGCACACACAACACACACAACACGCACACACACACACACACACACATACACACACACACACAACACACACACACACACACCACACACCACACACACACACACACACACACAAGTGCAGCGCGCCCATGCACATGGCCTAGTTCACCCACAGCCGGTGGCGTGCTTCGGCCGGGCAACAGCTAACACTCGATTTTAGCCAAATTCAAGCCTCCAGAAAAGAGTGAAAACAGAGAACAAACTGCGATTTTTAGAAATTTGAGAAAGTTAAAGCACTGAAGATAACGAATCTGACCATGCCAAAATGGACAAAAACGTGTGAAGATTGTAACTTGCACTATACTTTCGCCACTACTACGAAAATAATCTCACTTTATACTGAACAAACAACAACCACCTGGAGATATGAGTCAATCATCACATTAGTAATTTCTACTAAAACTCAAAGACAAGGTGATGCATCAAAGGAATGATCACTTCTTCAGAACAATGAGTATTCACAGCACTGAATGCATCCAGGGAAAGTGATGAAAAAATTCTCGATCATTACACAAATTCACAAAACATACAGAAAACCGCATTCAGATTCCTTCTTTGTCAGTATTGCTGTAGCACAAGACGCGCTTCAGAGATGGCTAAAAATACCACTTCCAAGCGATGCTGGCTGACAGAAAGGTACCAACTAAAGGGTGTCAGAATGGCTGGGAAAATGCAGCCGTGGTTATAGTAGGCTTTATTATCAGTCATCTGTACATATTCATCATGTGCGCAGTATGTGATAGTAGGTTTTATTATCAGCCCTCTGTACATACATCATGTGTACTGCATGTGATAGAAGGCTTCATTATCAGCCCTTTGTACATAAATCATGTGTACAGCATGTGATAGTTGGCCTGATTACCACCCTCTGTAGCAAACATGGTATGTAATGTGATATTAGGCCTGATTTCCACCCTCTGTACTGAACCTGGTGTACATAATCATTATATAAATAATGTGATAGCAGGCCTGATTACCAGCCTCTGTAGCAAACATAGTGCGTCTAATGTGGTAGTTGGCCTGATTACCTCCCCCTGTACCAGACTGGTATATATAATGTGATAGTAGGCTGGTTTACCGCCCTCCGTACCAAACATGGTGTATATACTAATATAGTGTGATAGCAGGCCTGATAAGTGATATTCCGCCATCTGTACCATACATGGTGTATATAATGTGATAATAGGCTTGATCACCACTCTGTATCAAACATGGTGTATACAATGTGATAATAGGCCTGATAAGTGATATTCCACCATCTGTACCATACATGGTGTATATAATGTGATAATAGGCTTGATCACCACCCTCTGTATCAAACATGGTGTATATAATGTAATAGTAGGCCTGAGTACTGCCTTCTGTACTAGGAGGCTTGAGTACTGTCTTCTGTACTGTATGTGGTATGCATAACATTTTATAATAGGCCTGATTACCACCATCCGTACTGTAATGACAGTAATAATGACTATGATGATGACAATGATGCTTGTATCACTAATAATGTCCGTAATGATGATGATGATGATAATGGTGATGTTTTTGATGATAAGGGTCAGCGTCCAAAGAAGGCGATGAGTTTTGACGAAGAACCTCCACCAGAAAGTCGGCTGGGTCCTGCACCTGCTCCGCTGGACTTAGGTCGGCTGGAGGTAGACGCTCGTACTGCTGCTGCCAAACATGTGGCAAGCCTTCTTCAGGTAAATGTATTATTACTAGTGTTGTTATAACATTGTAAACATATTACTAGCATTGTTATATTACTTCAAAGATATCATTACTAGTGTTGTTATAATAGGCCTACTTCAAACATAGTATTATTAGTGTTGTTCTAACATTTCAAGCATATCATTACTAGTGTTGTTCTAACATTTCAAGCATATCATTACTAGTGTTGTTCTAACATTTCAAGCATATCATTACTAGTGTTGTTCTAACATTTCAAGCATATCATTACTAGTGTTGTAATAACACTTCAAACATAGTATTATTAATGTTGTTCTAACATTTCAAGCATATCATTACTAGTGTTGTAATAACACTTCAAACATAGTATTATTAGTGTTGTTCTAACATTTCAAGCATATCATTACTAGTGTTGTAATAACACTTCAAACATATCATTACTAGTGTTGTTATAACATTTCAGCCATATTATTACTACTAATACTAGTGTTGTTATATCACCACATACATATAATGAACAGTGTCTTTATAATACTTCAAACATTATTAGTGTTATACCAAAGAAATAAGAGGGAAAGCAGGGAGAATTTTTATAATATCAACTAAAGGACATGACTCTTGAGAGTCATGTAGGAATTATCTCCCATGTTGTGAAACCTCAAATCTAACATAGTTTGCGCTACCCATTCAGCTAGCATAGAAGCAGATACAAAGCACAAAAACAGTAAGCTCAGAACACTTGTGCTTTGTATCTGCTTTTATGCTAGCTGAATGGGTAGCGCAAACTATGTTAGATTTGAGAAGTTTCACAACATGGGAGATAATTCCTACGTGACTCTCAAGAATTATTAGTGTTGTTATATTTCAACCATATCATTAGTTTTGTTATAATATTTCTTACATATTATTGCTAGTGTTGTTATAACACCTTATACATACTAACAGTGTTGTTGTAGCACTGCAAACATATTATTACTGTGTTTTTATAACACTGTAATCTAAATATCATTACTACTAGTGTGTTGTAACACTACATGTTATTACTATTTGTACTACTACTAGTACTAGTAGTAGTTTTGTGTACAATATGACATGCATTTGTGACACTACATATATATTATTACTGGTACTGATATAACACAACATACATATTATTATCAGTGTTGTTACAATGCAACATATTATTATTACTATATTAGGATTGTTATTATACATATACTGTGTCAGTTCATATGTGTGTGTGTGTGTGTGTGTGTGTGTGTGTGTGTGTGTGTGTGTGTGTGTATACATTGGGTGTCATGTGTGTGTTTTTTGTGTGTGTGTGTTTCCCCTGTGGGGATGCTGGAGGCTCTTTAAATATAAATAATATCCCCATCTAGTGAAAATTCTGTGATAGAAATTTGCTCTTTTCTGTCACTCTCTTTGTTTCTTCTTTATTCCTTTGCTTTCTGTCATTTCTAGTTCCTATCATTTGCTACCTTGCTGGTCCATTCACCTGTATGGGTTCGATAATGTCTTGCACACTATCTCTTAGTGCCTTTTTGGCTCTAGGGAAATGAGATAAGCAGAAGCAATTTTAGATAATTTAGGCCTGTTTTCATGTATGTTTTAGTGTCCTTAGTTATGTTTAAATTTGTATTAGGTATGTTTTTTTAAATCTCCTGTGTAATAAATTGGATGGAGTGGTCAAATGCCAGGGGCATCTCCTTGGATTGTGTGTGCGAATGCATTGATATGTGTATTTAATTTTCTTTTCCTTTTTTCATGGATATGTGTAATTAATTTTCTTTTCCTTTTTTCGTGGATATGTGTAATTAATTTTCTTTTCCTTTTTTCATGGATGTGAAATTTAATTTCTTTCTTTTTCGTGTGTGTAATTAATTTTCTTTTCCTTTTTTCGTGGATATGTGTATTTAATTTTCTTTTCCTTTTTTCGTGGATATGTGTAATTAATTTTCTTTTCCTTTTTTCGTGGATATGTGTATTTAATTTTCTTTTCCTTTTTTCGTGGATATGTGTAATTAATTTTCTTTCTTTTTTTGTGGTAGTGATAATTTTCTTTCCTTTTTTCGTGGATATGTGTAATTAATTTTCTTTTCCTTTTTCGTGGATATGTGTATTTAATTTTTTTCCTTTTTTCGTGGATATGTGTATTTAATTTTCTTTTCCTTTTTTCGTGGATGTGTATTTATTTTCCTTCCTTTTTTGTGGATATGTGTATTTAATTTTCTTTTCCTTTTTTCCTGTGAATGATTATGTATGCTTTGAAATGGTTATAGTCGTGATATATCTGTTTGTAGTTGGCTGTGCTTTAAACAACAATAACAGAACAGGACAGTGTGTGTGTTGTGTGTTGTGTTGTTGTGTGTGTGTGTGTGTGTGTGTGTGTGTGTGTTGTGTGTTGTGTGTGTGTGTGTTGTGTGTGTGTGTTGTGTATGTTGTGTGTGTTGTGTGTGTGTGTGTGGTGTGTGGTGTGTGTGTGTGTGTGTGTGGTGTGTGTGTGTGTGTGTCTGTGTGTGGTGTGTGTGTGTGTTGTGTGTGTGTGTGTGTGTGTGTGTGTGTGGGTGTGGTGTGTGTTGTGTGTGTGTGTGTGTGAGAGAGAGAGAGTGAGTGTGTGTGTGTGTGTGTGTGTGTGTGAGAGAGAGAGAGAGAGAGAGAGTGTGTGTGTGTGTGTGTGTGGTGGTCTTTGATTTAATGTCTATTCACTAAAGTGATTTTAGAAAAAAAAAAAAAATGGGGGGGGGGGGGTGATAGAGGAGGAGTGAAAAGAATATTTGAAAATTGTCAACGAAAAGAACTATGACAAGGTATCCAGCAGAAAGTAATATCAGTGCCTCTTAAATATAAATTATGAATCAAGTGACTAATTTCCAGAATCATTTCTGATCTTGTTTGTAATTTTGATAATTCAAGAGCCTGAAGTACTGATTTTGAATCAACGCAAAAAAGTATTTGAAAAATTGTCCTTGGAAGACTTATCATAAAGTTTAAAGCCATTAATATTGCAAAGAGTTCAGCTATAAAGACAGATTTATCAAGTCCTATGTAGAAAGATTTTTCAATTTTGAGAGCAGGTATTAAAAACGCTGAGCCTGCTTTTCTTTCAATTACTGATCCATCAGTGTAAATTTTCAAATGATCGGAATATAAGTCTATATGACATTTAACCTGACTTGCCAGTAAGTTTATATTGTCTCCTTTTTTTAAATTAGTGTGGTGTACATCAAATTGTGCTCTTTGGAGTTCCCAACTGGGTACTGGCGAAAAAGAAGGTCTTATACTGTTATAGATACAGGATCTACGTGTAGATCAATTCCTGAGCCTTTCATGACGTCAGATGTGTGTGTTGCAAGAGTGACCTGTGAAGATATTGATTTAGCTCTTTTTGGAAAGTCGGTATCTGATCTCAGTTTAATTTCTGTTTCGGAGATGTTTTCTACGGTGGTGTGTCGTAACAAAAATTTAGTAGAAGCGACTTTCCTTTGCTCATCAAGTGGCAACAGTTTGATTTCATTATATGTGCGAAGACAGGAAGCATGCATTGGAAGACCCAGTGCAAGTTTGAAACCTTTACAATCTATGCTCTGCAGTTTTTTTAGTAAGTGTTTCGGTGCACTAAGAAGATTTCTTGGGCATAGGTTAATTTAGATCTAACAAGCGATTTACAAAGATGAACAAGTGTTGATGAATCTTGACCCCATGCCTGTTTGCGAACTATTTTTAAGAAATTTAAACTTTTTTGAGCTTTGGTTAATAAGTATTCAGTATGCTGATTCCAAGATAATTTTGCCATAAGAAAAACTCCTAAGAATTTAATTGACTCATTAAACTGAAGAAGAGTATCTCCCAGTTTGAAAGTGGGAATATTTACTGGGTTAGCTCCATTATTAAATAAGACTATTTTTGATTTTTCCAGGGATAGATGTAACCCATTTTCTACCATGTATCGTGCTATTTTATCAAGTTCTAATTGGTAGCATTTGCGTGTATAATTAATACAGCACAAAGGAGTTTTCCTTTTCACATTTACCTGCATCCACATGCATAAATCGGCAGCATATTGACCTAAAACTACATGCTTAGATACTTTACTGGGTAAGTCATGCATTAATATCATGAAAAGAAGGGGAGCTATAACGGATCCCTGAGGGATACCCATTTGAAGAATTCATTTCGTGGAATATACATTTTCAGTCCTCGTTTGAAATACTGTGTGTGTGTGTGTGTGTGTGTGTGTGTGTGTGTGTGTGTGTGTGTGTGTGTTGTGTGTGTGTGTGTGTGTGTGTGTGTGTGCGTGCGTACATGTGTATGTGTTATGTGTGTGTTTTGTGTGTGTGTGTTTTGTGTGTGTGTGTTGTGTGTGTGTGTGTGTGTGTGTGTGTGTGTGTGTGTGTGTGTGTACATGTTTATCTTTTGATACTTCCGTGACTGAGCCATAAAACTAATTGAAAAACGCCATAATGATGACAAATAATTATAAAATAGGGAATGGGAATACAGGATCTAAACTCCACATGTCACAGATTTTTCTTTCTTGTCGTTACTAATGCTACAACAAACACATGTCCCCCTTGAGTTATGTTGTCGGTGGAATCCACTGTATTTGTTTGGTGCTGAATCTTGACATATGAATAAAATCAAAGCCAGTACTCAATTGTTCACAGAAGTATTCCCTCAACAACAAAACCAACGCAAGGGTACAACGCACATTCTTACCAGGAGGGGGAGGACAGAAGGGGAGTGAGATAAAGGGGGTGGGGTGAAAGGGGAAATGTCTGCTGGACAAAAAGATTGAGGAAGAAAGAGTTTGTTATTGTCCAAGAGATGCATGAAGATCATTCCAGGTACAGGAAAGAAATGACGAACAACTGTGAAACATCTGTCATGAAGAATTTTATACAAATAGCGTCAGAAGCGGAATGGAGATGTTGAGCAGGACTGTATATTTGGAGGAATTTTAGAAATATATAAACATGTATAATCTTATGTGCACGCACACACGCACCACACACACACACACACACACACACACACACACACACCACACACACACACACACACACACACACACACACACACACCCCACACACACATGCACACACATACACACACATTCACACTCACACTCACACTCACACATACACATATATAATCTTTGTGATGTATGTGCATGATTTTGTGTACAGCATGAAGGTGACATAATGTGGTGTTTGTGAATGATGTGATTACACTATTTACAGGATGAAGACAACATAATGTGACATAATGTGGTGTGTTTAGTGATCTGTTATGATGTGGTACATAGTATGAAAGCGACATAATGTGGTATGTGTAAATGATGTGGTGTGAAGGTGACAAAATGTGGCATATGTGAATGGTGTGGTGTGCAGCATATTTGTTGTACATCATGCAGTTAACATAATGTGAGATAATGTGGTTTGTGTGAGATGATGTGGTATGATGTGTACAGCATGAAAGTGACAATGTGGCATATGTGAATGTGTGGTGTGCAGCATATTTGTTGTACATCATGCAGTTAACATAATGTGAGATAATGTGGTTTGTGTGAGATGATGTGGTATGATGTGTACAGCATGAAAGCGACAGTGTGGCATATGTGAATGGTGTGGTGTGCAGCATGAAGGTGACATAATGGGGCATAATGTGGTATGTTTGAATGATGTGTACAGCATGAAGGTGATGTAATGGGACATAATGTGGTGTGTGTGGGTGACTGATGTGGCGTACAACATGAAAGCGACATAATGTGGCATATGTGAATGACATGGTGTGCAACATGAAGGTGACATAATGGGACATGATGTGGCGTTTGAATGATGTGGTTTATAGCATGAAGGTGATGTAATGGGACAGTGTGGTGTGTATGAATGGTGTTCTGTACAGCATGAAAGTGACAATGTGGTATGTATGGATGATGCGTATGGCATGAAGGTGACATAATGTGATTGATGTTGTATGTGTGATGTGAGTATAGCATGAACGTGACATAATGTGACATGATGTGGTATGTGTGAATGACATGGTGTGCAGCATGAAGGTGACATAATCGATAATGTGGACATAATGTGGTACACGTGAATGATGTGGTGTACGTCATGAAAGTGACATAATGTGACATAATGTAGCTTGTGTGAATGACATGGTGTGCAGCTTGAAGGTGACATAACAGGACATAATGTATGTGTGAATGATGCATTGTACAGCATTAAGGTGACATAATGTGACATAATGTGGTGTGTGGATTTTACAGAGACCAGAACAACTGGAGAAGGTGGATCAGTACAAGAGACGAGTGGCCCGCAAAAAGGTAGGTTGCTCTCCCTCATCATTCCATGGCCCTACTTCAGTACTTGTGTGTCACTCTGTAGGCGGCCGTCTGCCTTCTTGCTTTCTAGTCTGAACTTTGACTTAATGATCTTGATCATCATCATCATCATCAGGTGCCCTGCCGCATGGCGTTGGCGACCATGGACTTCCAACCATCTCTATCTCTCGTTGCACCCAGCATCTCCCCCCCCTCTTCATCCCCAGCCACTCTGCAAGTCCGTCCAGCATTCTCTCCCTGGGTCTACCCGGTGCTCTCTTTCCCTCCAGCTTTCCCGTTGTGACCAGGTGCTCCAAATCCCCCTTCCTCATAAAATGGCCTATAAATGTTGCTTGTCTTTTCCTAATCTTCCTTATCAGTGATCGACTTGTGTCTGCCTCCATCAAGACTGTCTCGTTTGTTTTCTTTGCTGTCCATGGTACTCTCAACATTCTTCTGAGAAACCACATCTTGGCTGCCTCAATCCTGCTCTGGCTTTGCTTGCTGACTGTCCACGTCTCGCATCTGTACAACAGTATTGGTTCTATATAAGACTGAAGGACTCTCTTTCTGATGTTAATTGATAGGCATTTGTTGGTAAGAATGCTTGTCATCTTCTTGAATGCTGTTTTGGCTTGGCCGATTTTGCCAGCTATTTCCGATGTGCATCTGCCGTCTGATGAAATGACCGTTCCCAGGTATTTGAACTTATTAACCTGTGTCAAGGTTGTGCCATTTGCTGTTATTTTGCATGAGGGGATTTCATGTTTTTTTACTGACACCGTGCTAATTGCAGAAAATGATCTTGATGGGGGCACAGAAATGGTGTCATGGCAATGTGGGGTAATTGAATGGAGAGGCACCTGTCTTGTCTGGTCTTCTTGTATTAATTTAACCCTTTGACTCCTGTGTCCTACCCACCAACCGCAAAAGCTTAATCCTTTGATTTCCTCATCCTATCCACCAGCTTCCTGCAGGATACTGGTGGGCAGGGTGTGTGGGAATCGAAGGTTTACATTGGTTTTTGATTTTTTGAGGCCATAGACACATTTGTTTGATTTTTTTTAACTGTGCTGTAAAATTTTCAGTCTAAAAGTCACACCAAGATATTTGCATCTGTCTACTTGTTCAGCCACCTCACCATAGATAATGATTTCTGATGTAAAAATTTCATTCTCCTAAAATCAGTGATAAGGTCTTCTGTCTCTCCAACATTAGGCTGATGAGCACTAAAAAATTTTTGTCACTTTGTGCAAAACAGCCGTACACTCCCAGTTGTGTGTGCATGTGCGTGTGTGTGTGTGCGTGTGTCTGTAATACTCAGTGTACATAATATTATGTAATGCTATATATGTGTATGTATGTGTGTGTGTCAGGCTTCTGTAGAAGCTATGCTAAAGACAGCTGTACAGTCCCAGCTAGACGGAGTGAGAACAGGACTCAACCAGCTTCAGAGTGCACTGCAAGACGTCTATGACATTAAACAAAGGTCAGATGCCTGTCTGTTTATCTGTCTGTAGCTGTTTTTATGTCTGAGAATAAGGATAAGTCATTTTTGTATGGTGCTGTTCTCCAAACTTACCAGACATTATTGCACATAGAAAACTCAAGCTGTTTGTCCAGCTAACCACACTCCACTGGTGTAGTGTACTGCGAAATATGTTGATGTGTATGTGCACAACGAAGGTCATGGTGTATGATGTATACTGTATGACAGATAATGTATAATGTATGATTTGTGTGTATACAGTGAAGTACATAGTTTATATATGTAATGCGAAGGTCATCGTGAAAGAAGTGTAATGTGAAGTGTATGCTGTGTGTGTGCACAGTCTGGACAATGTACAGGACGTGTACAGAACAATAAAATACAGTATTTGTACAATTTGCTAGTGTATAATGTATGTATGTATGTACAGTAAAGGTCATGACTGACAGTTTATAATGGGTAATGTAAAATGTATGCTGTGTATTTGAGCAGTCTGGACAATGTGCAAGAGGCGTACAAAACTATACAACCTCTGCACACTTCACTGGCCAGCCTGGTGGAGGAGAACAGCAAGTTCTGCCAGGTAACCTTGCCCCTTTCCTCACATATACCGCCTCACTCTCCCATTCTCTCTCCCCTGTCCTTTCCCCTGTTGCCTTTTCCTTCTCTCCCTTCCCTCTCCTCTTTATCTCCATCTTTTCCCTCTCCCTTTTCCCCGTACCCTCTCTGTCTCCCTGTACCCTTTCTGTCTCCCTGTACCCTTTCTGTCTCCCTGTACCCTTTCTGTCTCCCCGTACCCTTTCTGTCTCCCCGTACCCTTTCTGTCTCCCCGTACCCTTTCTGTCTCCCCGTACCCTTTCTGTCTCCCCGTACCCTTTCTGTCTCCCTGTACCCTTTCTGTCTCCCTGTACCCTTTCTGTCTCCCTGTACCCTTTCTGTCTCCCTGTACCCTTTCTGTCTCCCCGTACCCTTTCTGTCTCCCTGTACCCTTTCTGTCTCCCCGTACCCTTTCTGTCTCCCTGTACCCTTTCTGTCTCCCTGTACCCTTTCTGTCTCCCTGTACCCTTTCCCCACTCCTTTCTCTTTCTTCTCTCTCCATTGCCTCCCCTGTCCTTCTCCCCTTCCCTGTTCTCTTTCCCTCTTTTCTAGTCTTAGTTTCACTTTTTGTAAAATGGCGTCTGCTTGTTCAGAATAAATACCATAAAGTTATAACACCTTTACACCATAAAATCAGAAAACCAAAATGATCATGACACAAGCCACACTAACACCTTAAATACAATGTGAGTATCCAAAATCATCATGGTGTTTTGTCGTTTGTGTACAGTGTAGAGTAGCAAGGAGTAGCTGTAGTTCAGTGGGACTGATGCTATATGCTTGGTGTAAAATGTGTTACATGTGTAGAGTAGCAAGGAGTAGCTGTAAGTTCCAGTGGGACCTGATGCTAATATGCTTGAGTGATAAAATGTTTTGGAGTTTTGTATCATATGTGTAGAGTAGCAAGCACTAGCCATATGATAGGTCCAGTAGGACCTAATGACGCTATCCTTGAGTAATAAAATGTTTTGAAGTTTTGTGTTTTATGTGTAGATCAGCAAGGACTTGCTGTAAGACAGGTGTAAAGGGACCTTATGCCACTATCCTTGAGTAATGAAATGTTTTGTGTTATATGTGTAGATCTAAGACAGGTCTAGTGGGACCTTATGCCATTGGTCTTGAATATTGAAATAATTTGAAGTTTTGTGTTATATGTGTAGAGCAACAAGGACTAGTCTAGCTGTAAGACAGATCTAGTAGGACCTTATGCCACAATACTTGAGTAAGGAAATGTTTTATGTTTTGTGTTACATGTGTAGAGGTTTTATGTTTTGTGTTATATGTGTAGATCAGCAAGGACTAGCTGTAAGACAGGTGTAGTGGGACCAAATGCCACTATCCTTGAGTAATGAAATGTTTTGAAAATTGTCTTTTGGCGTGTGACAGTTAGCAGCAGCCCAGGAGAACCTGAAGCACATCTTCACTGTTCCTGAAAGTGTCAAGAAAACTAGAGACCTCATCAGTGAGGGCAAGCTTCTTCAGGCGCATAAACAGTATGTATACATACACACAGACACATACACACACAGGCACACACTTATGCACGTTCGCACACTTACACATACATGCACACACATGCACATACACGCTCATACACACATGCACATCTGCGCACACATGCACACACACACACGCATTCAGGCATGCATGCATGCACACACACACACACACAGAGAGAGAGAGAGACAGATACACACACAGAGATATCAGGGCTGTTAGAGTTCAGCGATTTCGCGGAAATCCGCGAATACAGTGATCCCATTTCAGGGAAAGTCAAAGTGCTTCCGCGAAAGAAAAAAAAAAGCAAAAAAAAAAAAAAAAAAAAAAAACCAAAAAAAACCAAGAACCGCGATCGACGGCAGAGCAGAGCAGACGAAAGGATGGTCTTAGTTCAAGGGAAACAACTCCTACCGAAGTTGGCCACGAGTTATCCTTAACCAAGTGCTATATATGTCATGTGGTTTCAGAAAGTTACTCTAAACACAAATTGATCCATTGATTTGTTAATTTTTTGTGAACTAAAAATTACCCAGTTTGCTGCCAGGATAGGCCCTCTGATTGGCTTCAAAATGTCATATTTTCAATTTTCGGCGGGGGGCTTCGCCACCCTGCACCCCCCACCGGGGCGTTGCCCCTGGACCCCACCGGGGCCTGGGCGGCCCCTGGACCCCGGCCAATTTTCAGGGAAAAACAGATTTTACCACTAACAGCCCTGGATATACACACACACACAGATATACACACACACAGACACACATACAGACACAGCTACAGATTGACAGACACACACATATACACACATACACATGCATACTGATGAAAGGACACATACATACACTTATACCGATACACTCACACACACAGACACACACACACACACACACACCACGCACGCACGCACGCACGCACGCACACACGCACATGCACGCACACGCATGCACGCACACACGCACACACACACGCACACATGCACATACACACCCACCCTCACACACCCACCCTCACACATACACACACACACACACACACACAACACACACACACACACACACACACACACACACACACACACACACACTGTCTATTAACTCATTTGCTATGTATGATTATGCCTCTTGCCGTTCCCCTTATACACACCATTTGTATAGGTCATGAGAAAAATTCTCATACAAATGAAAACAGAGTTTTGAAATTTGGCAGGTCATATACTAAAAGATTGGTGTACAACATGCTGAAATTTCAACTGTCTAACCCTCATGGTTGCTGAGTAATGGTACAAGTAAAATTAGAGAAATTTTCAGGTGAAAAATGTCTTACAAAATGCAGTCAGGTCAATACATCAGTTCCTACAGTCACATTTTCAATGAAATTTCATAAAATCCAATGTGCACACACTCCACAGTGCGCTGAAGGAAGAGATCGTCTTGAAGAACGCCGAGATGTTGAGTATTGTTCAGCTGTTTGCTTTTCCGTCGTCTGCTTCGCTGCAGAGATAGTGGTGATGAACTTTGCACTGTCTACACACCAACTGCAGAGTACAGTGACCTAATGGCTTGAAACGAGGCTAAGAATGACCGAAGAATCTATTTCTGGCCATTAGTTTCAGTTAACGGAAATACTGAAAGCCCCGCGAATTTTCAAAACCCAAGTCGGATTTCTCCGACGCTCGTATACAAGCGTTGTTGAGACATGATCGGGAAATCCCGACGCTCGTAGCGAGAGAGTTAATGTGTATATTTAATTACACATACTATACCGTGGCTCACAAATGCAATAAGCGGCAGCGGTTTGCCAATTCTGCCTCGTAACAATAAAGTCCGAAGGGACAGTAACTCTGAGAGTGTCTACGTCTTGCGCATGCGCAGGTGCTCTTCCTCTTTTCTCGGCAGCCATCTTCCAGCTCGCCTCGTACGCTCTGAGCAGCTAAGTATTTTTCGAATTCGCTACGCGATCGATCGATTGTCGTTGTTGTTTTTGTGTCTTGCCTATGTTTTCGTTTAAGGGAGAAACTTATGTGAAGCGATTGGGTGGCAAAGCGAGGGTTAAGAAGATATCGTCCGCCGAATTCTCAAACCCACAAAGGGGTGGTTCCACCGGTGCACAAACCGCTCTCTCTTCAACTTCGTCTCTCCCTTTTACGTCTTCTCTCTTTCACACTATCGACAAGTCATCGCAACCCAGCTACGGTTCGGTTGCGGTGACCACGAGCCCTCAACTCAGCTCCGGCTCAGTTGAATTTTCGTCATTTTACGGCCCTCACACTGCCCGGCACGGTGATCGACTCAACTCCGGTTCTGTCGATTCTGTGCTCGCCCCCTTCGTACAGCTTAACTCCGGTTCTGCTGGTACTGTTTCAGCCTCCATGGCTGATGGGCGCATTGGGCATGGGTCTCCTTCGGGAGGCAAGATGGACCGTAATGTGAGCGGAACCGGCTCACCCCCTGGTTCACCAGGCGGGACACCCCCTGGTTCGCCAGGTGGGCCAAGGGAGACAACCCCACCCTTACGGGCGTCAGATCGTCGATCCGCCCCGGTTGTCTCCCTTCCTCCCCCACAGCCTGCTGCTGCACCCGCCACAACCTCTCTGTCCCATTCCGGACAGAGCACTTGGGCGCCTTGGCAACTACCAAGCGACCCATGGCGGGCTGCCACATCTCTGTCCCATTCCGGACAGAGCACTTGGGCGCCTTGGCACATGCCTAGCCGCCCCCAGCAGGCTGGCCCTTTGGGCACTGGGGACCGGGCCAGGCCCTACCCTTCATGGGGTCAGGGTCCTGATGCCCCTTGGGCTCAGCCCATGCCGCATCCCATGGCACCGCACATGGTACCGTGGCACCCATCCTTGGGATTTCCCCCGGCCTCGGCCACGGGATGCACGTGGTGGCCCGGCTTTATGCCCGCGCCCCACCAGCGCAGGACTCACCCTGCCCAGCCCCCCCGGCACCACCCGTGTTGGACACAACACCGGGGCTGCCTCCTGGGGGCTCTGACCCGGGTCCCACAACCGTGGCACCCCGGTCAGACTCTCCGCAGACTCTCGCCCCCTCCATAGGCGGGCCAGAGGACTCGGACTCGGCCTCAGAGGATGAGGCCCCTGCCCACATGGCATTCTGCTTCCAGGATGCCATGGACCGGCTGGCACAACTCACACCGGAGGCGGTGTCCACTGTGCCAGAGCCCAAGGCTCCCAAGCTTGGCTCGGCCGAGCGCCTTTTCAGCGCTCACCCTACCTCAGCCCCACGGGCCTCCTTGCTAGAACAGTCCGACATGGTGGCTGACTGCCTCAGGCAAGCCCAGGACACCGCCAGGGGAAAGAGGCACAAGATTTCGTTCCAGGATCTGTGCCTGACTTCCCGGGAGCCTTGCCCTTCAGGAAATTCCTGAAGCCGGCACCGCTCCCCTTCCAGCGGAAGCCCTTCATGGCCCATGGGCCTATCCCTGACGCTCCCCTCTCGCTCACACAGGAGAACCTCCTCCTTGTGAACGATCGCTCTCGGGCCCAGCCGCAGCATATCTCCATCACGGAGAAATGCTTGACGGAATGGGAGGAGAACGCGAGACGGGGGCTGGTGGCAACCTCCGCCCTGGACTCATTCTTGGGCGGCCTAGGGGAAGCCCTGAAGGACCCCAACCAGCAGTCCTTCACGCTCCGCCAGGCGCCTGACCAGGCAACCATCGTGGCCTTTATCCAGGCCATGGCGCAGGGGCTCAGATCCGTGGCCGAATCGCAAGCACGCACGTATCTGAACGCCGTCATGGCGAGGCGGGATGCCATTCTCGCGGCATCCTCGGTTGCCACCTCACCGTCGGCAAGGGCCTCCTTGCGCGCGGTGCCCGTCCAGCCGGGCTCCCTCTTCGGGAACCATGTTCAGGCCGTCCTGAAGCACCAGGCGGACATAAAAAGGGACCTCGCCCTCCATTCGAGGCCCTCTCGCCCTGCCGTGAAGCGCCCGGCTCCAGCGGCCTACCCGCCAAACAGGCCCACCCACACCAAGTTTCGGGCCGATCCCAGGCCCCAAGGGCACAGGAGACCTGCAACAGCATTCGGGCAGGCCGGTGGCCCGGCCTAAGGCCCGCAGGCCGGCTCCCTCTCAGCCGGCCAACCCCCAATGACTCACCCCCGGCCTGAGGCCATCGCCCCCCACGGGCGATCCTGTGGGCAGTCTCTCCAGACACATCGACGCGTGGGAGAGGCTGCCCGCCAGCCCGTGGGCCCTGCGGGTGATCAGGTCGGGGTTCCGCCTTCCTTGGGGCCCAAGGAAGGCTCCTCTCACGCTCTCTCCCCCTGCTTTCGCACTTCCTCAAGATCGCTCGGCCTCGCAGGCCCTGGATCAGGAGGTTCTTTCGATGTTAGCCAAGGGGGCTACGGAGGAAGTTTCCTTCGCTGCGTCCCCGGGATTCTATGGACGCATCTTTGTGGTCCCCAAAACTTCGGGGGCCTGGAGGCCCGTCCTGGACCTCTCCTCCCTAAACCGGTTCCTCCGCGTCCTCCATTTCCGTATGGAGACCCCTATGTCCATCCGCGAGGCCTTGCACCCGGGCGACTGGGGGATATCCATCGACCTCAAGGATGCATACTTCCATCTCCTCATTCACCCCAGGGACAGGAAGTACCTCAGATTCGTCTGGAGGAACCGGATCTTCCAATTCAGGGCACTGCCCTTCGGTCTGGCACCCGCCCCTTGGCTCTTCACGAAGGTGGCGAGGGAACTCTGCATGCATGTTCGGGAGAAGGGCATCCGCCTCAAGGCCTATCTAGACGATTGGCTTCTACTCGCCTCCTCCAAAGAACAGTGTGCGCAACAAGCATCCCAGGTCCTGCAACTCTGTCACAACCTGGGCTTTGTCTGCAACGAGGAGAAGTCGGACCTAACTCCCTCCAAACAATTCCAGTTCCTGGGCATGTCCTTCGACACCTCCAAGTGGAGGGTCACCCCGTCTCCCCAGCGCTTACTGCGCCTTCAGGGCCTCTTAGCCCAACTGCTCCCCCAACTCCAAGCGCCAGCAAGGAAGCTGGCCTCCCTACTGGGCCTTATGGAGTCGCTGGCACCCCTAGTGCCACTGGGTCGTCTTCTCAAGCGGCAATTCCAACGCGGCTTCAGGAAGCGTTGGTCACAGTCGCTTCAGCCATGGGACCTCCCGGTCCACCTGGGCCCTTGGTTCATATCAGCAGTGACCAAATGGCGCTCCCAGTCACGCCTGGCCCAGGGAGTCCCCATCACACTGCCCCCTCCTCAGGAGCACTTGTTCACGGACGCGTCCACCTCCGGGTGGGGAGCCCATGTCGGCACGCTGACAGCCGCAGGTCGGTGGTCGACCGACCTCATGCCCTGCCACATAAACATGTTGGAACTGGAGGCAGTTTGCCTGGCACTCGGGGAATTTCTCCCCTTTCTGAAGGGAAAACATGTCCGCATCAACACGGACAACACCACAGTAGCTTGTTACATCAACAAGCAAGGGGGCGCCCGCTCCCACTCCTTGTCTCGGAGAGCGGAACAGCTCCTCATCTGGTGCGAGGAACACTCGATTCAGCTCTCAGCAAAGCATGTCCCGGGGAAGATCAACATACTTGCGGACTCTCTCAGCAGATCCCACATGATTCTTCCCTTGGAATGGACACTGGTCCATGCAGTCCTGGAGCCAGTATGGGCAGCATGGTTCAAACCACACGTGGACCTCTTTGCCACCAGGTTCAATCACCGCCTCCCTTTGTACGTCTCTCCAGTTCCGGACCCAGCGGCCTGGGCTGTAGATGCCCTATCCATTCCATGGTCGAACCTCATCGGCTATGCCTTTCCCCCGTTCCCCATTATGGGGAAAGTGCTGAGGAAAGCCAGGGAGGACGCAGCGACATTAATCCTTGTCGCACCCAAATGGCCAGCACAGGCATGGTACCCAGAACTTCTGCACCTGTCCCATGTGCCGCCGCTAAAACTCGCGGTATCGAGCCGCTCCATCCTCCAACCCAGGTCAGGCATTCCGCACGGCAATCCAGACGTTCTAAACCTTCACGCCTGGATGCTGTGCGGGACTCGATGTCTTCATTAGGCCTGTCCCCGGCCGTAATCGGCCTTGTGCAGCAAGCTCACAGGCCGGGCACACAGGGGGTGTACAATGCCCACTGGAATGGCTGGGTCTCTTGGTGCACCTCAAATGAGGTGTCACCCCATTCACCCTCTCGCTTGCAGTTGGCCAACTACCTCGGCTTTCTGTCCACAGAGAAAAAGCTTTCCGCATCCTCAGTGAAGGTCCACAGGGCGGCCATCTGCACCACCATCCGTCAGTTGGGTGGTCCGTCCTTTGAGCACGATCCTCTATTGCGGAATCTCCTCAGAGGGGCTTCTCTCCAGGAAGCCAGGAACCCCCGCCGAACCCCGGCGTGGGATCTCTTTCTCGTCCTCTCATCCCTTAGACTCCCCCCTTACGAACCCATCAGGGAGTGTTCCCTGAAGTTCCTCTCTTTCAAGACGGCCTTTCTCGTCTCTCTCGCATCGGGGAGGCGCTGCAGCGAAGTGCACGCCCTTAGTGGTCTCCCCGGAGATGTTGCTCTCGAACCTGATGGCTCGATGTCTCTCCGCCTACTCCCGGAATTCTTGGCCAAGAACCAGTCTCCAGGTTCTCCTTCGCCGGCCATCCACATCCATCCCCTCACGTCTATCCTCGCTCCGGACGACGAGGATCGCACTCTCTGCCCGGTTCGCGCACTGCGAGCGTACAGAAAGCGGACGAAATCTTCTCGCCAGCAGCGGCGCCACCTTTTTCTCTCTTACAACGAAAACTATAGAAAGGACATTAGACGCACGTCCATCTCTCGATGGCTGAGGGAAGTCATCAAGGCTGCGTATGCCAGGTCGAGCGCCGAGCTAGCTGTCTTCTCCCCAAGGCCCCATGAGATCAGAGCATGGGCTTCTTCGCTGGCAGTCATCCACAATGCCAGCATCCAAAACGTCCTAGACGCCGCGTACTGGCGTTCCCCGGGCACTTTCATCCAGTTCTACCTGCGCGACGTCTCCCGTCTGCGCGAAGATGGGTCCAGGGGTATCGCTTCCGCTGTGGTGGCCCAACACCCCATCTCAGCCACACGCCCTGACTCCTGCCATTCCTCCAGGCGTTAACCAGGTAAGCCCTCCATCCGGGTAGTGCTATTCTGCATTTGTGAGCCACGGTATAGTATGTGTAATTAAAAGGAAATTTTCCTTCTAAAATTACGTTTAATCTAACATACTTACCGTGGCTCACGCAGAGTCCCTCCCGACCTCCCCGCCTTCCTGGTTCCTTCTAGCCACAGTCAGGGTCAAGGTCAAGGTCTCCTCGAAAAGAGGAAGAGCACCTGCGCATGCGCAAGACGTAGACACTCTCAGAGTTACTGTCCCTTCGGACTTTATTGTTACGAGGCAGAATTGGCAAACCGCTGCCGCTTATTGCATTTGTGAGCCACGGTAAGTATGTTAGATTAAACGTAATTTTAGAAGGAAAATTTCCTTTTATACTGATGGCATGTAGTTGTTGATGTGTGTTCAGGATGCTGATGGCATGTAGTTGTTGATGTGTGTTCAGGATGCTGATAACATGTAGTTGTTGATGTGTGTTCAGGATGCTGAAGACATGTAGTTGTTGATGTGTGTTCAGGATGCTGATGACATGTAGTTGTTGATGTGTGTTCAGGATGCTGATGGCATGTAGTTGTTGATGTGTGATCAGGATGCTGATGACATGTAGTTGTTGATGTGTGATCAGGATGCTGATGACATGTAGTTGTTGATGTGTGTTCAGGATGCTGATGACATGTACATGTAGTTGTTGATGTGTGTTCACAGTCTGGCGGACCTGGAGATGTCGCGTGATGACTTGCTGCAAGAGTTACATCGACAGCCACATCAGAGTCCTACTGACAATAATGTTAGTACATGATTACCTGTACAATTATCGCTATATAATTATCTCTGCGTTATGTGTGTTTATGATTATTTGTAGTAGCAGTTGCAAGAAAGTCTGCAGAGAGCTTGGACAGCAGAAGATCCTCAAAGAAGCCTCTCTTGAGCATGTGTTTGTCCCTAAACTACTTACACTCTATAAGTGAGCCTGTTCACCTGTTGGTGACATCATTCTTGATGGTAGCCGCTGATGCATGCACCGTCAGTTGTCTCCATCCCCTTCTGTCTACAGTCCTTCTGTAGATTTCATCTTTTGGCAACTTCGTCCACTTGGCTGTATACTCTACATAGGAAGTCAGCGGTCTTCCTTGTCGTCTCTTGCCCTCCATTTTGCCCTGGGCCATAGTCTTCATTACATGGCAACTCTGATGTCTCATAGCATGTCCAAAGTATTTCCTTTTCCTTTTCCTAACCAGGCCCAGAAGGTCAGGTTGTTTGTTCAGTTCTTCCAGAATGCTTTGGTTTGTTCGTCTTTCAGTCCATCTTATTCTTAGGAGTCTTCTTTAGAACCACATCTCTGCACTTTTGATTCTGTTTTCATCTCCAAGGTGGTCAGGCATCTCAAGGCCAAGTCACCCTTGTGACAGATGTCTTAACCATTTAGCTATCAGACACTTGCAGTATATAGGGAAATTTTAAGCCCAGTGAAGTTCACTTTTGTTTCCATTAGACCAAATCCAACTGGAATTCTTTTCAGCTGCTTCTGCTATTGCCTTTAGGATTCTAGTCCTTTCCATCCCAGACATTGAGATCTGTTCCATGAGGTCATAGGCTGATGTGTCTTCCTACCCCTTGCTCCAACCTCTATGGTGAGGATTTTGGATTTTTTCAAGTTGCTGGCTAGACTGGCATACTTTTTAATCTTGTAGAAATGGGCTTCTTCTACATTTGTATGGCACAATGAGTCAAGAATCATTTGCTTTGATGAATGGGAGTGGAGAACTGTATCCAGTCTTATGCTACTCTTGCTGATGGCTGGGTGTTTTTTTCCATTCTGGAAGATCTGTGCATTCCCAGTCATCCGCTCCATCCAGCAAACCCCACTTAAATGTTCCGAATGTCACATCACTTTCACACCACTGTTTGCTGCCTCCTGTGATGTAGAAGATTGGCGGAGCCTCCGATAGCATAGTTTTCCTGTGCTTGTGCTTGTATATAGCTAACTTGCTGCAGGAGTTACATCAACAGTCACGTCATAGTCTTACTGACAGTAACATTTGTACATCATTATCTCTTTGATTATCTGCATATAATTTGCTCTCTATAATTAAGAATTTTGATGTTCAATATAAAAGTTCTGTAAATAGTAAAAGACAAACAGAAAGAAAGGGAGAGGGAAAAATAAGGGGAAAGATGTCTGTGGAAAAAGTGATGAAGCAGTACTTATGTGAAGTGGGGGGAGTTTCTGAAGAACTGGGCAAACAAGTTGTGTGTGTATGTGCATGCGTGTGTGGGTGCGTGCGTGCACGCACAGATGATGAAGCAATATTTCTGTGAGGTGAAGGAGATGTCTTAAGAACTGAGCAAACAATTGTGTGTGTGTGTGTGTGTGTGTGTGTGTGTGTGTGTGTGTGTGTGTGTGTGTGTGTGTGTGTGTACAGATGATGAAGCAATATTTCTGTGAGGTGGAGGAGCTTTCTAAAGAACTGGGCAAACAACTGTGGGTCATCGTACAGAGAATGCTCATCTCGGTCAGACGAGAACCCACGCTCATCGTCACCGCCCTCAGGATCATTGAACGTGAAGAAAGGTAAGGTGATTGTGTATAGCTGTGATGTGTGTGTAACTGTGAAGGTGTAAACAGGTTGGTATCTGTCATAACTGTGTTCTCTTGATGTGTCTATAGCTGTGTGTAGGTGTCAACAAGTAGGTAATTGTCATAACTGTATACTCTTGATGTGTGTTAGCTGTGTGTAGGTGTAAAAAAGTAGGAATCTGTCATTAACTGTGCATTGTATACACAGCTGCGTGTAGGTTAAAAGGTAGGTATCTGTTATGACAGATACTTACCTTTTACACCTACACGCAGCTGTGTACTCATGATGTTTGTGTGGCTGTGTGAAGCTGGAAAAAGTTAGGTGTCTTCTATAATTGTGTACCTGTGATGTGTGTGTACTTGTAATGTGTGTGTAGCTGTGCTAGTTGAAGAAAGGTAGCTCTCTGTCATCTGTGATGTGTATGTTGCTGTGATTGTGTTTGTAGCTGTGATGTGGTTTTACTGTAATGTGTGTGTTGCTGTGATGTATGTATACTGTAATGTGTGTGCAGCTGTGATGTATGTATTACTGTAATGTGTGTGCAGCTGTGATATATGTATTACTGTAATGTGTGTGTAGCTGTGATATATGTATTACTGTAATGTGGTGTAGCTATGATATATGTATTACTGTAATGTGTGTGTAGCTGTGATGTGTGTGTTACTGTAATGTGTGTTTTGCTGTGATGTATTATTACTGTAATGTGTGTGTAGCTGTGATATATGTATTACTGTAATGTGTGTGTAGCTGTGATAGTGTGTTTACTGTAATGTGTGTGTAGCTATGATATATGTATTACTGTAATGTGTGTGTAGCTGTGATGTGTTTTACTGTAATGTGTGTGTTGCTGTGATGTATGTATTACTGTATATGTGTGTGCAGCTGTGATATATGTATTACTGTAATGTGTGTGTAGCTGTGATATATGTATTACTGTAATGTGTGTGTAGCTATGATATATGTATTACTGTAATGTTGTGTAGCTGTGATGTGTGTTTTACTGTAATGTGTGTTTTGCTGTGATGTATGTATTACTGTAATGTGTGTGTAGCTTTGATATGTATTACTGAAATTTATGTGTGTAGCTATGATACTAATGTATTACTGTAATGATGTGTGTAGCTGTGATGTGTGTGTGTTACTGTAATGTGTGTGTTGCTGTGATGTATATATTACTGTAATGTGTATAGCTGTGATGTGTGTGTAGCTGATGTGTGTGTGTTACTGTAATGTGTGTGTAGCTGTGATGTGTGTGTGTTACTGTAATGTGTGTGTTGCTGTGATTATATATTACTGTAATGTGTATAGCTGTGATGTGTGTGTAGCTGTGATGTGTGTGTGTTACTGTAATGTGTGTGTAGCTGTGATGTGTGTGTGTTACTGTAATGTGTGTGTTGCTGTGATATATGTATTACTGTAATGTGTATAGCTGTGATGTGTGTGTGTTACTGTAATGTGTGTGTTGCTGTGATACATGTATTACTGTAATGTGTGTGTAGCTGTGATATATGTATTACTGTACTGTGTGTGTTGCTGTGATGTATGTATTACTGTACTGTGTGTGTAGCTGTGATATATGTATTACTGTACTGTGTGTGTTGCTGTGATGTATGTATTACTGTAATGTGTGTGTAGCTGTGATATATGTATTACTGTAATGTGTGTGTAGCTGTGATATATGTATTACTGTACTGTGTGGGTAGCTGTGATATATGTATTACTGTAATGTGTGTTTGCTATGATGTATGTATTACTGTAATGTGTGTGTAGCTGTGATGTGTGTATTACTGTAATATGTGTGCAGCTGTGATATATATGTATTACTGTAATGTGTGTGTAGCTGTGATGTATGTGTATAGTGGTGATGTGTGTATAGCTGTGATGTGTGTATTACTGTAATGTGTGTAGCTGTGATGTATGTGTATAGCGGTGTTGTGTGTATAGCTGTGATGTGTGTGTAGTTGTGTTTGTGTATTATAGCTGTGATATATGTATTACTGTAATGTGTGTGTAGCTGTGACGTGTGTACAGCTGTGATGTGCGTAAAGCTGTGATTGTGTGTGTAGTTGTATGTATGTAGCTGTGATTGTGTGTGTAACTGTGATGTGTGTATTACTGCAATGTGTGTGTAGTTGTGTGTGTAGCAGTGATGAATATGTAGCTGTACTATGTTTGTAGCTGTGATGTGTGTGTAGCTGTGATGTGTATATACCTGTGTGTAGTTTAGAATAGCACATATCCAATTTTGATAACGTCGACATTTTTGTTTTGTACTAGTATGAGAAAAATACTGAATGTAGTGTGTTTCTGACATTTGTAACTGATGTATTTCACAAGACGTCACTGCGTACATTAATCTTCACGCAGCGCACTCAAGACGGAATAGAGCTGTGTGTTAATGTCAAAGACTGTACTATCCGGTGATTTATGCATATTTTTTCCTTTTGTGTTTGTGTCAGAAACTGTATTCATTAAATGATATTTTTGTTGTGTCTTTGCCACCTATTTCTGATTCAGTCTTGTTTGTTTGTTGCTATGTTATTATTATTATTGTTGTTATTGTTATTATTATTGTTATTATTATTATTTGTATTATTATTATTGTTACTATTATTGTTGTTGCTATTATAATTATTGTTGTTATTATTACTTATCACCATCATCATCATCATCATCATCATCATCATCATTTTTAATATTTTCATTATTGTTATTATTATTATTATATTGTTGTTGTTCTTCTTCTTCTTCATGTATTATCATCATCATCATCATCATTACTGTTATTATTATTGTTATTGTTATTATTGTTATTACTATTATTATTATTATTGCTATTATTGTTATTATTATTATTACTATTATTATAATGATTATAATAAACATGACAGTAAATGCCTATTTGTCATGGTGATGTGTAGATAATGTCTCTTTGGTCATGATGTACATGAGGGGTGTACTTTCTCCATGGTTTATCACTTTATGTGCTCATGATATGCAAATGTTTTCCATGGTGATGTGTATATGATGTATATGGTGATATGTACTGTGATGTCTCCAGGCTGATGTGTAAGTGATGATTCCTTGGTCATGTGTACATGATGTATGTGGTGTCTCCATGGTGATGTGTAGGCCTACGTGATGTATGTGGTGTCTCCATGGTGATGTGTACATGTGTATTGTCACCATGGTGATGTGTTTATATGTATTGTCTCCATGGTGATGTGTACATATGTGTGGACCTCCATGGTGATGTGTACACCATGTGTTTTGTATCTATGGTAATGTGTACACCACATGTTTGATGTTTCCATGGTGATGTGTATACCATATGTATGATGTCTCCATGGTGATGTGTGCATGATGTGTGTGATGTCTTCATGGTGATGTGAACTTGATACATGTTTGTCTCCGTGATGTGTACATGATGTGTATGGTGTCTCCATGGCGATGTGTATATGATGTGTTTGATTGCTGATGTAGTCTTGATGTATGAGGTGTCTCCATGGTCATGGTTGAATGACAAAGTGTGTGGACAGGATGGACAGTGCCTGGCTGAAGAAGAAAGAGCAGACAGGATTTATCCCCCCTGGTCGACCCAAGAAATGGAGAGAGCAGTGTTTCTCGGTACTGGAGCAGAGCATAGCCGCAAGGTCAGTTTTGGTATGACATGGCACTCGTGGTTTTCTGTTCTGGCTGACTGCCTGCCTGCCACGCTTCTTTCATTGCACTGCTTTCGTGCTACTAGACCCAAAAGTTCTTCAGACCCAAGTTGTAGTAATGAGAAGTCTGCAGTATTACCCTCACATCACCAGATCCAAATTCTTTGGACCCAGGTTGTAGTATTAGGAATGTTCACAGTATTGCTGTCTGTCCATCAGATCCAGGTTCTTCAAATCCAAGTTTTAGTATCAGGAAGCCCAAGGCAGTTATCCATGTCACACCACTATGGAATTATACACCAGAGGAGATTCTGGTCTGCTGCTGGGGCACTTTTTGGGGAGTTCACCAGTGTCTGGTGCGATCCGTCATGACATTACTAAGCTTCCTACTAGCAGTTCTTCATAACATTACTAACCCCTATACTTAGCGATTCTTATAACATCACTAAGTTCCCCTGGTAATGATCTACCATAACATCACTAATCCCCCATAGTAATGATCTACCATAACATCACTAAAAGCCACTTTCTAATGATCTACCATAACATCGCTAAACCCCCATACTTATGATCCACCATAACATCACTAATCCCCCATACTAATGATCCACCATAACATCACTAAGCCCCCATACTAATGACCTACCATAACATCACTAAGCCCCATACTAATGATCTACCATAACATCACTAAGCCCCCATACTAATGATCCACCATAACATCACTAATCCCCCATACTGATAATCCACCATAACATCACTAAGCCCCATACTGATGATCCACCATAACATCACTAATCCCCCATATTGATAATCCACCATAACATCACTAAGTCCCCATACTGATGATCCACCATAACATCACTGAGCCCCTTGCTAATGATCCTCCATAACATCACTAATCCCCCATACTAATGACCCACCATAACATCACTAAGACCCCATACTGATGATCCACCATAACATCACTAAGCCCCCATACTAATGATCCACCATAACATCACTGAGCCCCTTGCTAATGATCCTCCATAACATCACTAAGTCCCCATACTGATGATCCACCATAACATCACTAATCCCCCATACTAATGATCCACCATAACATCACTGAGCCCCTTGCTAATGATCCACCATAACATCAATAAGTCCCCATACTGATGATCCACCATAACATCACTAAGCCCCTTGCTAATGATCCTCCATAACATCACTAAGTCCCCATACTGATGATCCACCATAACATCACTAATCCCCATACTAATGATCCACCATAACATCACTAAGCCCCATACTAATGACCCTCATAACATCACTAAGTCCCCATACTGATGATCTACCAAACATCACTAACCCCCATACTAATGATCCACCATAACATCACTAAGCCCCCATACTAATGATCCACCATAACATCACTAAGCCCCCATACTGATGATCCACCATAACATCACTAAGCCCCCATACTAATGATCCACCATAACATCACTAAGCCCCCATACTAATGATCCACCATAACATCACTAATCCCCCATACTGATGATCTACCAAACATCACTAAGCCCCCATACTGATGATCCACCATAACATCACTAAGCCCCCATACTAATGATCCACCATAACATCACTAAGCCACCATACTAATGATCCACCACATCATCACTAATCCCCCATACTGATGATCTACCACAGCATCATTAATCCCCCATACTAATGATCCACCATAACATCACTAAGCCCCCATACTAATGATCCACCACATCATCACTAATCCCCCATACTGATGATCTACCACAACATCACTAATCCCCCATACTAATGACCCACCATAACATCACTAAACTCCCATACTAGTGATCCACTCTAACATCACTAAGCCCCATACTAATGATCCACCATAACATCACTAAGCCCCCATACTAATGATCCACCATAACATCACTAATCCCCCATACTAATGATCCACCATAACATCACTAATCCCCCATACTAATGATCCACCATAACATCACTAAACCCCCATACTAATGATCCACCATAACGTAACTAAACCCCCATACTAATGACCCACCATAACATCACTAAACCCCCATACTAGTGATCCACTATAACATCACCAAGCCCCATACTAATGATCCACCATAACATCACTAAGCCCCCATCCTAATGATCCACCATAACATCACTAAGCCCCCATACTAATGATCTACCATAACATCACTAATCCCCCATACTAATGAACCACCATAACATTACTAAGCCCCCATACTAATGATCCACCATAACATCACTAAGCCCCAATACTAATGATCCACCATAATGTTACTAAGCCCCTTGCTAATGATCCACCACAGCAGAGGAACTTGCTTCCCTCAGATATTCGTCATCGTAATTTTTGTCATCTTTTAAAAGAGCTTTAGAATCTTATCTCTTCAGAGAATACTGTTATTGATTGTAGTGTGTGTGTGTGTGTGTGTGTGTGTGTGTGTGTGTGTGTGTGTGTGTGTGGGTGTGCATATATCTATGTAATATGTATACCTATATATGTGTATGTATGTGTGTGTGTCTAGGATTGAGGGCAGTCAGTTGGAGGGGAGGGAGGACCACAAGATGTGGTTGGTCAGACACCTAGAGATCACACGTCAACACATGTTGGAGGACATCAAGGTGGTCAAGGTGAGTTATTATGCAGTATGATTAGACATCAAGGTGACTTTTTGTGATGGCTGTGCTGTGTAATAAAATATCAAGGTGAGCTATTATGATGGCTCTGCATTATATTTAGATGTCAGGGTGACTTATTAATATGGCTCTGTCTGTATGATCAGACATCAGGGTGATCAAGATGAGTTGATATGATGGCTCTGTAAGTATGATTAAATATCAAAATGACCAAGGTGAGTTACTGTGATGACTTAATCTGTCTGACAGTGGATGCATCCACTTAAGGACATGGGTTTGATGTGGAACAGCATCAGCTGTGGTTGAACAAGCCAGTTCTTGAGTGGCAGTCCTTGGCATTGCTGTTGACATGAAGGCTGATGGATGTGGCTGGGTGGCTGCTGTTGCAACTTTCCTTCTCTCTCATCTATCTGGCCACAAGTGAATTCTTTTTTTCTGTGCAGAGGTGATGCCTGCTCGTATGGCTTGTTGCCAGGCACAGCAATTTGTGGCTGCCTTCCCAGGTTTGCACACTGATATCAGCGGACTTTAATTCATTTTGTCAGTGTCCCTGTATCGCAGATTGCAGCAGTGGTCACCCTGTGGGCAAGGGTCTTGCTGTGACCTCTCCACACAGGGTATCTTTTGAGATGTGACTGTCCTCATGTTGATTTTGATGCTTTGCAACAGCACTTGAGTCACTTCTCTCTGGCATTAAGTATGAAGATCTGGACAGCCAGGATACTAGGATCTCTTATGTTATTTTAGATTCATACACACACGTGTGCACGCACACACACTCAGACACACATACATCATCTATACTTATGTCTCTCTCTCTCTCTCTCTTCTCTCTCTCTCTTCTTCTGTCTGTGTGTGTGTGTGTGTGTGTGTGTGTGTGGTTTTGGTATATATATATATATTATATATGTATGTATGTATGTGTGTGTGTACAGAAAGAGAGATTGGATGTGTATCGTGCGGAACTATGATGTGGCTATGCGTGACAGATATTACATATTATATGTAATGATGGATGGGGTGTGTGATATTATGATGCTGTTATGTGTTATGCTACATACAGTGATAATGTGATGTGGTTGTGTGTTACAGACACTACTGCCACCAGTGTGCCCCCCTGACTATCAGATCGTGAAGACCTACATGTCTATGTACCACAAATGTCTGTCGCAACATGTAAGTTTGATACACATATTTCATTGTGACATGTCTGTCTGCCATACATGTCTGTCTCAACATGTACATTGATATATGGACATATATATCCTTTCAACCTGTCTGTCTCCCATAGTCCGTAGAGGTCATCTACCACCGAGGTCTGTTTAGTGTAGACGTCTGTCTTGGCATATAAGATTGATAAGTATATCTTTGGGTTTGTAATAATCATTTGTCTATCAATCTTTGTGTGTGTAATAATTTTGTGTGTGACAATCTTTTTGTGTGTATACTGATTTTTTCTCTGTCAATCTTTGTGTCTATAACAATCTTTTTTTGTCTGACAATCTCTGTGTGTATAAAAATCTTTTGTCTGCCAATCCTTCTGTATATAATGATCACACAGAATGACAGATGTCTGTCTTTCAATCTTTTGTGGGTATATTGAGCTTCTGTCTGACAATCATTGTGTGTATACTATTCTTTTGTCTGACAATCTTTGTGTGGATAGTATTCTTTTGTATGACAGTCTTTGTGTATATAATGATCTTCTTGGCATACACTGCAATAATGATCTTTTGACTGACAATCTTTGTTGTGTGCTATCTTTTGTTTGATAATCTTTGTATGTGTAATAATCTTTTGTCTGACAGTCTTTGTGTGCATGATATTCTTCTATTGACAATCTTTGTTTACAATATTTGCTTATATTGTTGTTTGTGTGCAGTCTCAGATTATGACAAAAGAAGTCTTTGTTCAAACATGGCCTTTGTTCTTTTTCATTAAGTAATGCCTGTGTTTTACCTTTGACTTTCCTTATTTTTTCATTGTCAATTTTTAACACATTTTTTCATGCACAGAATAAATTTAATATGCACCAAAGTTTGTAAATGCTGTGTGAATAGAAAAGACTCAAAAAAGTTCATGGCACAAGCCATAAACTTGCACATAAACTGAACTTTCGGGAAGTTCTGTTATGTAACTTCAAACTGTTTATGCCAAATGTTCTCTGCAAATATATTCATTGAATTAAGTGTATATTTAGAGTTTAGTTTATGTTAAACTGCCCACACTCCACTGTACAGTTTATGTTAAATTGCACACACTGCACAGTTTATGTTAAATTGCACACACTGCACTGTACAGTTTACATCAAATTACACTGCACTGTGTGTGTGTATTCTGCTGATTTTCTTTGATTTGCTTGTATTTTTCACACTCTAATTGGGTTTAAAGGATCTTTTAAATGTTGAACATTAAGTTTTGTGTGTGTGTAGCTACAAGACTTGATCCAGCAGGAACTGGAGGGCAACGAGATTGTTTCTATTCTCCAGTGGGTTGGTGGTTATGAGTGAGTAATGCAATGTTTTCCTCAATTTCTTCTTCATTTCAATCACCATGGTGTAGTGGTTAGCACAGTAGATTACTTACTGAAAGGTTGTGGGTTCAAACTCCCATCAGTCCTTTGGAAATCATTGTGGGATTTTTTTGTCTCTAACAAACTTCTGCTCAGGGTTGAGCATGCTGTAGGCTCATTGAAAAGATCAGGACCATGTAGTCGAGCCTCATCCATCTCATCGATGCATCATTGAGGGTGTTGCGCAAATTTTCTCACCAACATGGCAGGTGTCTGTATATCTCACACCCAGTTGAAACTATGATGTATTATGATAGTAAGTGTAGAGTACAGCTCTGTTGCGCTGTTTCAATTCTGGATGAAA
Source organism: Monoplex corrugatus (assembly GCA_030674185.1). NCBI lineage: Eukaryota > Metazoa > Mollusca > Gastropoda > Littorinimorpha > Ranellidae > Monoplex > Monoplex corrugatus. The sequence goes on along the minus strand of JAPXFY010000027.1, from coordinate 34,647,093 downwards.
TTCCATAGCATCATGATTACCATCCTTATCGTTCCAGCTTCTGTGTCCATTAGGGGGACAGAAAAAATGGGACAGAAAAAAAAGAAAAAGAAAAGAAAAAAAAGGGAAACTGATTACATGCGATGATCTGAAAAAAAATTTTCGTCTTTCATTTTTTAGACAACAAACAGCACACAAACAGAGAATCAATGAGGTGAATCACACAACAACAGTGAATGTAGAGCATGCCCCATCCATCACATTCAGTACAACAACATGATCAGCATAATATACAGGAAAATGAGTCAGTATATTGTCATTTAGAAAAATCATAAACTTCAGCCATGTGCAATGGAATAATGTGTTACACAGTTCACGCCAAGCATCATTGCTCCATTGTTTATTAATGGTAAACATGGCTACCATCATGGAAGGCCTTCATATTGGTGGCATCAGCCACAGCCTTCTGTTTTGTGCATCTCTAAGACTAACTCAGATTGCTGTTTGCAAGTGCCCTACTGTGCAGTTGCAAGATCTGGACTACCTACCGATGGCACATTCAACATCTGAAACAGTTCCACTTAAGTTGTCCGCTTAAGATTTGTAGCATCATGTAGCAAGATTGAGAGTCCATCCCTCAGATTCTGAAGTATGATCTGCCATGCATTGTCTGCTCATGAAATGCCATCATTTTTTGATGGGACAAGAGATCTAAGTGGAAGACAACAGCATTTCGAAGACACTCCTGTCCAGAGAGCTAAACCAAGGATACCATGGCTATAGAAGACCACTTAAGTGCTGTAAGGACATTCTGAAAGTCAACCACATCTGGATCTTTTGGAATGAGACATATTCAGAATAAATGATCAGTCCATAGCCATTGGTCTTGTGGTGTGTGTGTGTGTGTGTGTGTGTGTGTGTGTGTGTGTGTTGTGTGTGTGTTGTGTGTGTGTGTGTGTGTGTGTGTGTGTGTGTATGAACATGTGTTTGTGTATGTGTCTGTATGTCTGTCTGTCTGCTTGTCTGTATCTCTGTGTATATCTGTGTGTGTGTATATGTGTACTTCTGGTTCTGTCTGTCTGTAATTGTGTGTGTGTGCGTTGTGTGTGTCTGTGTGTTTGTGTTGTGCATCTGTGTGTGTGTGTGTGTGTGTGTGTGTGTGTGTGTGTGTGTGTGTGTGTGTGTGTGTGTGTGTGTGTTGTGCAGCACTGATGTGATGAAGAGTCCAGAAGTCAACATGGACATCAAGGAGTTCGGACCTCTCCTGGAACACAACATCATCGTCTTCCTACAGAACCAGTTAGTATCTTGGTTTAAATATTTATTTTACTTGTTCTGGAACCAGGAAAACAAGAAAATAGGATCAGAATACATATTTAATGTAACAAAACAAGACAAGTGCAAATTTTTGACCAGCTGGCCTTTGTCAAACATATACAGAAACATATCACAAAATTGGGGGTGGGGGTAGGTGGGAATAGTATCCTGATGTTTGATTGAGCAGAAGAAAATGACTGATATGAAATAATAAAATGGTTGTGACTTGTGGTAACTGGGAAGCAGGGTAGACAAATGCAATACCTTGGAGGGAAGTGAGATGAATTGTGCACTGTAAAAGTGGTCTGGTCATACCGTATTATTTTATCTTGAGAATGGTCCAGTGCTGAAATACTGTAAGTCATTAGACTATGATGCACTTATTGGCTGTTGTTTCTTGAGTGAAAGAGTATTTACTTATCCATGGACTTTGTGTGTGTGTGTTGGTGGTGCGTGCGTGTGTGGTGCGTGCGTGCGTGCGTGTGTATGTGTATGTGAGTTTTTATGTATGGTGTGTGTGTGTGTGCGTGCGTGCGTGCGTGTGTGTGTGCGCGTGCAGGTACATGAAGGACATGCAGCAGAACATATCAGAGTGGAGCAGGAACACACTCAAGTCAGACCAGAAGGTCAGTTGTCACTGCATAGATCTGACCTTATGCTGATGGGTTGATGTGTAGTGATCAGTATGGGCTGATGTGTGTTGATATGCGTTGATGTGTATTGATATTGGTTGATGTATATTGGTATGTGTTGATCCCTGTATTGATGTAAGCATTCAAGTGTGCATTGAAGTTATAATTGACATGTGATCATGTGTTCATTGTGTGTAAAGATGTATGTGTTTTGATGAGTATTGGTGTTTTTGTGTGTGTAATGATGTTTTGATGTGTTGATTGATGTGTATGTTGATGTGTTCATGTGTTAAATGATATATATTGATGTGATGTGTGTGTATATGTTGATGTGTGTATTGATGTGGTGATACATGATACATGTATTGTTGATGCTTGTATTGATGTGTATATTGATGTACACATTGACATGTCTGTAACAGGACTGGCACCAGGAGGCCCCACCAGAGTCCGATGGTGAAGGTTACTACATTACACAACTGCCTGTCATCATATTCCAGATGATGGAACAAAATGTGTGTTTGTCCATCTGTCTGCCTGTCTGCCTACCCGCCTGCCTGCCTGTCTGTCTGTCTGTCTGTCTGTCTGTTTGTCTGTCTTTCCCTTCTGTCTGCCTGTCAGTCCACCTGTTTGTCGGTCCTTCTTCTGTCTGCCTACCTTACTGTCTGCCTGTCTGTCCATCTGGATGTTTGCTTTTTGTGTATTAATTTAATGGTGTTAAATGTTAAGTTACATTCAGACTATTCCAAGGAAATTTAGTAGAACTACATAGCATTTCAGTTAAGAAAAGAAAATTGCATTGGTACGGCTATGTAACAAGAGCCAGTGGGTTTGCTAAATCAGTCCCTTAGGATATTTCAGGGAGGGAGACAGAAGGAAAGACAGAAAGAAGTGATGGACTGCCGACATTACGGATTTGACAGAGAAACCATTTGCAGAGAGATACAGGCTTCGGCACATAACCAACAGAGCTGGAGGAATCTGACAAATAGTTGTATAGTGCAGCACTCCGATGACTTTGTCAGAATTAAATTAAGCGAATGTTACATAAATATTCAATAGAACAAGGTAGTGTAAAACACCTCTTCTGAATATTATAGTTATTTAGCAGATTTCATATGTGTTGTTGACCAACATCAGATTAAGTTGTGATAGTGTTTCGTTGAGTGATGCAGAAATGGGTTATCCATTATGTTAAAAGATTTAACGCCTTGACAGCTCGTTTTTCTTCCTAAGTACACCAAGCTCATTTTATGCGTGTTGTTGACCTACGTCAGATAAAGCTGTGATAATGTTTCGTTGAGTAATGCAGAAATGTTATCCATTATGTTAAAATATTTAACGCCTTGACAGCTCGTTTTTCTACCTGAGTACACCAAGCTCATTTTATTGCGACATTAGTGTTAATGATCGAAAACCTTACCGATGTTTTCACTAATTCCAGTCCTCAGTTGAATAGTTATATTTTGAACATTTGAGTGTCCTACTGTATGTCAGTTTTATTTTCAATTGTAATTTTTTTTCTATTGGATTGCTGTAGATCCTTTCTGCTTCATGTATGTATGTTGATCCCATTGAGTTTTCATTTATTTGCTGTTATCTCCCATGCCCTAATTAGGGTTAAAAGATCTGTAAATATTGAACATGAGTGTGTGTGTGTGTGTGTGTGTGTGTGTGTGTGTGTGTGTGTGGTGTGTGTGTGTGTGTGTGTGTGTGTGTGTTTGTGTGTGTGTGTGTGTGTGTGCTGACAGTTACAAGTGGCACAGATCATTGGTCAGGAAGTAGCTAGGAAAGTGTTGGAGCTGTTCACAGAGGAATTGAATCACTTTGCCCACGACTTTCACAGTAAGTAACCTTATTTCTTGGACCCTAATCCTAACTCTGACCCTGACCCTGTTTTAACCCTGACCCTGACCCTGTTTTAACCCTGACCCTAACCCTGTTTTAACCCTGACTCTAACTCTGATTCTGACCCTGACACTTTGACATTTAATCCTAGCCCTCACTCTAACTCACACCCTGACCCATGACTTTTACAGTTTTACACCCTGACCAGTTGGACAGACATTTTCTTTAACAGGATCTGTGTATGGGGTGTTTATTTACAGTGTCTATATGCCAAGTGTATTTTGTATACAGATGCCATCAAGTCAGTCAGAGACCAAATCTGGTGTCTGTAGTGTTTGTGTTCAAAGTAATGTACAGACACTTATTTATGTATGGGTGTGCATACACACAATGGTTTGT
>JAPXFY010000027.1:34635418-34640418 GCA_030674185.1 Monoplex corrugatus | reverse complement strand
GGTGGATGAGGTGTTTGTGGACCTCAAAGACAGCAACTGTTTCAACGAATTGATGACCAGAAACTGGTGAGTCAGTCTGTCTGTCTGTCTTCCTGTCTGTCTGTCTTCCTGTCTGTCTGCCTGCCTGCCTTGTCTGCCTGCCTGCCTGCCTTGTCTGTCTGCCTGCAAGCCTGTCTCTCTGCCCCTCTGCCTGTCTGTCTTCCTGCCTGTCTGTGTGTTGGTCAGTCTGTCTGCCTGCCTGTCTGTCTCTTTTAGTATTGGTGAGCATACACCTGTCCTCCACATCTACATTCTTCATGTCTGACTGTCTGTCTGACCATCTGTCTGTCCATCTGTTTGACAGTGTTCTGGCCTACACTGTACAAGCACATACACTGTCTTTATACTCTATCTTTGGTGGGGAAGAGGGAGGAGGTGGGTAGGGGGGTGATAGAGAGAGAAAGTAGATAGGTCCACTTCTGCAGTGGCAGCAGTCAGCATCGGCTTGCTGTGAGCATTTTGAGTGTATTTTTGATCCTCTTTATATTGCTTAAAATGTTGAGTAAATGGTTTAAAAAATATACTGAAATAAAGCTTGTTTTCTGCTCTACAACACTGTGTTGTTTGTTTTACAATAAAATATAAAACTTTGAAGCGCTTCATGGTTAAACAATGCGGGTGCTGTTGTCTTTGCTCCGACCCGAGCCGCCATGACTAACACTGCGTCAGCGCGTTCAAAACGAGTGTGGTCAGAAACACGGCGATCGCTTCGCAGTGTTGCTGTGTCTATTTTTAGAACTAGCGTCCTTGGAAACTCCAATTTCCAGCGATTCCATTGGTCTATTTATTGTGCAGACAGCCTTGTAAGAACCATTTGATATCGCGAGTTGAAAACAAGGAACTTTTCTGAGAGCCGATATCTTCGGAACTGTTTATCAAGATGCTTCAATTTTTATATCAAATTGAAGCTTAGACTTTGAAGTTTTTAATAAGTGCACTGTTGAAATCGCAGACGACTGCACTTTGCCGCGCTTTTGTTTGGAACAATGTGAATCGAAGCCGAGTGCCGCTCTCGAGTGCATGATGGCGGCTGCGTCAGGCAGCCTGAGCGAGCGCTGCTCTTCGCCTGGATTATCGTCTTGTGATTCGAGAATTCGCCAATTAGTCGGTAAGTAAATATCATATTTAAATAATTTTATATGTTTACGCTGCCTTTGCAAACTTTTCGCTTTTGTTTCTTGAGAGGAAATGAATGAAATGAATGTTTCTAGGGCACCTGCATACGAGTAGCGCTAAGAAAGCGAACTTTGTGTTGAGTGACTTGAGTTGGCTGGAAAATACTGAAATATCTCAACGTATTTTGTACTGTTGATGAAATGGATTGAAAGAAATGTGTTTCAAAGACTCAATTATTTTTTATATTGGCTCGATGTTTGTTTTTTTATTATGATCTTGAGATTTATTCTTCGGCAATGAGATCGCGAAAGTTGTTATGGAAAGACAACTCTTCACTTCCGGTTTCCTGGATTGTGTAGTTTCGCTTTCTTTAACGTGTTTTCTTCTCGATTCTAAGCGCAAGTTTGATGTTTTTATCAGATGATGACCAGCTGACAGCGTTGCTAGCTCGTTTTGACCAGAAAGGGCCGGGTAGACCACCCAAATTGCCCGAGATCCAGTTCAACAACAGGTTTCTCCTGCAGCTGCTGGTGTTGAAGGAAAAGAACCCAAATCCGGTATCGGAAGGAATTCTTTGTGGCCAAGCATTTAAAGGTAACGGGCAAGCTCCAAGATCTTGTTGACAGTCTCTTGTCTGACCTAGGAGAGCAAGTGAGGTCCCAGGGGGATGTAGAGTTTATGGCGGCCCTCCAGCGACATCGCCAACCAAGACAACAATACGAGTCTGAAGAGGAGGAAGAAGAAGGACAAGATCAGGATGAAGGACAAGATCAGGATGAAGAAGAACAGGATGAAGCACTTGTGGAAGAGCATCAGGACGAAGAAGACGAGGAAGAGCAACAGGATGGCATGGACTTCAAGTTCAATGGGCCTGGACAGACTGTTGCTGCGTTTTACAGTGATGAGCGAGGAGAGCCTTGCTACTACATTGGCCAAGTGCTAAGCATCAAAGACGGAAATACAGCTGCAGTGACTTTCCTCAGTCAGAGAGGTTCTGCAAATGTATTTAAGTGGCCTGAGTCTGGTGACATTGAAAATAACCTGAGCTCACGGTACATTTTTTTCAGTGATTTCCATATGAAATCTGTAGGCCGGACGTGGTGTCTGACCAGCGATGACTGGAAGAAGCTGCAGCTCTCCTGGTCCAAATACACTAGAAAACACTGTTAGTTTTTTTCTGTGGTGTATTTCAAGCTACTGTTAGTTTTTTCTGTGGTGTATTTCAAGCTTGGGGGCTTAGGTGTACTGTATGAGCCATTTGCGAACATTACTTGCCATGATTTCCATATGTAAAAACTGGTTGTGTTTCAGGATAGTTTTGACTATTTTAGAACTTCTTTTGAAGCCTGTGGATGTGAAATTCAAGTTCTACTCTTTATTCTGAGCAAAAGGGTACTTGAAATTAGTCTGTAGCATCAGTAGTTGTTGAGATATGGCTTGTTTACTATTTGGTGTTATTTCTCTCTCATGTCATCTTTTTCCGCCTGCGAGAAATGTGTTTTTCCTCATTTTTGAAGTGATCTGGATGAAAAACTATGGCTTGCCTACCCCTGGAAAAAATTATTCTTACAGTAAGTAGTATATAGTTTTGGTTTTATCATTTTCAGCTGTGTCTGTGTATTCATTCTCCATTTATCAAGCCAGAAAAATGGTGTTTCGTTAAAATCGCTAAATTGTGCCATTTTCTTGCATTTTTAAATGCTCATAACTCTTGAACTATCATTGATAGGAAGATAAAATTTGGCAGAGATATTCAGTGTTGTGTTGTCTTTCAAATGCTATTAAGTTTTTCTCTTTATGTGAACAAACAAAAAAAGTTTGAATTTTTGGGGTGGACCTACCTAGAGAAAGAGAGAGATGTGCCAGGACTGTTTAAAAAATACAGATGAGTGGACTGGTCAGGCCAATAAAGGGAAAGGAAGAAGGGACAGAAGAGCAAGAACTGGGCAGAAACAAAGAAAAATAGAAACAGAGGAAAATTCTTGCACAGAATTATAAAAGCGGGAAAAATATTTCATACTGAAAGAGTTTTCCAGTTGCCCCACAGGAGAGGAATGCTTTATGACTTAGATGGCTCTTTAAATGTGTTTCATTCTGTGTAACGTGTAATGTGTCATATGTGGATGGGGTTTCTAACAGTAATGTTGTGGACACAGTTTGTGCCACATGGACAGATTACGTTCAGGACTTTGTGCACATCAAGTGTGTCATGTTTAACATGTTGTGTGTAATGTGTTGTGTTTCATGCATAATGTGTCATGTGTAATGTGTCTGCAGGATGTCTAACAGTAATGTGGTAGACACAGTGTGTGCCACATGGGCAGACTACGCCCAGGATTTTGTGCACATCAAGCCGTCCATGTTTGACATTCTCATACATGAGGGACAACGACGCATACTGCGTGAATATTTGCGTGCCCTTTTGTCACGGTGAGTATGTACCCCCCCTCCCCACACACACACTCACTCACACACACACACACACACACACACACACACACACACACACACACACACACACACACACACACACACACACACACACACACACACACACACACACACACACACACACACACACACACACACACACATATGTGCAAGTGTGTGTGTGTTATAGTGTAAGTATGTAGAAACACTACTCAGTATGTGTGTTATAATTTGATTATGTATAAACACTAGTCATGTGTGTTACAGTGTGATAATGTGTTAACAATAACCAATATGTATGTTACAGTGTGATTTTAAGCACAAGTCAGTATGTGTGTTATAGTATGATTATGTATAAACATTTGTCAATGTGCATGTTATACAGTTATTGTATATAAACACTAGTAAGTACATATGTTATAGTGTGTTTATGTATCAACGCTAGTCAGTATATGTTTCATAGTATGATTATGTATGAACACTAGTCGGTATGTATGTATTATGGTGTGACTGTCTAAACACTTGTCAGTGTGTGTATTATAGTATGATTATGTATAAACACCAGTCAATATGTGTGTTATGGTGTGATTATATGTACACATTGGTCAGTATGTGTATATGCTATGATTATGTATATGCACCAGTCAGTATGTGTGATATGGCTTGATTTTGTGTAAACATTGGTCAGTTTGTGTGTTATAGTACGATTATGTATAAACACTAGTCAGTATGTGTATTATAGTATGATAATGTATAAACACTAGTCAGTATGTGTGTTATAGTATGATAATGTATAAACACCAGTCAGTATGTGTGTTACGGTGTGATTATATGTAAACATTGTCAGTATGTATATTATGGTATAATTATGTATATACACCAGTGAGTATGTGTGTTATAGTTTGATTATGAGTAAACAGTGGTCAGTTTGTTTGTTTTAGTATGATTATGTATAAACACGAGTCAGTATGTGTGTTATAGTGTGATTATGTACAAACACCAGTCAATATGTGTGTTGTGGTGTGATTATGTATAAATACTAGTCAGTATGTGTGTTATAGTGTGATTATGTATAAACACCAGTTAGTATATGTATTATAGTATGATTATTTATAAATACTAGTCAGTATGTGTGTTACAGTATGATTATGTATAAACACTAGTCAGTATGTGTATTATAGTGTGATTATGTACAAACACCAGTCAGTATGTGTGTTGTGGTGTGATTATGTATAAACACTAGTCAATATGTGTGTTATAGTGTGATTATGTATAAATACTAAAATGACTGTGTATGCGTGCAACAGAAAGCTGTCATTCAAGAACTACGATGAGAGAAGGGCCTCAGCGGAGAAGATCTGTAAAGAAGCCAAACAAATGAAGGACCAGTTTGCAGACATGGCCCCAGGACAGGA
>JAPXFY010000027.1:34615418-34630418 GCA_030674185.1 Monoplex corrugatus | reverse complement strand
AGGAGATGATGATTTACGATCCAAACCCAAAGGCATCTTCACCGATCTGGCCTCTGGATAGAGTGGTCATGTGTGCCACTGTTCTTTTTTATAGTCTGGTCATGGGCATCACTGTTCTGTGGATAGACTGACTGGTTGTGTGTGTCACTGTTCTGTGGATAGTCTGGTCGTGTGTGCCACTGTTCTGTGGATAGACTGGTCATGAGCATCACAGTTCTATGGATAGACTGGTCACGTGTGTCACTGTTCTATGGATAGACTGGATAGACTGGTCATATGTGTAACTGTTCTATGGATAGACTGGTCACATGTCTTTGTTCTATGGATAGACTGGTCATGTGTCACTGGTCTATGGATAGACTGTTCACATGTGTCACTGTTCAATGGATAGACTGTCACACATGTCTATAGACAGACTGGATAGACTGGTTATACGTGTCACTGTTCTATGGATAGACTGGTCATATGTGTCACTGTTCTATGGATAGACTGGTCATATGTGTCACTGTTCTATGGATAGACTGGTCATATGTGTCACTGTTCTAATGGATATGACTTCTGGTCGTATGTTGTCACTGTTCTATGGATAGACTGGTCATATGTGTCACTGTTCTATGGATAGACTGGTCATATGTGTCACTGTTCTATGGATAGACTGGTCATATGTGTCACTGTTCTATGGATAGACTGGTCATATGTGTCACTGTTCTATGGATAGATGGTCATATGTGTCACTGTTCTATGGATAGATCAGTCACATGTGGTGTGTGTGTGTGTGTGTGTGTGTGTGTGTGTGTGTGGTGTGATCATGGCTGTTCCCGCCTGGCTATGTAATGGACAAGGTAGACTGGTCACACGTGTCTTTGGATCGACTGATTGCATGTGTCATTGTTCTTGGATAGACTGGCCATACATTTTACTGTACTGTGGACAAACCAGTCAGATGTGTCACTGTTCAATTGATATAGACTGGTCAAAGGACTCATGATCATTCACAGCTAAATGACATTGCTGTGTCAGTCTGCTTGTTTTGTACATAGGCCAAGTTTGTGATAAGAGTGTAGACAGTAGTAATTAGAACCCAAACCCTTATCAGTGTGTTAGGTTTATGTACAGATGTACGGCTTATGTCATGATCAGTTTGGATCTTTTCCCGTCGCATGGCATCTGTGGCGTTTGTACATGTGCAATTTGTTCCAAGTGTGGAGAAGTTATCTCAAGAAAACAAACTGATGTGTACATTCCATTGTCATATTTGTTGCCCCCCCCCCCACTCCACCCCTTCCTGCCTTCACTCCCCCACGTTGTGATGTGTATGTGGTTGTGGGTGTAGGATGGGAATATTATTCTGGATGTGTGTCCTGTGTGTGATGTGCACATGCGTGGGTGTGTCGTGGTGTGAGTGTGTGCGTGTGTGTGTGATGGTGTGTGTGTGTGTGTGTGTAAAATGATGTGTGTGTGTGTGTGTGTGATGATGATGATGGTGTGTGTGTGTGTGTGTGTGTGTGTGTGTGTGTGTGTGTGTGGTGTGTGATCATGGCTGTTCCCACCTCGCTATTTAATTCAGCCTGACCTGCGTGCATCACCTCTCCGTGACATGCATTTGAACAGGTGGCTGTTGTTGGTAAGTGACCAGCAACGTGCTAGTCATAGCCTGGAAAGTCACTTTGTTTAACCCTTTGACTCCTGCACCCTGTCCACCAGCATCCTACACTGCCAACGATGGTAACAAAGCAAAAACTTAACCCTTTGAGTCCCTTACCCTATCCACAAGCTTCCTGTAGGAATCTCGTTGATAGGGTGAGGGAATCAAAGGGTAAGTTTTTGCAGTTGGTGGATAGGGTGCATGAGTCAAAGGGTTAGATCGTCGCCATTGTGCCGAAAATAGTCTGTATCACAACGGCAAGCCCAGAAATCAATAGAACTCAACATTACAAAAGAGAACAGCCATGAAAAGATTGTCATTCCATGCTGTGCAAGTGTGTGTTGTAACAGCATGTATCCAGTTACATGACTTTATCAGTTTTCAAACACCTCTTGTGCAAAACTCCAGGTTTTTGTGCAGCATATAAATTGGAACTGATATACATGTATATATATAACCGATTATATAGAACTGATAATGTTATGCGGTTGTGAGGTGTGGACAGTCAACACTCAAAGCCAGAACAAGATTGACGCAACCGAGATGTGGTTTCTAAGAAGAATGTTGAGAGTTCCATGAACAGAAAAGAAAACAAACAAGACAGTCTTGATGGAGGCAGACACAAGAAGATCATTCATAAGGAAGATTAGGAAAAGACAGGCGACATTTATAGGCCATTTTATGAGGAAAGGGGAATTAGAGCACCTGGTCACAACAGGAAAGTTGGAGGGAGAGAGAACACCAGGAAGACCCAGGGAAAAATATTGGACAGACTTGCAGAGTGGCTGAGGGCAAAGAGGGTGGAAGATGTGCTGGCGGCAACAAGGGGTAGATGCATATGGAGGGCCATGATCGCCAACGCCATGTGGCAGACATATGATGATGATGATAAAAATTGGTCAGTCATGACAGTGACGTGCCTCCATGAAGTTTAGTTCTCCAGTGTCTGTGAGACTTTTTTATGGCACAAGTGGAGCAGAAGGGGGGAGGGGGTTTCAGTTGGAGTTTGTTCGAGAGGGATTCATTGCTCTCAGAACTTAAACATGCATTGCACAGATCACCAGCAATCATCCGGTAGACTCTGAGCCTGTGCAAAACCCTGTGCTCTGGCAAGCTCATGAAGCGGTTAGGGGGGAGGGATGAACTGGAACTATGAAACATGAAACTGACATCACCAGAATGATGGAAAGATTGAGATGAATAGCCAAGAGGTCAGTTTTTGATGTTACGGGCTGAACTTGAATTCAGAATGTCAGCTTTTGAGTCCATGGCTCTGTCGAAAAAAGGAAAAAAACCCCAGCCTGCAGGTATTTGTGAATAATGTTCAGTTGAAGTAATGTATATGTAGCTTTTGTATACCAGAAAAAGACAGCATTGAAGACTTCCCATGGAGATGCTCTCATGCAAAATCATCTGGAAACATTGAAAAAACGTGTGAAATTTGAAAATTTACTGCTGACTTAAGTATAGCTATAAAAATAGAACACTACGCAGCAAGTGGTCTTGATTATTTATGTATTATTTATTCATTATGCATGCTGTATTCATTATGCATGTTGTTTAGTATATAATACACCAATAAATGACATGATTCAGATAATTTCACTTGTGTATTCCAACCCTAACGAGACTCACTGATTTTGTTTATAATTTAATGGTATCCATCCCCTCATAATTCTTTCAACAATGATGTGATTGCATGCTTTGTATATTTTGTATGACTGTGCCATTTATTTGTTTGTTATTTGTTTGTATGTTTTTCATTTATTACATATCCACAGGAAATATATCTGGATTTATGTAATAAAAAGCTTCTGAATAAAAACAAGTTAAAAAGAAAAAAACACTTTTTGTTGAGAATAGATATTTTACTTTGACGCAGACACACACACACACACACACACACACACACACACATATAGTGTACATGCATACACATACACTCTTTCTGTCTGTCTCTCACTCCTCTCTCCGTCTCTGTCACCCTTCTCTCCCAGTCTCTGTGCCACCACTCCCTGTCTTACTAAAAAAAGCTTCTACTTCTCTCCTCTCTTCCTCCCACTGTCATTTCTACACAGCACATACCTGCAACTCCCTTCGTCCCACCATCTGGACCAGCTTCCTTCGTCCCACCATCTGGACCAGCTCCCTTCGTCCCACCATCTGGACCAGCTCCCTTCGTCCCACCATCTGGACCAGCTCCCACCATCTGGACCAGCTTCCTTCATCCTACCATCTGGACCAGCTTCCTTCGTCCCACCATCTGGACCAGCTTCCTTCGTCCCACCATCTGAACCAGCTCCTTCGTCCCACCATCTGGACCAGCTCCCCACCATCTGGACCAGCTCCCTTCGTCCCACCATCTGGACCAGCTTCCTTCGTCCCACCATCTGAACCAGCTCCCACCATCTGGACCAGCTCCCTTCGTCCCACCATCTGGACCAGCTCCCTTCATCCTACCATCTGGACCAGCTTCCTTCGTCCCACCATCTGAACCAGCTCCCTTCGTCCACCAACTGGACCATCTCCTTCATCCTACCATCTGGACCAGCTCTCTTCATCCCACCATCTGGACCAGCTCCCTTCATCCTACCATCTGGACCATCTCCCTTCATCCTACCATCTTGACCAGCTCCCTTCATCCTACCATCTTGACCAGCTCCCTTCATCCCACCATCTGGACCAGCTCCCTTCATCCTACCATCTTGACCAGCTCCCTTCATCCTACCATATTGACCAGCTCCCTTCATCCTACCATCTTGACCAGCTCCCTTCATCCCACCATCTGGATCAGCTCTCTTCATCCTACCATCTTGACCAGCTCCCTTCATCCTACCATCTGGACCAGCTCTCTTCATCCCCCATCTGGACCAGCTCTCTTCATCCTACCATCTGGACCAGCTCTTTTCATCCTACCATCTGGACCAGCTCCCTTCATCCTACCATCTTGACCAGCTCCCTTCATCCTACCATCTGGACCAGCTCTCTTCATCCCACCATCTGGACCAGCTCCTTCATCCTACCATCTTGACCAGCTCCCTTCATCCTACCATCTTGACCAGCTCCCTTCATCCTACCATCTTGACCAGCTCCCTTCATCCTACCATCTTGACCAGCTCCCTTCATCCTACCATCTGGACCAGCTCCCTTCATCCCACCATCTGGACCAGCTCCCTTCATCCTACCATCTTGACCAGCTCCCTTCATCCTACCATCTGGACCAGCTCCCTTCATCCCACCATCTGGACCAGCTCCCTTCATCCTACCATCTTGACCAGCTCCCTTCATCCTACCATCTGGACCAGCTCTCTTCATCCTACCATCTGGACCAGCTCCCTTCATCCTACCATCTTGACCAGCTCCCTTCATCCTACCATCTTGACCAGCTCCCTTCATCCTACCATATTGACCAGCTCCCTTCATCCTACCATCTTGACCAGCTCCCTTCATCCTACCATCTGGACCAGCTCTCTTCATCCCACCATCTGGACCAGCTCTCTTCATCCTACCATCTTGACCAGCTCCCTTCATCCTACCATCTTGACCAGCTCCCTTCATCCTACCATCTTGACCAGCTCCCTTCATCCTACCATCTGGACCAGCTCCCTTCATCCTACCATCTTGACCAGCTCCCTTCATCCTACCATCTTGACCAGCTCCCTTCATCCTACCATCTTGACCAGCTCTCTTCATCCTACCATCTGGACCAGCTCCCTTCATCCACCATCTGGACCAGCTCCCTTCATCCTACCATCTGGACCAGCTCCCTTCATCCACCATCTGGACCAGCTCCCTTCATCCTACCATCTGGACCAGCTCCCTTCATCCACCATCTGGACCAGCTCCCTTCATCCACCATCTGGACCAGCTCTCTTCATCCTACCATCTGGACCAGCTCCCTTCATCCACCATCTGGACCAGCTCCCTTCATCCTACCATCTGGACCAGCTCCCTTCATCCACCATCTGGACCAGCTCCCTTCATCCACCATCTGGACCAGCTCCCTTCATCCTACCATCTGAACCAGCTCTCTTCATCCCACCATCTGGACCAGCTCCCTTCATCCACCATCTGGACCAGCTCCCTTCATCCTACCATCTGGACCAGCTCCCTTCATCCACCATCTGGACCAGCTCCCTTCATCCACCATCTGGACCAGCTCCCTTCATCCACCATCTGGACCAGCTCCCTTCATCCACCATCTGGACCAGCTCCCTTCATCCTACCATCTGGACCAGCTCCCTTCATCCACCATCTGGACCAGCTCCCTTCATCCTACCATCTGGACCAGCTCCCTTCATCCTACCATCTTGACCAGCTCCCTTCATCCTACCATCTTGACCAGCTCCCTTCATCCCACCATCTGGACCAGCTCTCTTCATCCTACCATCTGGACCAGCTCCCTTCATCCACCATCTTGACCAGCTCTCTTCATCCCACCAACTGGACCAGCTTCCTTCATCCCACCATCTGGACCAGCTCTCTTCATCCACCATCTGGACCAGCTCCCTTCATCCCACCATCTGGACCAGCTCCCTTCATCCCACCATCTGGACCAGCTCCCTTCATCCCACCATCTGGACCAGCTCCTTCATCCACCATCTGGACCAGCTTCCTTCATCCCACCAACTGGACCAGCTTCCTTCATCCCTCCCCTCTCCCCAGTTCTTACCACTACTCACAAACACATTGTGATTTCATTTAGTCCTCTTCTCCCACTGGACGAAGCAGCAGGGAAGTTTCAGTCTTTTTCTCCTAAGTTTTATATTTGGTGTGTGTTTGTGATCTTACATTCACGCTTGACGAAGGCCAGTTCGCCGAAAATTTGCGCTTGTCTTGTGTACACCCACACTGCTTACATTAAACACATGCCATTAAACACATCCACATTGTTTACACCAAACACATACCATTAAACACACCCACATTGTTTGCACCAAACACATACCATCAAAGACACCCACATTGTTTACATTAAACACATGACATTAAACACACCCACATTGTTTACACCAAACACATACCATTAAACACACCCACATTGCACCAAACACCATTAAACACACCCACATTGTTTACACCAAACATACCATTAAACACAACCACATTGTTTGCACCAAACACATACCATTAAACACACCCACATTGTTTGCACCAAACACATACCATTAAACACACCCACATTGTTTGCACCAAACACATACCATTAAACACACCCACATTGCACCAAACACATACCATCAAACACACCCACATTGTTTGCACCAAACACATACCATTAAACACAACCACATTGTTTGCACCAAACACATACCATTAAACACACCCACATTGTTTGCACCAAACACATACCATCAAACACACCCACATTGTTTGCACCAAACACATACCATTAAACACAACCACATTGTTTGCACCAAACACATACCATTAAACACACCCACATTGTTTGCACCAAACACATACCATCAAACACACCCACATGTTTACACCAAACATGCCATTAAACACACCCACACTGTTTACACCAAACACATACCATTAAACACACCCACATGTTTACACCAAACACATCAAACACACCCATATAGTTTACACCAAACATTAAACACACCCACATTGTTTACACCAAACACATAATATCAAACACACTCACATTGATTATACCAAACACATACCATCAAACACACCCATATAGTTTACACCAAACATTAAACACACCCACATTGTTTACACCAAACACATTAAACACACCATATTGCTTACACCAAACACATTAAACACACCACATTGTTTACACCAAACATTAAACACACCACATTGTTTACACCAAACATTAAACACACCACATTGTTTACACCAAACACATTAAACACACCATATTGTTTACACCAAACATTAAACACACCACATTGTTTACACCAAACATTAAACACACCACGTTGTTTACACCAAACATTAAACACACCACGTTGTTTACACCAAACATACCATTAAACACACACACACATTGTTTACACCAAACATTAAACACACCACATTGTTTACACCAAACATTAAACACATCACATTGTTTACACCAAACATTAAACACACACACATTGTTTACACCAAACACATACCATTAAACACACCCATATTGTTTACACCAAACACCATTAAACACACCCACATTGTTGACACCAAACACATACCATTAACTACATCCACATTGTTTACACCAAACATACCATTAAACACACCCACATTGTTTACACCAAACATACCATTAATCACACCCACATTGTTTACACCAAACACCATTAATCACACCCACATTGTTTACACCAAACACATTAAACGCACCCACATTGTTTACACCAAACATACATTAAACACATTCACATGTTTACACCAGAAATATCATTAAACACACCCACATTGTTTATACCAAACACATAGCATTAAACACACCATTTAATATATATATTAATATATATATATAATATATATAATATTATTATATATATATATATATACATGTAGTTTACACCAAACATTAAACACACCCACATTGCACCAAACACATGCCATTAAACACACCCATATAGTTTACACTAAACATATTAAACACACCCATATTGTTTACACCAAACACATGATTAAACACACCCACATTGTTTCCACCAAACATATTAAACACACCCACATTGCACCAAACACATCATCAAACACACCCATGTTGTTTACACCAAACATTAAACACACCCATATAGCTTACACCATACACATACCATTAAACACACCCACATTGTTTGCACCAAACATACCATCAAACACACCCACATTGTTTACACCAAACACGATTAAACACACCTATATTGTTTACACAAAACACATACCATTAACCACACCCACATTGTTTATACCAAACACATACCATCAAACACACCCATATAGTTTACACCAAACATATTAAACACACCCACATTGTGTGCACCAAACAAATATTAAACATACCCATATTGTTTACACAAATACACATCATTAAACACACCCACATTGTTTGCATCAAACACATACCATCAAACACACCCACATTGTTTACACCAAACACATCATCAAACACACCCATATTGTTTACACTAAACACATACCATTAAACTCACCCATATTCTTTATACTAAACACATACCATTAAACTCACCCATATTCTTTACACTAAACACATACCATTAACTACACCCATATTGTTTACACTAAACACATACCATTAAACTCGCCATATTCTTTACACTAAACACATACCATTAAACACACCCACATTGTTTACACTGAAGATACACCACTAAACACACACCACACTGTTTACAATAAACACGTATAATTAAATACACCTCGTTGTTTACACCAAACACATACCATTAAACACACCACATTGTTTACACCACACACATGCCATTAACTACATCCACATTGTTTACACTATACACATAACATTGAACACACCCACATTGTTTTACATCAAACATATGATTAAACACATCCACTTTGTTTTGCACTAAAAAAATCAGCATTGTTTTCATTGAAGATATGCCAGTAAACACACCCACACTGTTTACACTAAACACATACATTAAATACACCTACGTTGTTTACACCAAACACATACAATTAAACTCACCCATATTGTTTACACCATACATATAACAGTAAACACCCACATTGTTTATACTAAAGACAAAACTGTTAAACACACACACACACACTTTACGTTCAAGCAAACAGGAACCAGTAAAACACGAAAATAGAATCAGAACGCGTATTTAATACAACAAGGCAAAACAGGCGCAAATTTTCGGACAACTGGCCTTTGTCACGCGTGAATGTAAGATCACAAACAAAACACCAAATACAAAATTTGGAGAAAAAGACTGAAGCTTCCCTGCTGCTTCGTCCAGTGGGAGAAAAGGACATAATAACACACACGTATTGTTTACACTGAACCCACACACCATGAACCACACCATCAATGCTTTACATATCTCTACATTATTATAGCATTAAACAGGCGCAGTGTTTAGGCCGTGCACAGGCGTTGTGTTGGAAATCCTCCTATCGGTGGCCAGTAGTTTGTGGTGGCGGCGCGCAGAGCCCAGTGAACGGTGTATTTAGCTGTCTTGTCCTGCCTTCAACCTCCACTCGTGTCGGCGGCGTGACGGGTCCTCGACAGTCTCCATGCTCGGTCCCCTTCCATTCATCACGAGGCAACAACGAAGTGACGCCACGCGCTTCGGGCCTGGCCCCTACTGTACCGTAACTTTTTCACCTGGAGGGTTTAGGGGTCCGCCGTGGAGACGGGATGCTAATTTATGTTGTGTAAACAACGGACTGACTTGGATCGTGTTTTTGAAGAATTGAGGAAGATTTAAGAGCTTTGTGATTCAGGTATGGGACCCCGCAATGACAGTGCAACAATTTGAGGCAAACTGCTCAACGCCTCAGTGACAGTACTCTAAAAGACTGGGGCAGACTGCTCAAACCTCAGTGGGCAGTGCTACAGATTGGGGCAAACTACACATCATCTTAGTGAAAGTGCTACAGATTGAGGCAAAGTGGTACATATTGGGACAAATTGCACAGCACCGGCAGTGACATTGCTACAGATTGGGGCAAACTACACAACACCGACAGTGACAGT
Organism: Monoplex corrugatus; assembly: GCA_030674185.1. Taxonomy (NCBI): domain Eukaryota; kingdom Metazoa; phylum Mollusca; class Gastropoda; order Littorinimorpha; family Ranellidae; genus Monoplex; species Monoplex corrugatus. The sequence goes on along the minus strand of JAPXFY010000027.1, from coordinate 34,620,093 downwards.
GCTACAGATTGAGGCAAAGTGGTACATATTGGGGCAAGCTACACAGCACTGGCAGTGACATTGCTACAGATTGGGTCAAACTACACAACACCGGCAGTGACATTGCTGCAGATTGGGGCAAACTACACAACACCGGCAGTGACAGTGCTACAGATTGGGGCAAACTACACAACACCGGCAGTGACAGTGCTACAGATTGGGGCTAACTACACAACACCGGCAGTGACAGTGCTACAGATTGGGGCAAACTACACAACACCGGCAGTGACAGTGCTACAGATTGGGGCAAACTACACAACACCGGCAGTGACAGTGCTACAGATTGGGGCAAACTACACAACACCCGCTGTGAGAGTACTACAGATTGGGGCAAACAGTGCTACAGATTGGGGTGAACTACACACCTCAGTGACAGTGCTACAGATTGGGGGCAAACTACACAAAATAGTGATAGTACTACAGATTAGGACGAAGTACACAACACAGTCAGTGACGGTGCTACAAATTGGGGGAAAAACACACACAACACGTGCAATGATGGTGCTACAGATTGGGGCAAACTATACAAAACAGTGACAGTGCTACAGATTGGGCAAACTATACAAAACAGTGACAGTGCTACAGATTGGGGCAAACTATACAAAACAGTGACAGTGCTACAGATTGGGGCAAACTACACAAAACAGTGACAGTGCTACAGATTGGGGCAAACTATACAAAACAGTGACAGTGCTACAAATTGGGGCAAACTACTGACATAAACAGTGACAGTGCTACAAATTGGGGCAAACTAACAAAACAGTGACAGTGCTACAAATTGGGGCAAACTATACAAAACAGTGACAGTGCTACAGATTGGGGCAAACTATACAAAACAGTGACAGTGCTACAAATTGGGGCAAACTATACAAAACAGTGACAGTGCTACAAATTGGGGCAAACTATACAAAACAGTGACAGTGCTACAAATTGGGGCAAACTAACAAAACAGTGACAGTGCTACAAATTGGGGCAAACTATACAAAACAGTGACAGTGCTACAATTGGGGCAAACTATACAAAACAGTGACAGTGCTACAAATTGGGGCAAACTATACAAAACAGTGACAGTGCTACAAATTGGGGCAAACTATACAAAACAGTGACAGAGCTACAAATTGGGGCAAACTATACAAAACAGTGACAGAGCTACAAATTGGGGCAAACAATACAAAACAGTGACAGAGCTACAAATTGGGGCAAACTATACCAGTGTTGTATCAGCGGCCAGTTTGTCTCCTGTCATGGCAGTGAGAGACAGAACAGACTGTCACACGCACTTGACAGTGAGAGATGTCTTCCTAGCTCTCCTTAGTCAGCTGAGAGATTGAGTGTGTAGGGTGTCTTCCTATTTGTCACTGGTCAGACAAGAGATCGAATGTACAATGTCTTCCTGCTTTTTGTTGTTCAGCTGAGAAATGGAGTGTACGGTGTCTTCCTGTTTTTCATAGAACAGCTGAGATGGAGTGTACACTGTCTTCCTGCTTCCCGTTGGTCAGCTGAGAAATTGAGTGTGCAATTTCTTCCTGCTTGTCACTGGTCAGTTCAGAGATTTAGTGTGCAGTGCCTTCCTGCTTCTCATTGCTCAGCTGAGAAATGGAGTGTACAGTGTATTCCTGCTTTTGATCGATCAGCTCAAAGGTTGAGTGTACAGTGTGATCCTAGTTCTCGTGAGTAAGCTGAGGGATTGAATGCACAGTATGCTCCTGCCTGTCACTGATCAGTAGCAAGAATTGAATCTACAATGTGCGTCTGACTCTAGTTGGTCAGCTGAGAGGATTGCCTGTTCAGTGTGTTTGTGGCTGTGATTAAGTCAGTGAAGAGGATTGAGCGTAGAATGTGTTCCTGCCAGTGATTGGCGTGCTGTGAGGATTAAGGAGATCGTGGCGATGCCAGTGAAGAATGTGTTGGTGGCTCTCATGGGTCTTCTGGCTGGCACATCTGCTGCCTTCTTATGGACGTCCAAGATTAGCGATGACACTGGTGGTAAGATGAGTCATCATCATCATCATTATCATCATCGTCATCAATGTCATTGTCATCATCATATATATATATGTCATCATCTTCATAGCTGTACAAGACATTGCCTGAACCACTTTGGGGTTTGGAGTTAGAATATCAACAGTCTACATCAGTGTAAAATCATTATGCACATTCTTTATGTCGCCACATGCCAGTTTCATTAAGACTTCACGTGTGTGTTGGATTCATTTGGAACACTGGCACTACACAGTCGAGTCTCATCCACATTACTGATGTGTCATTGAGAGTGTTGTTCAGATTTTCTGACCAGCACCACACGTTTCTGTATCTCTCAGATTTGATTGATGCCAAAATAGATACGATTGAATAAGTAAAAGATGGTGTCTGTATCTCTCAGACTTGATTGATGCCAAGATATATGATTATATTAGTCAAAGATTAATTAAAACTGTCACTTGATCTGAGTATAAAATGAAGCTCTGGAGCAAAATGTGATTTTTCCCATTCTCATGAATCATCAGGGCTTTCTGTAGATCGTCCTAGATTATGTGCCTTACCATGCTCAGCTAGGCATAGGACCTCAGTTTCAGTTTCTTCTGATGATTCATTCCTGAGCTAAATTCATATTGGGACACTGATACAAGTTAACTCTTTGACTCCCGTACCCTAAATACCAACCGCAAAATCTTAACCCTTTGACTCCCTCACCCTATCCGCCAGCTTCCTGCAGGAAGCTGGTAGACAGGATGAGAGAGTCGAAGGATTATGTTTTTGCTTTGCTAGCATGGTTGACAATGCAGAATGCTGGTGGACAGGATGCGGGAGTCAAAGGGTTAAGTTTTAGTCTCTGCTGGATCGTCAGTGTGGAACAGGTCTACGTGAGTTAATTTTTTTCTGTTAGTGCTTGTGTGCTTTTTGTTTACCATTTTGTTTGTTATTGTTGTTGTTGTTGTTGCTGTTGTGTTGTCGATGTTGCTGCTTCTGTTGTTGTGTTATCGCTTGTTTGCTTTTTGTTTGTTCTTTGTCCTTGTTGTTACAGTTGTGTTATTGCTTGTTTGTGTTTTGTTTGTTCTTTGTTCTTGTTGTTACTGTTGTGTTATCGCTTGTTTGCTTTTTGTTTGTTCTTTGTTCTTGTTGCTTTGTTCTATTATTGCTTGTTTGTTATTTGTTTTGCTCTTTGTTCTTGTTGTTGCTGTTGTGTTATTGCGTGTTTGCTTTTTGTTTCTTCTTTGTTCTTGTTGCTTCTGTTCTATTATTGCTTCTTTGTTATTTGTTTGCTCTTTGTTCTTGTTGTTGCTGTTGTGTTGTTGATGTTATTGTTGTTGTCTTATTGCTTGTTTGCTTTTTGTTTGTTCTTTTTGTTGTTGTTGTTGTTGCTGCTGTTGGGTTGTTGGTGTTGTTGTTGTTGTTAGTTGCTGTTGCTCTTCTTTTCTCTTTTTCTTTTTCTTGCTTTTCTTTGTTTTGTCAGTATGTATTTTCTCTCTTTCTTTTATTTTGTTTTCTGGTATTAACGAGAGTATGTTTTTTCCGTTTTTGTTTCAAAAAAATCTTTATCTATCTATCTATCTATCTCTATCTATCTATCTATTGAAACATGTATATATGTATATATAAAACATATGTATATATTTATGTATGTATGTATGTATGTATATATAATTATATATATATATATATATATATAATATATATATATATATATAATATATATATTATAGTATACACATAATATATGTTGTGTGTGTGTGTGTGTGTGTGTGTGTGTGTAGGTTCTGCGTGTGTCTAATTTGTGTTTGTATCTGTTGGTGTATGTGTGTGGTGTGCATCTGTTTGCCTGCCTACCTTCGTCTGTGTATCACTGTATGTCTGAGCGTCTTTGTGTGTATGTGATTTTTTGACATCAGTAGTTCTCTTTCACTGTGAATCATTGGTTTCGTCTTTATATTATTATTATTATTATTATTATTATTATTATTATTATTATTATTATTATTATTATTATTATTATCATTATTATTATTATTATTATTATGATTTCCCCATTTTTCCAACTTTTTGTTTTTGCTTTGTTTTGGTAATACTAATACTAATTTAAATCCATACGTTTTGTAGAAACAATGTCAACCTTTCTCTAAATCTTTACCGACACAATTGTATAACTTTAACTAAAGTAATACTAAGGTTAGATTTATGCATTTTGAGAACATTCTCTCTCACTCTCATTCACTTACTCACTCTGTCTGTCTTTGACTGTCAGTCTGTCTGTCTCTGTGTCTCTCTCCCTCTTTCTTTCTGTCTGTCTGTCTGTCTCACTCTCTCTCTCTCTCTCTCTCTCTCTCTCTCTCTCTCTTCTCTCTTTTCTCTGTCACTGTTGGGTTACAGGCATAACTAATTTGAATCTTGCAGCATCAAAACTTCACTTTAAAGTATTATATGTGAACAAAGGTAATTGTAGTAATACTGTCATGTTCAGAAAAGGAGGATATTTAGACAGGTGGACTTCAGCTATTGTTATGCCTATAATTAATGTGTGTAAGTATCTAAGTGTTAATTTCTGAAAGAAATGACTTATCATGCTCTGGCTAGCAGAACCAAGAATACTCTGTTATGCATAACGCAAAACAATGTGTAAACTAGGCTGCTTTTATTC
>JAPXFY010000027.1:34590418-34607918 GCA_030674185.1 Monoplex corrugatus | reverse complement strand
CAGAACCTGATGGCAGTCAGATAGACAGAACCTGATGGCAGTCAATAGACAGAAAACATGATGAGCAGTCAGTAGACAGAACTGATGGCAGTCAATAGACAGAACTGATGCAGTCAATAGACAGAACCTGATGGCAGTCAATAGACAGAACCTGATGGCAGTCAATAGACAGAACCTGATGACAGTCAATAGACAGAAGCATGATGACTGACAGTCAATAGACAGAACCTCGATGACAGTCAATAGACAGAACCTGATGGACAGTCAATAGACAGAACCTGATGGCAGTCAATAGACAGAACCTGATGGCAGTCAATGGGACTAGAACACTGATGAGCAAGACAAACTATAAATAGACAGAACCTGATGACAGTCAATAGACAGAACCTGATGACAGTCAATAGACAGAACCTGATGCAGTCAATAGACAGAACCTGATGCAGTCAATAGACAGAACCTGATGGCAGTCAATAGACAGAACCTGATGGTCATGACAGATACAGTCAAACAGAACCTGATGGCAGTCAATAGACAGATACCTGATGCAGTCCAATAACAGATAACATCTATCAGTGTCTCAATACAGATAACATGATCAGTTCTAATACAGATATCATGATCGTGTCTCAATACAGATAAGCATTATCGTGTCTCAATACAGATAAATATCGTGTCTCAATACAGATATCATGATCGTGTCTCAATACAGATAACATATCGTGTCTCAATACAGATAACATGATCGTGTCTCAATACAGATAACATGATCGTGTCTCTCTCGTTTCAATACAGATAACATGATCTGTCTCAATACAGATAACATTATCGTGTCTCAATACAGATACAGATTGTCTCAATACAGATACATATCGTGTCTCAATACAGATAACATGATCGTGTCTCAATACAGATATCATGATCTCCGTTTGTGTCTCAATACAGTAACATGATCATGTCTCAATACAGATAACATGATCGTGTCTCAATACAGATAACATGATCATGTCTCAATACAGATAACATTATCTGTCTCAATACAGATAACATTATCGTGTCTCAATACAGATAACATGATCGTGTCTCCATACAGTCAGATAACATGATCATGTCTCATTGCAGATAACGTGATCATTTCTCAATATACATAACATGATCATGTCTCATTAAAGGTAACCTGATCGTGTTTCTTGTCTCAATAACGTGATCAAGTCTCATTCAGTCATTAAATTATTCATTCTTAAAAATTTATTTACCTATTTGATCTTCATTTATTCAATCAGCAAATAATATACACAATCATTTATTTATTATTCAGCTCGTTTATTTATGAAGTTCTTTATACAATCAAGTATTCGTTCGTTTATTCTATTGTTCGGTCGTTTGTTCTTCTCATTCGTCTGTCTGTCTTTCTGCCTCTGACTGTCAGTATGTCTCTGTCTGTCTGTTTCTGTCTGTGCGCGTAGACTGTGATTGGCTTGTGAGTGGAGATACGGCACAGAGTTGTCGATATTGGAGAGATATTTAGAGATACAAAGGTTATCATGGATGGCATTGTAAAACAAGTTTTAATGAAATACAATTATTGCAGGGGAGAGAGCAGCTCCAGCCCCACAGGGCAGCAGATGGAATTATCTACATTTTATTTTTTTTTAAAAAGAACACAATGAATTAAAAGAAAGAAAGAAACACGACACACACACCCCAAAAACAAACAAACAAACAAACAAACAAACAAAAAAACAGACAAAACATTGACAACCTAATAAAACTGATATTACATGCATAATGGCCTGCCATGCAGTGCCACAGTGACCTACAAGGCTGCAGGCTGTCCCACACGACAGTTCTTACTCTTGGTTATTAGACTGATACGATCATTGCCCCAAGACTACACTGGCAAGGATGGTGAAATCTTTTTTAATGGGTGTCAGTGGGGCAGATGTTTTGGGGATTATATGTTTTTGTTACATGCCATCAATCAAGGCTGTTTTTGCTGACCTGTTTCTGAAATCACCGTCATCAAGAGCCACCCACCGCTGGCACGACACAACAAGTTTTATTGCCAATAAATAACAGTACATAAAACAACAGTTCCTGGCCTCTTTTCATTGTCTTGTTTAACATCAGAAAAGGTGGGTTCCGCTTCTTTGATATCACATCACGCGGTTCCTGGATATAATTATCTCCGCTTGGGACAAGGCGGAAATAAACGAGTAATTATGACGGGACAGTGTTCCGTGCAATAAATATTTGCAGCTGGGAGAAGGCACAATTGTTGTATTGTGATGACAAGTACTTCTACCGGCTTGTTGGTGGGAGGCTATGAAGTAAGACATTGCATCATGTAATGAAATGTACTCTGCCCACTGTGGGGGTGTTTAGCAATACACGTGGGTGTGATGCAATACAAGGCACCTTATGACACAATATGCGGAACTACATTGGCTACCAATCAAAGCAAGAATTGAGTACAAAAATTACCACATTCTGCTTTCAGTGCCTGAGTTTGAACACACACACACACACACACACACACACACACACACACACACACACACACACACACACACACACACACACATACATATATATATATATACATACATACATACATATGTATATATCAGAACTCCTCCTGCATACACATTTGTCAAAACTCTCAGGTCTCAAAGAGCTTCTCTCTCAACTGTACCTCGGGTCTCTCTAACAATTTGCGGAAATAACTCTTCTTCTGTTTTTCGTTCGTCTACATGGAACTCCTTTAACTTTTCAGTATCATTAGGACAAAACAGTTGTCTGCTTACTTAAAAAAACAACAACTAAAAACATATCTGTCACACAAATATCTCCACAATTCTGAAAATTATTGCTTGTGGTTCTTGTAGATCCAGTTGCTGGTTAAATCGGAGTCAAATCCGAAAGAGAACCTGGTTTGAGCGTGATTTGCCATGTCCGGGAGACACGCTGTTAACCATTTGACTCCCGCACCCTATCCATCAACTGCAAAAACGTAAGCATTTGACTTCCTCACCCTATCCACCAGCTTTCTGCAGGAAGCTGGTGGATAGGGTGAAGGAGTCAAATGCTTACGTTTTTGCTGCGCTAGTATCGCAAGAAGAATATTTGGGTTGTGTCATCTATAACAGAAAGATGAATTGGGGATGTTTATGAAGAATTGTTTCTCTACTTAGAAGTCACACACACACACACACAAGGAAGGAGAGTGACGAGAAGAAATGTAACCAGTTGAATCATGGATGGCGTGATCTTCATTACACAAACCTTACTTACCCGTCTAACAATACGGTCTAAATACTTCTTTCCCCCTAGAGGGGCCCCTGTGATACTAGCATGGTTGACAGTTCAGGACACCGGTGGATTGGGTGTGGGAGTCACAGGGTTGAACACCACTGCCTCTGCTTTGTCAGAAACAGTCCAACGTTTCAATTTCATGATATCAGAGAGTGTGTCACTGATACGATAAAATCTGTCGATTAAGAATATGGTGAATGTACTTTGCAAAAATGGACCAGACCTTCTGTGTGTTGTTTTCATGTCCGATCATCGCAACTGACATTTTGGTGGCAGAAATTTATCGCGCTACATGTCTCAGTCAGCTTATGGAAAGAAATTGGCATGCTGAGCCACTGTAGTGCGCATATACTTTGCTGCAGAGATTCATTTATTGCGTATATACTTTGCTGCAGAGATTCATTTATTGCGTACATACTTTGCAGAGATTCATTTATTGCGCACATACTTTGCAGAGATTCATTTATTGCGTATGTACTTTGCAGAGATTCATTTATTGCGTATATACTTTGCTGCAGAGATTCATTTATTGGGCGTGTACATTTATTGCGTGTATACTTTGCAGAGATTCATTTATTGCTCATATACTTTGCAGAGATTCATTAATTGCGTACATACTTCGCAGAGATTCATTTATTGCGTACATACTTTGCAAAGATTCATTTATTGTGTACATACTTTGCAGAGATTCATTTATTGCGTACATAATTTGCAGAGATTCATTTTATTGCGTATATACTTTGCAGAGATTCATTTATTGCGTATATACTTTGCACAGATTCATTTATTGTGTGTATACTTTGCAGAGATTCATTTATTGTGTGTATACTTTGCAGAGATTCATTTATTGTGTGTATACTTTGCAGAGATTCATTTATTGCGTATATACTTTGCAGAGATTCGTTTATTGTGTATATACTTTGCAGAGATTCGTTTATTGTGTATATACTTTGCAGAGATTCGTTTATTGTGTATACACTTTGCAGAGATTCATTTATTGTGTGTATACTTTGCTGCAGAGATTCATTTATTGCGTACATACTTTGCAAGGATTCATATATTGCGTATATGTATACACTTTGCAGAGATTCATTTATTGCGTATACTTTGCAGAGATTCATTTATTGCGTATACATAAAAAATAATTATGTATATATATGTATATACACACACACACAACACACACACACACACACACACACCACACACACACAATATATATATATATATATATATATATATATATATAATATATATTTATATACTTTGCAGAGATTCATTTTTGCGTATACTTTGCAGAGATTCATTTATTGCGTACATACTTTGCAGAGATTCATTTATTGCGTACATACTTTGCAGAGATTCATTTATTGCGTACACACTTTGCAGAAATTCATTTATTGCGTACATACTTTGCAGAGATTCATTTATCGCGCATACACTTTGCAGAGATTCATTTATTGCGTATGTGCTTTGCAAAGATTCATTTATTGCTTATATAGTTTGCAGAGATACATTCAATGCGTATGTACTTTGCAGAGATTCATTTATTGCGCATATACTTTGCAGAGATTCATTTATTGCGTGTATACTTTGCAGAGATTCATTTATTTCCAATTTTCACGGTAAGAAGTTGGCATACTAAGCCAATGTAGTGAACGTATGTGCAGAAATTAATTTGTTTTATGTCCTCACTGGAGTAACTTGATACTGAAATTTGACAGGAATAGTCAAATCTGGCATACGTTGGAAACAAAAATTGAAAGAAAAAGAATGTTTATCTCTTAATAGCAAAGTTGATTTTAAACTGTTTGTTTGTTTGTTTGTTTGTATGTACGTGTGTGTATATGCGTGTGTGTGTGTGTTTGTGTTGTGTGTGTGTTGTGTATGTGTGTGTGTGTGTGTGTGTGTGTATGTTGATGGGTGAAGAGAGTAGTGGATGGAGTGATACACTTTGAATCCCTCCGCCAGGTGACGTGTTCTTTACCCAGAAATGGAATAAGAGCAGACGATATCAGACAGGAAAAAAAGGGTAATCTTCTAATCATGTCCGCCATGCTTAGGCCATCACAACTGACTCTTGGAATCACATTTAACAAAACTGTGATGATAAACACTTTCGACTAACGCTGTCATTATCATCAAGTGCCCTGCCACATGGCGTAGGCGATCATGGCCCTCCATATGCATCTATCCCTTATTGCCGCAAGCACACCTTCCATCCTGTCTATCCTCAGCCACCCTGCAAGTCCGTCCGATATTTTTTCCTGGGGCCTACCTGGTGCTCTCTTTCCCTCCAGCTTTCCTGTCGTGACCAGGTGCTCTAATTCCCTTTCCTCATAAAATGGCCTATAAATGTTGCCTGTCTATTCCTAATCTTCCTTACGCATGATCCTCTTGTGTCTGCCTCCAGACTGTGTTGAAGGATAATTGCCTTGAAGAGATACCTGACAGTGCTGAACTTAGATATGTTGATCGTCATGGACATGTAGGTACTGCCTAGGGAAGCTGGTGGGGTGGGGGTGGGGGGTCCATCACTAAAGTAGAATTTCTGTCAGTTCCACCGTCACCCACTGACCTCTCCGAGAATATGCCCAAAGTCACATTTGACACTTTCGTTTTACATGACGGAAAGTAACAGTGATTAGAACATGATAACTGAAAACATTATAATCATTCCCTGTGATTTTGTGATCTTCTGTGTGATGTTGCTGGTGGTGACAGACTTGTGTTTCAGATTTCAAACATTTACAAAAGAGTAATTGACATAATTTCCATTTTGTTTTGTTTTGTATTGGTTCTAGTGATTTACTGTCAGAAATAACTCACCGTTTTTAACATTTTAAACAATAGAATCAGAATCGGTTGTGATTATCCTTCTGCAGATATGATGGTGGATTATGGCTATTATCACAGCTGATGAAGCTTTCCTTTCTTTTATATACAGCATAAAAATGATCTAACAAATAATTTGGTTTAAATCAAATTTTCATTTTCAGTCTTTTTCTCCTGTGTCAGTTTTCCCGGATTTTTGTTTGTTTTTGTTTATTTGTTTGTTTGTTGTTGTTGTTTTTTTGCCATAAACTTATTGAAATATAATAGTAATTAAAGAAATGGGGTGTTTTTCGAGCGATTTCCAAATTTTCAGCAGAAATCTGGAGCACCAGAATCAGTGTTTCCCTAGAGCTTTAACAATCTGTTGTTTTAATCGTTTGATAAAAGATATTATATCATGTGATGTGTAAAAATGAGCTGGGATTTCATCTTTCCTTCTGAGTAGTAAATATAAGAGTTTTACAGGATCTAACTGCGTTTATAAATGCCAGAATGAGGGATTTATCACATAAACACAAGATTAAAATCAGACTTGTTGGTACGTTCAAGACTGAGAAAACCTGCCAGCCAAACTTTAGGAACCTCTCCATGTAAAAAAGTAAAAAACCTAAATGCAGGACATGTCCTTTCGTGTGCTCAACCACCATAGTCAGAGGCCCCAAATCTCATATGCAAATTACAAAACAATAAAATGTCAACCCTATAACATTGTCTACTTGATCAGCTGCTCTAAATGTTTTCAACTGTACATTCATGAAAGTGGACGTACCCTTGATACACATTTCAAAGAACACTTGGCTGATATCCGACATCAAAGAGATAAAACCATCTCACATCATTTCAACCAGAATACTCAGTCAATGACATCTGGGTGAAAGAACTGTGGCTTCTATACAGCAACAGCACCATAGACAGGAAAGACAGAGAATCCCATCTCATAGATAAACTTGTAACACGCAATCCACATGGTTTCAATGACAAGCCATAAAGAGTTCCTTAACAGAATTCAGCATCATTCCACTTTATATACTTTTACCCGGACATGGCTCTTTGTGCGTGTAATTTTACCTTGGTGTGTATGTGTGTGCGTGTATATTCACTCAAATGCATAGAATTAACTTCCTTGTCCTTTATATGTCATTTACGTTTATACCGCTTGGATGACTTTACGCATACAATCTTCTTTCAATGTGCCCTTGAGTCCATGTATATTTTACCTCGATGATGAATTGCGATACTTTCTTTTCCCCTCTCCATATCTTATCCTACTGAAATAGACCATATTGTCACCATTTTCCCATTTTAGTGAGGTCTTAGCTTTGCGGCTGCATATATGCCTTTTTCAAAAATCTATTTTCTTTCTCGTTTCACAAGATAGGCCCAGCCACGTCTAAGGGTGTTTTTTTTTCTCCGGGGACTCCGGGTTTTCCCTTCAGCCCCTTGGCTGTTGGTTTAGGATGTTTTTCTTCCTATTTTAAGATCAGACCGGATTCATTGCACTAGGCACGATCCATTTACGTCAGTCTTACCTCTTGATTATATATTTTTCCATTCAGTCGGTCATATGCTTATATTTTTTTCTTATGCATTATCTAATAATAAGATACTTTACATTCTAAAAACTGCTCTTTGCTAGTGCATCACAGTCCCTGGACCTCTTCAGGATAAAACAATATTAATATGGTATGACCACTATTCGAATTGCAGAATTCATCTCACTTCCCGTCTGACATCATATTTACTCACAAACACATTATGATGTCATTTTAGTCATTTTCTCCCACTGGATGAAGCAGCAGAGATGTTTCAGTCTTTAATCTCCTAATTTTCATATCTGGTGTTTGCTCGTTTGTGATCTTACGTCCACGCTTGACAAAGGCCAGTTGGCCGAAAATTTGCGCCTGTCTTGTCTGGTTGTATTAAATACGCGTTCTGATTCTTTTTTCGTGTTTTTCTGGTTCCCGTTTGCTTGATCGCGCTCAGTCACACTTGTTTTGGATTTAAAGTATTCTGTGTGATTAGATTTTATGTCTCACGTGACTGTTACTGTATTTCACTCCATCCACTCCTACCTTCACCACTCAACACCACACACACACACACACACACACACACACACACACACACACACACACACAACACACACACACACACACACACACACACACACACACCACACACACAAACACATACACACACACAACCACACACAGCACACAAACACAAACACACACAAACACACACAACACACACACACAAACACACAAACACACCCCCACCACCCCCCCACACACACCACACCCACACCACACCCCACCACACACACACACACACACACACACACACACACACACACACACACACAACACACACACACACACACACACACACACACACACACACACACACACACACACACACACACACACACCACACACGCACACTTGAAATGAACTTTGCATTTACGAGATGACATTTTGTTTTCTTTCAATTCTTGCTTCCAACGTTTGCGAGGTTTAATTATTCCTGTCAAAATTCAGTATCAAGTTACTCCAGTGAGGACTTACCAACGAATTTCTGCACATACGTTCACTACAGCGGCGTACTATGACAACTTCTTTCCATGAAAATTGGAAATAAATGAATCTCTGTAGCAAAGTGTATTCGCACTACACGCCACTTTTTCCCATGAAAGTTATGCAGCTTTTTTGGGGGGAAGTTTTCTGTTTCATATATTTGATCATGCATGATTTTAAGATGAAGAAATAACTATGGCTTGAACATGTTGCTTGCTTGTAGAACTGATTTTACATGTCTTTTTTATAATTTTTTTTATTGCAGTCACGTCTATAGTTGTACAAAACTGGTCTCCATTGTTCTTGTCAAGTCCTTACTAAAAATGTCACAAATGACACTTGTTCATTCTTTCAGGAAGTACGAAAGAAGACAAACTGATAGCTCCTGGATGTTATTTTCATTTTTAAAATAGGCAGGGGAATTTTGTTTTATGTCCCTTAGCCCCTATGGTGGGTGTTTGCGGGATGTCTCAACATGTACAAACAAGATCTTGTGTCGGAAGTGATGCAGGCCATGAAAACTAAACCTCATTCCTCACGTACACGCTGACAAAATCCTATTGTTTTTACTTCTCTTTGTAGCATCGTAATTCATGAAAGCCCCAGTATGATGACCCTTGCATTGCTGTTACTGTACAATATGTAAACATTTTTATGTCCAACATCACAACTTATTTTTTCACTGGGTGGGTGGTCCGACTTTTTCCATTACATCCAAAATCAAAAAACAAAAACAAACAAAAAAGAAAAAAGCATTGTACAAGTTAACTTTTCCTTTTTGTTTTTTTATTGCAAACAAATGGTTTAACTTTATACAATTACAGACATTTTTATTTGCTTTCAGTTTTGAAATTCTGTGGTCTGTATCACCCCCACCCCCCTTCTTTTTTCTCACGACATTTTGTTACTCTCTCTCTCTCTCTCTTATGTAGCCTATATATGTATTATATATATATATATATATATATATATATATATATATATATTGTGTGTGTGTGTATGTGTGTGTGGTATGTATGTATGTATGTATGTATGTATGTATGTATGTATCTATGTATGTATGTATGTGTATGTGTGTATGTATGTATGTATGTATGTGTGAGTGTATGTATGTATGTACGTACGTATGTATGGTATGTATGTATGTATGTATGTATATGTGTATCTGTATGTGTATGTATGTATGTGTGTGTGCGTGTATGTATGTATGTATGTGTGTGTATGTATGTATGTATGTATGTATGTATGTATGTATGTGTGTGTGTGTGTATGTATGTATGTATGTGTGTGTGTGTGTGCGTATGTGAATGCAGAGGGTTTAGGGGTGTGTGTACGTGTGCATGCTTCTGTTTGTGTGTGTTTTCAGTGTTATTGTTGCACTGATAATTTGGGAAAGGTATCTGTTGGCATTTTTGATGAACCACGTTTATACTGCACTGACGTATTGGTATAAATATGTATCCCACATGTTTGTACCACATTATAATGTATTATCATGGTGATGTTTATGCTGCGTTGATGTATGTATCAAAATGGCAATGTGTAAGCTGTTTGTAAAGTGCAATGAGCATTCTGTGACATGTGTGTGCTACATAAATGGAATTGCTTTTTTTAATTTTTTATTGATATACATGTACTGTGCCCTCCATTACACATGGCGTAATTTAGTGTACGTTTAGCGGTACAAGGCGGTATGACGTAATACACAGCTCCACATGACGTAAACAGTGTGCCCTTAACTGTATTTGAAAGTTATGTAGTGTTACTGTACATTCAGCAGTGAATGAGGATAAGTCACAAAGCATTGTATGACTGTCATTATTGATCTTAACACATTTACGGACAGTATTTCGTTCTGTAGTTTTGATTCTTTAATACATAATAATAATAATAACGAAGATTTGTTGAGCGCCTTTTCTCGACTGAGCTCTAAGCGCTTTACATCGATACAAATTATGATAATGACTAGAGCAAATCAAACAATCACTAAATCAAACAAGCAAATGAATCAACAAATGAATAAAACTCAAAAAGACATGCTCGCAATGCCCCCTCCCCCCCTCCCCCGCACACACACACACCCCACCCCACCTGCACATACTGGCGTGCCGCACGCGCGCACGCGCACGCACGCACACACACACACCCACCCACACACACACACACACACACACACACACACACACACACACACACACACACACACACACACACACCGCTCCAAAGACACATGGAAAATATAAACACTAGAGGTAAAGTGGATTGGGGGCAGCGGAAGGGGGGGGGGGGGGCACTGAGGGGATTCCAGAGGAGGGTGGGAGGCGGCGTAAGATAGAACCGGGATCAGTGTTGCTTAAATAAACAGGAGAGATGCAGTGGATTGGGGGCAGCGGGAGGGGGGCGGGGCACTGAGGGGATTCTAGGGGGGGGGGGAGGGAGGCGGCGTAAGATAGGGCCGGGTCAGTATTGCTTAAACAGATAGGTCTTCAGAGAGGACTTGAAAGAGGCTGTAGAAGTAGAATGTCTATTGGTGAGGGGGAGGGTATTCCAGATGGCTGGACCCTGATAGGAGAAACAACGCTGACCAAAGGATTTTGTTCTAACAGTAGGGAGACAGAGAATGCGATCATCAGATGAGGAACGGAGATTTCGAGAAGGGACGTAGAGGCGAAGAATGTCAGACAGATAATCAGGGCCTGTGCCAGAGACAGATGAGAAACAGATTGAAGAAAGTTTATATGAGATTCTAGATTGTACAGGTAGCCAGTGCAAGGATTTCAGAAGAGGTGTGATATGTTCATGTTTGGGTGACTTGAGAATCAGCCTTGCAGCATTGTTTTGTACTTTTTGGAGCTTTTGAAGCAGATACTTTGGCACGCCTGCAAGAAGAGCATTACCATAATCAAGCCTGGATAAAACAAAGGAACAAACCAGAGTTTTGGTTGCATCTACAGACAGATAGTGGCGGATGGTGCTTATTCTCCTAAGTTCCAGGTATGCTATCCTGCAGACATTTGATATGTGAGATTTAAAAGAAAGGGTCTGATCAAAAATGACACCAAAGTTACGAACATGGGGAGAAATCTGAATGTCAGCACCATCAATACAAATCGCGTCTGGAAGTGAGGGATGTTTTTAAAATTTTGGAGGAACAGTTAACAAAACTTCTGTTTTTTCTTCATTGAACTGCAGTTTGTTGAGTGTCATCCAAGCCTTTAAATCATATATGCAGTTTTGAGTACTTTCAATCACTTGATGGATTTGAGTAATTGGGCTGGACTGATAGAGCTGTACATGTTTGTATCACGTGCGATTCTATGAAGGTATGCAGATAAAGGAATAACGTTATGTATCAGAAGAACAAGTAAACCAAAGTGAACGCGTATTAAACACAACAAGACAAGACAAGCGCAAATTTTCGGCCAACCGGCCTTTGTCAAGCGCGAATGCACGGTCACAAACAGACCACAAACAACATCAAACAACGGATAATAAGAAGAGATTAAAAACTTCCCTGCCGCCTCGTCACCAACTAACCGGCGTATAATACAACAAACAGCCGTAGAGTATTTACGGAGAAAACCTATGGTGCATTCTTTATAACAATAATTTATAATAACAAACAGCCGCCGTTCTGTTGTTTAAGGAGAGAACTTCTTCGTGCTGTCTTTATGGCAACAATTTATAACTATATACAACCGCACGGTATCTTGGTATTTTGATAAAATGAGACCTCTTCGTGTATATTCTCCTATACACGGCTCTATAAGGTATCAGATAAAGGAATAAGTTTGTATAGAAAAACAAGTAATCTAAAGGAAGCGTTTAAAATAACTAAGCAAGACAAGCTGCTAATTCCTTCGCATACGCTTTGTCAAGCCATCACTGTCACATATTACTGAGCCGAAGACAACTCCAACGGATAATTCATTGTAACGATTAAATCTTCCCTGGCTCGTCACCTACGTAGTCCGCCGTCATAATCAACACGTAGCCTGGTCGAGTCATGTTACGGATTAAACTATGGTCGCATTCTTTATAACTATTTTAATCAACAGCCTTCTGTTGTTTGGCTTCTGTCGTGTCTGTCTTTAATGTCTTACATTTTACTATCTGTTACAATCGCTTTTCTGTCTGTTATTTGTTAATAATGTACGCTTCTATTTCCTTGTTTCGTTTAGAATCTTACTGATCTGTTCAATGTCTTTTTGTCTGCTATTACCTCTGTGCAATGCATTCAGTCTGCTCTTAATGTACTCTGTCCTCTGCTTCTGTCTGTTTCGCTATGTCATGTCACTAAGTCACGTCCATTCCGTTCTCGTTTACTCTGTCACAATGTCTTCTCTCTGTTCTGTTCACAATGTCTGTCTGTCTCATTTTCCTGTTCCTACTGTCTTTACTGTCTGTCGTTCAATGTCTTTTCTGCTGTCTTTCGGACTTCTGTGTCTAAGTCCTGTCTTCTCTTTTCTGTCTTCTGTCTTCTTCTGTCCGATTCAATGTCTTTTCATGTCTGTCTATTCTTTGTTCGTCTCATATGTCTGTCTAGTCAGTTTTCCTGTCTTACTCTGCTTGTCTTTTCTTCTTGCTTTGTCGTTAATCGTCTCTTTTCTGTCTTGTCTTTCTGTCTTCTTGTCTTTTCTGTCTGTCATGTCTTTTCGTCATGTCTTTCTCTTTTCTGTCTGTCTTGTCTTTTCTGTCTGTGTCTTTTGTTCTCCTAATGTCTTCTGTCTGTCTATGTCTTTTCTGTCTATTCTTTCTGTCATCAATGTCTCTTGCTGTCATCTTTTCTGCTTCTGCTTCTGTCTATTCTGATGCTTCTGTCTGTCTGCTCTTCTGTCTATGTCTTTTCTGTCTGTCTATGTCTTTTCTGTCTGTCTATGTCTTCTGTTTCGCGTCTATCTATTTTTTCGTCTTCTGAGTCTTTTCTGTCTGTCTGATGTCTTTTCTGTCTTCTAGTCTTTTTCTGTCTGATCTCTGTTGTCTTTTCTGTCAGTCTATGTCTTTTCTGTCTTCTATGTCTTTCTGTATCTGTTGTCGATGTCTTTTCTGTCTTGTTCTGATGTCTTTTCTGTCTGTCTATGTCTTTCTGTCTTCTATGTCTTTCTTCTCTGTCTTCTGTCATGTCTTTCTGTCTGTCTGATGTCTTTTCTGTCTGTCTATGCTTTCTCTGTCTATGTCTTTTCTGTCTTCTATGTCTTTTCTGTCTGTCTGATGTCTTTTCTGTCTGTCTGATGTCTTTTCTGTCTTCTATGTCTTTTCTGTCTTCTATGTCTTTTCTGTCTGTCTATGTCTTTCTGTCTGTCTGATGTCTTTTCTGTCTGTCTATGTCTTTTCTGTCTTCTGATGTCTTTTCTGTCTTCTGATGTCTTTTCTGTCTGTCTATGTCTTTTCTGTCTTCTATGTCTTTTTGTCTGTCTGATGTCTTTTCTGTCTTCTATGTCTTTTCTGTCTGTCTGATGTCTTTTCTGTCTGTCTATGTTTTCTGTCTTCTATGCTCTGTCTGTCTATGTCTTTCGTTCTATGTCTTTTCTGTCTGCATGTCTTTTCGTCTAGTCTGATGTCTTTTCTGTTCTGTCTGATGTCTTTTCTGTCTTCTGATGTCTTTTCTGTCTGTCTGATGTCTTTTCTGTCTTCTGATGTCTTTTCTGTCTGATCTATGTCTTTTCTGTCTGATGTCTTTTCTGTCTGTCTATGTCTTTTCTGTCTATCTGATGTCTTTCTGTCTGTCTGATGTCTTTTCTGTCTTCTGATGTCTTTTCTGTCTTCTGATTCTTTTCTGTCTGTCTATGTCTTTTCTGTCTGTCTGATGTTTTTCTTCTTGTCTGTCTGTGATGTCTTTTCTGTCTTCTATGTCTTCTTTCTGTCTGTCTGATGTCTTTTCTGTCTGTCTGATGTCTTTTCTGTCTATCTATGTCTTTTCTGTCTGTCTGATGTCTTTTCTGTCTACTATGTCTTTTCTGTCTGTCTGATGTCTTTTCTGTCTATCTATGTCTTTTCTGTCTGTCTGATGTCTTTTCTGTCTGTCTGATGTCTTTTTCTGTCTGTCTGATGTCTTTTTCTGTCTGTCTATGTCTTTTCTGTCTTCTATGTCTTTTCTGTCTGTCTGATTCTTTTCTGTCTATCTGATGTCTTTTCTGTCTGTCTGATGTCTTTTCTGTCTGTCTGATGTCTTTTCTGTCTGTCTGATGTCTTTTCTGTCTGTCTGATGTCTTTTCTGTCTGTCTGATGTCTTTTCTGTCTGTCTGATGTCTTTTCTGTCTCTGATGTCTTTTCTGTCTGTCTGATGTCTTTTCTGTCTGTCTGATGTCTTTTCTGTCTTCTGATGTCTTTTCTGTCTGATGTCTTTTCTGTCTGTCTGATGTCTTTTCTGTCTATCTGATGTCTTTTCTGTCTGTCTGATGTCTTTTCTGTCTGTCTGATGTCTTTTCTGTCTGTCTGATGTCTTTTCTGTCTGTCTGATGTCTTTTCTGTCTGTCTGATGTCTTTTCTGTCTGATCTTTTTCTGTTGTCTGATGTCTTTTCTGTCTGTCTGATGTCTTTTCTGTCTGTCTATGTCTTTTCTGTCTGTCTGATGTCTTTTCTGTCTATGTCTTTCTGTCTGTCTGATGTCTTTTCTGTCTGTCTGATGTCTTTTCTGTCTGTCTGATGTCTTTTCTGTCTGTCTGATGTCTTTTCTGTCTGATGTCTTTTCTGTCTGTCTGATGTCTTTTCTGTCTGTCTGATGCTTTTCTGTCTGTCTGATGTCTTTCTGTCTGATGTCTTTTCTGTCTGTCTGATGTCTTTTCTGTCTGTCTGATGTCTTTTCTGTCTGTCTGATGTCTTTTCTGTCTGTCTGATGTCTTTTCTGTCTGTCTGATGTCTTTTCTGTCTGTCTGATGTCTTTTCTGTCTATCGATGTCTTTTCTGTCTGTCTGATGTCTTTTCTGTTGTCTGATGTCTTTTTCTGTCTGTCTGATGTCTTTTCTGTCTGTCTGATGTCTTTTCTGTCTGCTGATGTCTTTTCTGTCTGTCTGATGTCTTTTCTGTCTGTCTATGTCTTTTCTGTTCTGATGTTTCTTTTTCTGTCTCTGATGTCTTTTCTGTCTGTCTGATGTCTTTTCTGTCTGTCTGATGTCTTTTCTGTTGTCTGATGTCTTTTCTGTCTGTCTGATGTCTTTTCTGTCTGTCTGATGTCTTTTCTGTCTATCTGATGTCTTTTCTGTCTGCTGATGTCTTTTTGTTTCTGATGTCTTTTCTGTCTGTCTGATGTCTTTTCTGTCTGTCTGATGTCTTTCTGTCTGTCTGATGTCTTTTCTGTCTGATGTCTTTTCTGTCTGTCTGATGTCTTTTCTGTCTGTCTGATGTCTTTTCTGTCTGTCTGATGTCTTTTCTGTCTTCTGATGTCTTTTCTGTCTGATGTCTTTTCTGTCTGTCTGATGTCTTTTCTGTCTGATTGATGTCTTTTCTGTCTGTCTATGTCTTTTCTGTCTGTCTGTGTCTTTTTGTCTGATGTCTTTTCTGTCTGTCTGATGTCTTTTCTGTCTGATGTCTTTTCTGTCTGTCTGATGTCTTTTCTGTCTGTCTGATGTCTTTTCTGTTGATGTCTTTCTGTCTGTCTGATGTCTTTTCTGTCTGTCTGATGTCTTTTCTGTCTGTCTGATGTCTTTTCTGTCTGTCTGATGTCTTTTCTGTTGCTGATGTCTTTTCTGTCTGTCTGATGTCTTTTCTGTCTGTCTGATGTCTTTTCTGTCTGTCTGATGTCTTTTCTGTCTGATGTATTTTCTGTCTGTCTGATGTCTTTTCTGTCTGTCTGATGTCTTTTCTGTCTATCTGATGTCTTTTCTGTCTGACTGATGCTTTTTGTTGTCTGATGTCTTTTCTGTCTGTCTGATGTCTTTTCTGTCTGTCTGATGTCTTTTCTGTCTGTCTGATGTCTTTTCTGTCTGATGTCTTTTTCTGTCTGTCTGATGTCTTTTCTGTCTGATTTGTCTTTTCTGTCTGTCTGATGTCTTTTTCTGTCTGTCTGATGTCTTTTCTGTCTGATGTCTTTTCTGTTGTCTGATGTCTTTTCTGTCTGATTGTCTTTTTTCTGTCTATCTGATGTCTTTTCTGTCTGTCTGATGTCTTTTGTCTGATGTCTTTTCTGTCTGTCTGATGTCTTTTCTGTCTGATGTCTTTTCTGTCTGTCTGATGTCTTTTCTGTCTGTCTGATGTCTTTTCTGTCTGATGTCTTTTTCTGTCTGTCTGATGTCTTTTCTGTCTGATGATGTTTTTTTTCTGTCTATCTGATGTCTTTTCTGTCTATCTATGTCTTTTCTGTCTGTCTGATGTCTTTTCTGTCTGTCTGATGTCTTTTCTGTCTGATCTATGTCTTTTCTGTCTGTCTGATGTCTTTTCTGTCTGTCTGATGTCTTTTCTGTCTGTCTGATGTCTTTTCTGTCTGTCTGATGTCTTTTCTGTCTGTCTGATGTCTGTTCTGTCTGTCTGATGTCTTTTCTGTCTGTCTGATGTCTTTTCTGTCTGTCTGATGTCTTTTCTGTCTGATGTCTTTTCTGTCTGTCTGATGTCTGTTCTGTCTGTCTGATGTCTGTTCTGTCTGTCTGATGTCTTTTCTGTCTGTCTGATGTCTTTTCTGAATGTCTGATGTCTTTTCTGTCTGATGTCTTTTCTGTCTGTCTGATGTCTTTTCTGTCTGTCTGATGTCTTTTCTGTCTGTCTGATGTCTTTTCTGTCTGTCTGATGTCTTTTCTGTCTGTCTATGTCTTTTCTGTCTGTCTGATGTCTTTTCTGTCTGATGT
>JAPXFY010000027.1:34560418-34587918 GCA_030674185.1 Monoplex corrugatus | reverse complement strand
CAGAACACCTTAAACATATTGACTGTCTGGTTAGCAAAGCCAGAACAAGATTGAGGCAGCGAGATGTGGTTTCTAAGAAGAATGTTGAGAGTTTCATGGACAGCAAAGAAAACAAACGAGACAGTCTTGATGGAGGCAGACACAAGACGATCATTCATAACGAAGATTAGGAAAAGACAGGCGACATTTATAGGCCATTTTATGAGGAAAGGGGAATTAGAGCACCTGGTCACAACAGGAAAGCTGAAGGTAAAGAGAGCACCAGGTAGACCCAGGGAGAAAATATTGGACGGCCTTGCCGGGTGGCTGAGGACAGAGAGAGTGGGAGATGTGCTTGCGACAACAAGGGATGGATACATATGGACGGCCATGATCGCTAACGCCATGCGGCAGAGCACTTGATGATGATGATGATGATTGTGAGGTGGACATGAAACGATGAGAAACTGCATGGATGAGTCTGCGTTGTTTTCATGTAGCCAACGCATTCCATAAAGAGTGTTTGTGTGCTTCGCTGTCAGTGAGATGATGGATCAGTAAACTGCGTGTTCAAATTCTGTTGGGTTCACCACTGTGCAGAATTCAAGTCTGCTTGTCAGCATGTGTAGCTTAAGTTTATCTCCTACTCTAACACACTCACTTCCCAGGAAGTAGACCATCTAAGTTTTAAGCCATCTTTCTTTTATTACAATATGAAATAAATCATGAGAGGAGGAAAACCTGTCTTTTCATACCGTTGTGAAATTATGTGCGCGAATGCACTGATATGTGTACTTAATGTTCTTTTCCTTTTTTTTCCCTGTTGAAATATTGAAACGCTTATAGCCCTGATATGACTCTACGCAGTCGGCTGGGCTTTAAACAACAATAATAATAAGGGGGAAAAGCTGTCTTTGCATACCCGGTTATGAAAAAACACATGTAAATTTTTGTGCAGTTTCTTTCCCTGCACAGTCAGTGCAATGCACACCTCTTCCTGGCTCCCTTCATTTTTTTAAATTCCACTGCCGTCCGGAATCGCCTGACAAAAGTAACTGTATTACAGTCAGTGCCCTGCCATTTCAAAAAAACACTTCTTTGTGTAGTCAGCAAAGTTTACAACGCTTTCCTTTTAGAAATATTCACATGCACAGTAATTCACAAATGTTTTGCTTGAAACCGCCGCCATCTTACTCCAAACGGACACCTCCCATACCGCCTATCCCGTGCTTGTTGCTTGCAGCTTCATAATATACCAAATATGCCAACATTATCAGCATAAACCATTAAACCAGTTCACTGAATTGCATGAAAAACATTCTTTTATCATGAACCCCACTTTCATAAAAAAACAACAGAAAAATAAAACTGCATCCAAAGGAGAGTTATTGTGTTAGTTTCTAAAACTGAGACACTGGAAATTCCACCCAATGAAAACAAAAACGAAAATGAAAATATCTTATTCCTATAATGAAACGCACTTTTCCAACATACATTTTTCCAACTCAGCGTTCTCACCTGACAGACAAGTTTCCCAACCTTGAGCCCAGGGTCAAGACTCTGGCAGGCCAACGAAGGTTTTTAGAGTGACAAATATAGCTTGGGTTCTTGACAAGAAAAGCATTTACTTGGGTTCATCAAGGTTACACACCACAAATTGGAAAAAAAGTCAAGACACTTAAACCAGAATTTCAAAAATAACCTAAAACCCATTTCAATACTGCACCTGCATGTATGTTGCTGATATTGCTGTGATGGTTTACCTTTAAAAACCTTGTCATAATACACACACACACACACACACACACACACACACACACACACACACACACACACACGCACACATACATGTGTGCAATGAATAGACCAGTAAGTGTGTGGTGTGGCGCATGGAGTGGTCAGTGTTGGTGTGGCGTGAGATACCTTGTGATCCATGAATCAATATATATATCCTGACCACACAACTTTCCTGTATGTTTCCTCTCTCCGTTTTCTGTACCATTCATTTATTTCAACCCATTCTCCCTCCATCCCTATCGTGCTGCACGTGTTTCACTGACCTGGTTACAAACTGTAGACAAAACAGACCCCTGTCTTTGATTGGTCTGTACATCATCATCATCATGTGCCCTGCCGCATGGCGTTGGCGATCACGGCCCTCCATGTGCATCTATCATTTGTCGCCGCAAGCACATCCTCCACCCTCTCTGTCCTCAGCCACCCCGCAAGTCCGTCAAATATCTTCTCCCTGGGTCTACTTGGTGTTCTTTTTCCCTCCAGCTTTCTTGTTGTGACCAGGTGCTCTAATTCCCCTTTACTCATAAAATGACCAATAAATGTCGCCTGTCTTTTCCTAATCTTCCTTATGAATGATCTTCTTGTGTCTGCCTCCATCAAAAGTGTCTCGTTTGTTTTCTTTCCTGTCCATGGAACTCTCAACAGTTTTCTTAGAAACCACATCTGGGCTGCCTCAATCTTGTTCTGGCTTTGCGTGTTGATTGTCCACGCCTCACAACCGTATAACATTATCGGTTCTATATAACATTCAAGAACTCTCTTCCTGGTGTTACTTGATAGGCATTTGTTGGTAAGAATGCTTGTCATCTTCTTGAATGGTGTTTTGGCTTGGCCGATTCTGCTGGCTATTTCTGATGTGCATCTGCCTTCTGGTGAGATAATCGTTCCCAGATATTTAAACTTATCAACCTGTCTCAAATTTGTGCCTTTTGTTGTTATTTCGCATGAGGGGATTTCTTGTTTTTTACTGATTACCGTGACTTCCGTCTTCTTACTATTTAGCTTCAGCCCTTTATTTTTCCTTTCTATTTCTATTATATTCACAAGTTTTTGTAGGCCCCTTTCATTTTCTGCAATTAGCGTGGTGTCATCTGCGTAACGAATGTTGTTTATCATTTTTTCCTCCAACCTTTAATCCAGGGCATTCTTCTAGGTTTCTCATGATGGTTTCGTTATAAAATGAAAACAAATCTGGTGTCAGAACACAACCTTGCCTGACTCCTCTTTTGAAATTTTGGAAAGAGCTTATATCGTTTTCTATATTCATTGCAGCTGTTTGTTCCCAATACATGTTTCTGATTATTCGTGGATCTTTTCTATCAATAGTGAATCTTTCTAGTTGATTGATCAATTCTTCTTGTCTTACCCGATCGAAAGCCTTGGTACAATCAACAAAGCATAAACGTAACTCCTTATTCAACTCGACTGACCTCTCTGTGATAATTCTCAGGATGTATATGGCATTGATAGTTCCTTTCCCTTCGACAAATCCACACTGTTCTTCTGTTATTTCTCTTTTGTGGGTGAAAAAGACCACCCACAAACACATTGACTTTACACGTTAAGTACATTTAGACTGAAAATTAATCAACATGAAGAAATATCCGTAGGCGTTATGATGCTTTCGTGAGATTTGTTCAAACCAGACACGAATTTGTCATCAGTTTCTTGGATAGTCAGTAATAAGAAGCTCTGGGGACAGCCGGACAGCAGAAGGTCCTTAGAGGAGAACCCCCCGTCAAGCAAGTGTTTTGGCCCTTAACTCCTGACTCTCTAAATGGGCCAGGCCACACCCACGTCATGACTCCTGGATGCCCCTGTGCTGTCGCCCTTTTCTTTCTTTTTTTTATTTTTATAAGAAATTTGTCCTCGACCTGGAATCGAACCCGCGCATTCTAGGTGGTCAGGTTCCTCATAGCAAAATCAACCCTTGTGACGGCTGTCTTAACCACTTGGCTATTGGTCACAGCAACATATAGAGGAATTTTAAGCTTTATGACGTTACTCTTGTTCCTACTGGTCCAGATCCAGCTAGAGCTATTTCCGCTGTTTCTGCCATTGCCTTTAGGGCTCTGGTCCTCTCTCTCCCCGAAATCGATAGCTGCTTCATGAGATCATAGGCTGATTAGGCAGTGTTATATAGTGTTTTAAAGCCAGACACCAACCTGTCACCTGTCAGTGTTATGAAGCCAGACACACATCTATCACTTGTCAGTGGTATGAAGCCAGAGACACATCTGTTACCTGTCAGTGTCATGAAGCCAGACACCAATCTGTCACCTATCAGTGTCATGAAGCCAGACACCAATCTGTCACCTATCAGTGTCATGAAGCCAGACACCAATCTGTCACCTGTCAGTGTCATGAAGCCAGACACCAATCTGTTACCTATCAGTGTCATGAAGCCAGACACCAATCTGTCACCTGTCAGTGTCATGAAGCCAGACACCAATCTGTCACCTATCAGTGTCATGAAGCCAGACATCAGTCTGTCACCTGTCAGTGTCATGAAGCCAGACACCAATTTGTCACCTATCAGTGTCATGAAGCCAGACACCAATCTGTCACCTGTCAGTGTCATGAAGCCAGACACCAATCTGTTACCTATCAGTGTCATGAAGCCAGACACCAATCTGTCACCTGTCAGTGTCATGAAGCCAGACACCAATCTGTCACCTATCAGTGTCATGAAGCCAGACATTAGTCTGTCACCTGTCAGTGTCATGAAGCCAGACACCAATTTGTCACCTATCAGTGTCATGAAGCCAGACACCAATCTGTCACCTATCAGCGTCATGAAGCCAGACATCAGTCTGTCACCTATCAGTGTCATGAAGCCAGACATCAGTCTGTCACCTATCAGTGTCATGAAGCCAGACACCAATTTGTCACCTATCAGTGTAATGAAGCCAGACACCAGTCTGTCACCTATCAGTGTCATGAAGCCAGACACCAGTCTGTCACCTATCAGTGTCATGAAGCCAGACATCAGTCTGTCACCTATCAGTATCATGAAGCCAGACATCAGTCTGTCACCTATCAGTGTCATGAAGCCAGACACCAATTTGTCACCTATCAGTGTAATGAAGCCAGACACCAGTCTGTCATCTATCAGTATCATGAAGCCAGACACCAATCTGTCACCTGTCAGTGTAATGAAGCCAGACACCAATCTGTCACCTGTCAGTGTAATGAAGCCAGACATCAGTCTGTCACCTGTCAGTGTAATGAAGCCAGACATCAGTCTGTCACCAGTCAATGTCATGTTTTGAACCGACACCTGTCCTGTTATGAAACCAGACACACATTTGTCACCTGTCGTGTTGTACAGGCTGTGGTGGTTTAAAGGGTGTGGTGTTACAAAGTCGTTTATTTGAAAAATAAAAGTGGAAATCGAAGCTGAGGCTGTTATAGGTTACAAGATGCCTGAGTTGCAAACATGTATAATTTATATATATATATATCGAGAGAGACAGACAGACAGACAGACAGACAGACAGATAGATAGATAAATAGATAGATAGATAGATAGATGGATGGATAATAGATAGTAGATAGATAGACAGACAGACATACAGATAGATAGACAGACAGATAGACAGATAGATAGATAGATAGAAAGGTAGATAGATAGACAGACAGACAGATAGATACATATAGATAGATAGATAGATAGATAGATAGATAGATAGATAGATAGATAGATAGATAGATAAATAGAAGATAGATAGATAGATAGATAGATAGATAGATAGATAGATAATAGATAGAAATGGTACTACTGTCCAAATTGAAAGTGGTGGGAGAACTCAGTATTGAGAATACTATGAACAAATTGATCGTGTTCCTCAAAAATACTGAACAAATTCTAACCGTTTTGTTGTCCTTGTAAATATGCATGTGGCAGAGGCATGTTTACGTTTAAACTTGTCTTTCTGTTTATGTCAGACGTTAACCTGTCTTTCTGTTTATGTCAGACGTTAACCTGTCTTTTCTGTTTATGTTAGACGTTAACCTTGTCTTTCTGTTTATGTCAGACGTTAACCTGTCTTTCTGTTTATGTCAGACTTAACTGTCTTTCTGTTTATGTCAGCGACGTTAACACTGTCTTTCTGTTTATGTCAGACGTTAACCTTGTCCTTTCTGTTTATGTCAGACGTTAACCTGTCTTTCTGTTTATGTCAGACGTTAACCTGTCTTTCTGTTTATGTCAGACGTTAACCTGTCTTTCTGTTTATGTCAGACGTTAACCTGTCTTTCTGTTTATGTCAGACGTTAACCTGTCTTTCTGTTTATGTCAGACGTTAACTTGTCTTTCTGTTTATGTCAGACGTTAACCTTTGTCCTTATTCTGTTTATGTCAGACGTTAACTGTCTTTCTGTTTATGTCAGACGTTAACTGTCTTTCTGTTTATGTCAGACGTTAACCTGTCTTTCTGTTTATGTCAGACGTTAACCTTCTTTTCTGTTTATGTCAGACGTTAACCTGTCTTTCTGTTTATGTCAGACGTTAACCTGTCTTTCTGTTTATGTCAGACGTTAACCTGTCTTTCTGTTTATGTCAGACGTTAACCTCTTCTTTCTGTTTTATGTCAGACGTTAACCTGTCTTCTGTTGTAGACGTTGTCTTTCTGTTTATGTCAGACGTTAACTTGTCTTTCTGTTTATGTCAGACGTTAACTTGTCTTTCTGTTATTATGTACGAGAATGGAATGGGTGTCTGCTTCGAAGTCGTGGTAACTGAAAAATCTAGATCTTTTACGTTGTACAACTGTCTTTTGTGATTTGAGGAAAACTTGGGTATTTTCTTCTAGACAATCAGTAGCAGAAATCAGATCATTCATTTGCTTGCTGTACTTGTTCATAGGTCAGGTTAACATCTATTTCCAAACTTTTAGTTACTCATTTGTAGGTATTTGTATGTTTCGATTTCCCAGTTACATTGGACAGAAAAGCAAATTTGAAAATGCATAAATGTAGTGAAATCATACACGTATTTTTTTTAAACTGTTTGTGTCATTACTGTCTTACGTTTTGCAACAAAAATTGCAATGTTTTCTTTGATTTCCGTCCAAAAATGTCGTTGAGGATTTTGTGTATTTTGATTTCCGTGTTACATTGGACATTGCAAAGATAACAATCGTAGATATATCACAAAGAAATATTAATCAGTTTCAGATTTTTACATTTACAAAGTTTGTGATTACATGTACTGCCACCAAATATGTGAAATTTGGTTAAAAATCAGTGTATGTGTTGTTTCAGTTTGGGGACGGGGTATGTGCGTTTTCACGTTTATTTTTACTGTAGTTAAACACATTATTTTGTTTTTCCTATAAGTGCAAAAGTCTGTGTTGAAATTGTTTTGTTTCATTTTGATGTGTGTCTTGATATTTTTACCCCAATAAATGTTTGCAGCTGCTCAAGCAGTGTTTATCTCCTTTGTCAGATGTTTTGTTTTCCGTGTTACATTGGCCATATGGGAGGACTGATGATTTTAACACCACTATGTTCAATGATAAACAACTATGCTGTCTTAAATGTTATTAAACATGATTATTTAGACGTAAAGTATGTAACATGGTATAAGTATGCAGTAATAGGGTTTTCATTTTTCATCATCAAATTGTCACACGATTCGTACACAAATTTGGAGACTAGCCCAAATATATTAACAAGATAAACGGACCTCTGTGGTCTAAACTCATGCCAGTTTCATCACACGGAGCACGTCATTATAAATACACACTAACTCTCTGTAACTATGTACACTTCCCCGTGGGGATGCCGAGGGCTCTTTCAGTATGAATAGTATCCCCAACTTCTGGAAATTCTGTGCTAGATATTTTCTCTTTTCTGTCACTCTCTTTGTTTCTGCCTTGTTCCTTTGCTTTCTGTCTTTTCTTCCTATCATTTTCTGCCTTGCTGGTCCATTCACCTGTATGTGTTTGATAAAGTCTTACGTACTTTTTCTTAAGATTGATAATTTGGTACATGTATTAAATGCATTTCTGGCTCTAGGAGGTGAGATACCGGAAGCAATTTTAGGTAACTTATGCCTGTTTTTATATGTATTTTGGTGTCCTTAGGCATGCTTAATTTGTACTCAGGTACGTTTTTTAAAATCCCCTGTGTGATAAATTGGACGGAGTCGCCAACGCCAGGGGCATCTCCTCAGATCATGGGCGCGAATGCATTGATATGTGTACTTAATTTTCTTTTCTTTAACCAACAAATCACAATAACTACGTACACGTCACTGTAAAGACACACCAGTTTCATCATTTGGTATACGTCATTGTAAATACACACCAATTTCATCATTAGGTACACGTCATTGTAAAGACACACCAGTTTCATCATGAGGTACACGTCACTATAAAGACACATCGATTCATCAATAGGTACACGTTATCGTAAAGACACACAAGTTTCACCATTAGTACACGTCATTGTAAGGACAAACCAATTTTATCTTTAGGTACATGTCATTGTAAAAACACACCTATTTCATCATTCTATAACTAGTTACACGTCATTGTAAAGACACACCGACTTGATGGTTAAGTATACGTCATTGTAAAGACACACCGATTTGATGACTAGTTATACGTCATCGTAAACACACGCCAATTTCATCATTCTATAACTAGTTACACGTCATTGTAAAGATACACAATTGTATCACTCTATGACTAGGTGCACGTCATTATACAAAGAATCCAATTTCATCACTTTATAACGAGATACACGTTATTGTAAACACGCACCAATTTCATCATTAGGCTGATGTCGTTGTAAAGACACACTTATTTCATCTCTAGTTGTTTGTCATTGTAAACACACACCAACTTGATGACTAGGTACTCGTCACTATAAAAACACACCACTTTTATCACTGTTTAGGTTCCTGCCATTGTAAAGACACATCAATTTCATTACCAGGTACACTTCATTGTAAACACACATCAGTTTCATCACTAGATACACGTTACTATAAAAACACACCATTTTTATCACTGTGTATGTTCCTGCCATCATAAAGACATACCAGTTTCATCATTAGGTACATGTCAAATTGTAAAGACACACCAGTTTCATCATTAGGTACACGTCATTGTAAACACACACCAGTTTCATCACTAGATACATGTCATTGTAAAGACACACCAGTTTCATCACCAGGTACATGTCATTGTAAACACACACCGGTTTCATCACCAGGTACACGTCATTGTAAAGACACACCAGTTTCATCATTAGGTACACGTCATTGTAAACACACACCAGTTTCATCATTAGGTACATGTCATTGTAAAGACACACCAGTTTCATTACTAGATACATGTCATTGTAAAGACACACCAGTTTCATTACTAGATACATGTCATTGTAAAGACACACCAGTTTCATTACTAGATACATGTCATTGTAAAGACACACCAGTTTCATTATAGATACATGTCATTGTAAAGACACACCAGTTTCATTACTAGATACATGTCATTGTAAGACACACCAGTTTCATTACTAGATACATGTCATTGTAAAGACACACCAGTTTCATACTAGATACATGTCATTGTAAAGACACACCAGTTTCATCACTAGTACATGTCATTGTAAAGACACACCAGTTTCATTCATAGTACATGTCATTGTAAAGACACACCAGTTTCATCACTAGATACATGTCATTGTAAAGACACACCAGTTTCATTACTAGATACATGTCATTGTAAAACACACCAGTTTCATTACTAGATACATGTCATTGTAAACACACACCAGTTTCATACTAGATACATGTCATTGTAAAGACACACCAGTTTCATTACTAGATTACATGTCATTGTAAAGACACACCAGTTTCATCACTAGATACATGTCATTGTAAAGACACACCAGTTTCATCTACTAGGTACATGTCATTGTAAAGACACACCAGTTTCATCTAGATACATGTCATTGTAAAGACACACCAGTTTCATACTAGATACATGTCATTGTAAAACACACCAGTTTCATCATTAGATACATGTCATTGTAAAGACACACCAGTTTCTTTCACTAATACATGTCATTGTAAAACACACCAGTTTCATTACTAGATACATGTCATTGTAAACACACACCAGTTTCATTACTAGGTACATGTCATTGTAAAGACACACCAGTTTCATTACTAGATACATGTCATTGTAAAGACACACCAGTTTCATCATTAGGATACATGTCATTGTAAACACACCAGTTTCATCATTAGGTACAGTCATTGTAAAGACACACCAGTTTCATTACTAGTACATGTCATTGTAAAACACACCCAAGATCATTCATTAGTAACCATCACTGTTATACAGTACAGTCATTGAAAACACCAGTTTCATTACTAGATACATGTCATTGTAAAACACACCAGTTTCATCACTATACATGTCATGTAAAACCACATTCATAATACTGTCATTGTAAACAACACACCAGTTTCATCACTAGGTACACGATCATTGTAAAGACACACCAGTTTCATTACTAGATACATGTCATTGTAAAAACACACCAGTTTCATCATTAGGTACACGTCATTGTAAAGACACACAGTTTCATCACTAGGTACATGTCATGTCAAAAACACACCAGTTTCATACTAGATACATGTCATTGTAAAACACACACCAGTTTCATCATTAGGTACAGTCATTGTAAAACACACCAGTTTCATCACTAGGTACATGTCATTGTAAAGACACACCAGTTTTCATCACTAGATACATGTCATTGTAAAGACACACCAGTTTCATTACTAGGTACATGTTCATTGTAAACACACACCAGTTTCATCACAGGTACATGTCATTGTAAAGACACACCAGTTTCATCACAGGTACATGTCATTGTAAAGACACACCAGTTTCATCACTAGGTACATGTCATTGTAAACACACACCAGTTTCATCACTAGGTACATCATTGTAAAGACACACCAGTTTCATTACTAGGTACATGTCATTGTAAAAACACACCAGATTTCATCATAGGTACAATCATTGTAAACACACACCAGTTTCATTACTAGGTACATGTCATTGTAAACACACACCAGTTTCATCATTAGGTACACGTCATTGTAAACACACACCAGTTTCATCATTAGGTACACATCATTGTAAAGACACACCAGTTTCAATACTAGATACATGTCATTGTAAAAACACACCAGTTTCATACATAGGTACACGTCATTGTAAAACACACCAGTTTCATCATTAGTACAGTCATTCAAAACACACACAGTTCATCTTAGGTACAGTCATTGTAAACACACACCAGTTCATCATAGGTACACGTCATTCAAAACATCAGCAGTTTCATCACTAGGTACACGTCATTGAAACACACACCATTTCATCACTAGATACATGTCATTGTAAAGACACACCAGTTTCATTACTAGGTACATGTCATTCAAAACACACACCAGTTTCATCACCAGTACATGTCATTGTAAACACACACCGGTTTCATCACCGGGTACACGTCATGTAAAGACACATCAATTTCATCACTAGGTACACGTCATTGTAAACACACACCAGTTTCAACACTAGGTACACGTCACTATAAAAAAGACACCACTTTTATCACTGTGTATGTTCCTGCCATCATAAAGACACACCAGCTTCATCACTAGATACATGTCATTGTAAAGACACACCAGTTTCATCATTAGGTACACGTCATTGTAAAGACACACCAGTTTCATCACTACATACATGTCATTGTAAAGACACAACAGTTTCATCACCAGGTACATGTCATTGTAAAGACACACCAGTTTCATTACTAGATACATGTCATTGTAAAGACACACCAGTTTCATCACCAGGTACATGTCATTGTAAAGACACACCAGTTTCATCACCAGGTACATGTCATTGTAAAGACACACCAGTTTCATCACTAGATACATGTCATTGTAAAGACACACCAGTTTCAATACTAGATACATGTCATTGTAAAGACACACCAGTTTCATCACTAGATACATGTCATTGTAAAACACACCAGTTTCATTACTAGATACATGTCATTGTAAAGACACACCAGTTTCATCACTAGATACATGTCATTGTAAAGACACACCAGTTTCATCACTAGATACATGTCATTGTAAACACACACCAGTTTCATTACTAGATACATGTCATTGTAAAGACACACCAGTTTCATCACTAGATACATGTCATTGTAAAGACACACCAGTTTCATTACTAGATACATGTCATTGTAAAGACACACCAGTTTCATCACTAGATACATGTCATTGTAAAGACACACCAGATTCATTACTAGATACATGTCATTGTAAAGACACACCAGTTTCATCACCAGGTACATGTCATTGTAAAGACACACCAGTTTCATTACTAGATACATGTCATTGTAAAGACACACCAGTTTCATCACTAGATACATGTCATTGTAAACACACACCAGTTTCATTACTAGATACATGTCATTGTAAAAACACACCAGTTTCATTACTAGATACATGTCATTGTAAAGACACACCAGTTTCATCACTAGATACATGTCATTGTAAACACACACCAGTTTCATCACTAGATACATGTCATTGTAAGACACACCAGTTTCATTACTAGTACATGTCATTGTAAAGACACACCAGTTTCATTACTAGATACATGTCATTGTAAAAACACACCAGTTTCATTACTAGATACATGTCATTGTAAAACACACCAGTTTCATTACTAGTACATGGAATTGTAAACACACCAGTTTCATCATTAGGTACATGTCATTGTAAAGACACACCAGTTTCATCATTAGTACACATCATTGTAAAGACACACCAGTTTCATTACTAGATACATGTCATTGTAAAGACACACCAGTTTCATTACTGATACATGTCATTGTAAAGACACACCAGTTTCATTACTAGGTACATGTCATTGTAAAGACACACCAGTTTATCATTAAGTACATGTCATTGTAAAGACACACCAGTTTCATATTAGGTACACATCATTGTAAAGACACACCAGTTTCATTACTAGTACATGTCATTGTAAAACACACCAGTTTCATCATTAGGTACAGTCATTGTAAACACACACCAGTTTCATTACTAGGTACATGTCATTTAAAACACAACCAGTTTCATCATTAGGTACACATCATTGTAAAGACACACCAGTTTCATTACTAGGTACAGGTCATTGTAAAGACACACCAGTTTCATCATTAGTAACATCATTGTAAAGACACACCAGTTTCATTACTGGTACATGTCATTGTAAAACACACCAGTTTCATCATTAGGTACACATCATTGTAAACACACACCAGTTTCATTACTAGTACATGTCATTGTAAACACACCAGTTTCATCATTAGTACACGTCATTGTAAAGACACATCGGTTTCATCATTAGTAACATCATTGTAAAGACACACCAGTTTCATCATTAGGTACACATCATTGTAAAACACACAGTTTCATTACTAGGTACATGTCATTGTAAAAACACACCAGTTTCATCATTAGGTACACATCATTGTAAAACACACACCAGTTTCATTACTAGGTACATGTCATTGTAAACGCACACCAGTTTCATCATAGGTACACGTCATTGTAAAGACACACCAGTTTCATCATTAGGTACATCATTGTAAAGACACACCAGTTTCAATACTAGATACATGTCATTGTAAAAACACACCAGTTTCATCATTAGGTACACGTCATTGTAAACACACACCAGTTTCATCATTAGGTACACGTCATTCAAAACACACACCAGTTTCATTACTAGATGCATGTCATTGTAAAGACACACCAGTTTCATTACTAGATACATGTCATTGTAAAGACACACCAGTTTCATTACCAGGTACATGTCATTGTAAAGACACACCAGTTTCAATACTAGATACATGTCATTGTAAAGACACACCAGTTTCATTACTAGGTAGAAAGAATCTCTAGGGAGAGCTAGACAACAGAAGGTCTTCAGAGAAGTAACCCCCTTTAGACAAGTGTTTCGGCCCTGAATTCCTTACACTCTCGGGGGGCCGGGCCACATCCAGGTCATGACTCCTGGATGCCCTTCTGCTGTTGTCTTTTTTTTTTTTTTTTTTTTTTTCCCCACGCCCGGGAGCGAACCTGGGCGATTCTGCGCTTCAGAACTGCGGTACGTGGTTTTACCAATGTGCTAACGGGGCACACATCATCTGTTGGGAATTTAATCCTTATGAAGTTCACTTTTTTGGTTCCTCCTTGCCCAGATCCAGCTTGAGCTCCTTTCTGCTGCCTCTGCCATCGCTTTAAGGGCTCTAGTCCTCTTCTTCCCGGAAATGGCGAGTTGTTTCATGAGATCATAAGCGGAGGTGCCCACAAACCCTCTTGCCCCGACCTCTATGGCGAAGATTTTGACCCGCAGACCTGCTTTCTTCAGGGTGCTGGCAAGACCGGCGTATTTTTCGGTCTTGTAGATATGTGCTTCTTCCATTCTGCTTTCGTATGGCACAGTGAGTTCTATCAGAATCACTTGTTTCGAGGAGTCAGAGTGGAGAGCGATGTCTGGTCTCATGCCTGTCTTGCTGATGACATCTGGGTAATTTCTCCACTCTGGGAGGTCTGCTGTACACTCCCAGTCGACTGCTCCAACCAGAAGACCCTTTGGCAATGTGCTGGTTGTCATAGCACTTTCGGGCCAGACCTGTTTCCCTCCTGCTTTGTAGAACGTTGTCATAGCAATTGGTGCGTTTGGGGTCATGGTTTTTTCGCTAACCACATCTGTGATCACTTTCAGAACTTGGTTGTGCCTCCATGTATACCTTCCTTGGGCTAGCGCTACTTTGCAAGAGCTTAGGACATGTTCCACTGTTTGTTTCTTCTGACAGAGCGGACATGTTGGGTCGTCTGATTTCCCCCATTTCACTAAGTTTGCATTCGAGGGGAGCAGGTCATATACAGATCTGAGGAGGAAGCTTATCCTTAGAGGAGCCATGTGCCACATATCGTTCCAGCTGAGACTTCTTTGGAGTGCACTGTCCCATGTTGTCCATTGCCCCTGTTGACCTTGCTGGACTGCCTTCTGCACTCTTTTGACATCTTCTTCTTCCTTCAACTCCTGTATGATCATGTCTCTTTTTTCCTTCCCTTTGGCTTTGGACCACCACTGCATTTTTGTTGCTCCCAGTCCCTGTCTGTTGGTTTGCGTGTGTCCAATTATTTCTTTGATGATGAGGTTTCTCTTGGCATTGTTTACAGCCTCTTGGACTTTCCACTTTCTGCCAGTTCTCAGCTTTGGATGAACTGATCTCACGATATTGTCTTCCGATTCCTCCAGCATGCTCAACAGTCTTGCTTTTCCAACTTTGTATTCCTCCACTATGGATTTGAGAGGTAGCTTCAGCATTGCTTGACGACAGTAGAATGCAACATCAGTGAGACCAGGTGGGACACCGAGCCATTTTCTTGTGTATTTGTTGATTTTGGCTTCCATTGCTTCGACTGTGCTGGTGCAAATGTCATAGATTAGCAGTGGCCACAGCAGCTTTGGTATCAGCATGAA
This sequence comes from Monoplex corrugatus, assembly GCA_030674185.1. NCBI lineage: Eukaryota > Metazoa > Mollusca > Gastropoda > Littorinimorpha > Ranellidae > Monoplex > Monoplex corrugatus. The sequence continues at coordinate 34,572,529 of JAPXFY010000027.1, read as the reverse complement.
CTGTAGACACCAGACTTTGTATTTGCCTGGCAGTCCGCAGTTATCTATTTTCTTCAAGCCTTCTTCTGCTGTTTGCTTGGTTTCACATCCCCTTTGTGTGTCTTTCAGGGAGTCATCACACCATCTTCCGAGACTTTTTACTGGCTCTTCTGTGACAGTGGGGATGGCTTGGTTGGCTACCATGAATTTGACTGAATCTGCCACTTTTCCTTTCCGCAGTGAGAGACTTCGGGATTTCTTAGGTTTGAACCTCATTCTTGAAGAGGCCACCAGCTCATCCAGCTGCTTTAAGATTTGGTGTGTCTCTTCCTCATCCGTGGACAAGACTGTTGTGTCATCCATGAAAGCTTTCAGAGGAGGCATCTGGTATCCATCTCCCAGATTCACTGGACCTGAACTCTTCATTGCAGCTTTCAAGATGACTTCCATTGCCAACACGAACAGTATGGGAGAGATTGCACAGCCCATTGCAATGCCCACCTCTAGGTCTATCCAGTCCGTGGTGTATTCTTTGGTAGAGAACCGCATTGAGAACCCTTGGAAATACTTCCTCAGCATTGTTCGGATGTTTTCTGGGATGTGATGCATTTCAAGAGCCAGCTGGATCATATCGTGTGGAACTGATCCATATGCATTCGCCAGATCAAGCCAAACTACGTCAATGTCTCTCTTCTCTGTTCTTGCTTTTTGGATGGCATCCCAAATCAACGTGGCATGTTCCAAGCATCCAGGCATTCCTGGTATGCCTCCCTTTTGGACTGACATATCCAGATACTTGTTTTCAGTCAGGTATTTTGTCAATCTTGCTGCCATAACAGAGAAGAAGATTTTCCCCTCGACGTTCAGAAGTGATATTGGCCTGAACTGATTGATGCTGCTGGAGTTCTGCTCCTTCGGAATGTACACTCCTTCAGCTCTCATCCATTGGTCGCTGATCTTCTGGTTCCTCCATGCTGATCGAATCATCTTGTGGAGCCACTCGAGCACTTTTGGGCATTTCTTGTAGAGCAGGTATGGTATTCCGTTTGGTCCAGGTGCTGACTTGGCTCTGGCTTTCTTTACTACGTTCTTCACTTCATCCAGTGTTGGTGGTTTGTTATTGAATTTTCCTTCTGGCGCTGCAGGCCAAACCAGATTCTGGATTTCAAGTGGTGCCTCGCGCTGAGAATCGGAATATGTTTCCCTGAGATGCTGCTCTAGGGTTTCCTTGCCCACTGTGAGAGTCCCTGATTTGGGTTGTTCAAACAGCTTTCTTGCAAAGTCAAAGGGATCTTTGAAGAAACGGTCTTGAGTCTTCTTCTTTTTGCTCTTTCTTCGCCTTGCTGATTCCACTTTGCTGAGAGCATTGTGTTTGGCCTTCAGATCTTTCCAGAGTTCCAGGAGCCCTTGCTTCTCGAATTCTGAGGCAGTTTTCATTCGCTTTTTAAGCTTCCTTTTCTCCCTCCGGATGCTCTCCATCTGTTGCTGTCTTCTGGATTTCTGGGGAGGCGTTTTTGTCTTTGGCTGCTTCACTCCATAAGTGTCCCTGCAGATAGAGTATATGATGTCTCCGTATGTGTCAAGTTTGTGTTCCAGCGTACTGTTCCCTATTAGCGCATTCAGCTTAAGGACAAGTTCCTCATCTAATTTCTCCCATTGTTCTTTTGCACCGGCAGGCGGCAAATTGAGTTTTCCACGTTTGGCGTTAAGAGCTTGTGCAAAATCCGCATCAGAACCGTCAGCGTGGATGTCCTTGGCACTATGGTTTAATTCCTGGCCTTGGTCATCCAACGTCTCACCTGCTATCGCAGTGCGCTGCTGCTGGTTCGTATGTGTCTTCAAACAGCCCATTTTTGTCCTGTGGATCTTCATGCCGCGTTTGGTGGTGAATCTCCTTCCACACGCACACGGAAATTCCAACTGGTCATTAATCATGGTCCGTTGTGCGTTTCCAGTCGTGATGGAGTCAGTGCCGATGGATTCATCATTCTCTCCCCCTTTCGGTGAATCCTGGGAGCATCTTTCATTTGAAGAACTCGTGGCATGTTATCAAGGGCAAGGTGGGAAGCCAACCCACAAAGCCCGCAGATCTAGTCTTTCCCAGTGTCCTTCGGTCTTTCCCGAATGTCCTCCGAACTATTCCCGGAAGTCAATGGACTGACCATGTGCAGGTAGAAAGAAACTCTAGGGAGAGCTAGACAACAGAAGGTCTTCAGAGAAGTAACCCCCTTTAGACAAGTGTTTCGGCCCTGAATTCCTTACACTCTCGGGGGGCCGGGCCACATCCAGGTCATGACTCCTGGATGCCCTTCTGCTGTTGTCTTACTAGATACATGTCATTGTAAAGACACACCAGTTTCAATACTAGATACATGTCATTGTAAAGACACACCAGTTTCATTACTAGATACATGTCATTGTAAAGACACACCAGTTTCATTACTAGATGCATGTCATTGTAAAGACACACCAGTTTCATTACTAGATACATGTCATTGTAAAGACACACCAGTTTCATTACTAGATACATGTCATTGTAAAGACACACCAGTTTCATCACCAGGTACATGTCATTGTAAAGACACACCAGTTTCATCACTAGATACATGTCATTGTAAACACACACCAGTTTCATCACCAGGTACATGTCATTGTAAAGACACATCAGTTTCATTACCAGGTACATGTCATTGTAAAGACACACCAGTTTCATTACTAGATACATGTCATTGTAAAGACACACCAGTTTCATCACCAGGTACATGTCATTGTAAAGACACACCAGTTTCATTACCAGGTACATGTCATTGTAAAGACACACCAGTTTCATTACTAGATACATGTCATTGTAAAGACACACCAGTTTCATCACCAGGTACATGTCATTGTAAAGACACACCAGTTTCATCACCAGGTACATGTCATTGTAAAGACACACCAGTTTCATCACTAGATACATGTCATTGTAAAGACACACCAGTTTCATTACTAGATACATGTCATTGTAAAGACACACCAGTTTCATTACTAGATACATGTCATTGTAAAGACACACCAGTTTCATCAACTAGTACATGTCATTGTAAAGACACACCAGTTTCATCACTAGTACATGTCATTGTAAAGACACACCAGTTTCATACCAGGTACATGTCATTGTAAAGACACACCAGTTTCATTACAGTACATGTCATTGTAAAGACACACCAGTTTCATTACTAGATACATGTCATTGTAAAGACACACCAGTTTCATTACAGTACATGTCATTGTAAAGACACACCAGTTTCATTACCAGGTACATGTCATTGTAAAGACACACCAGTTTCATCACTAGGTACATGTCATTGTAAAGACACACCAGTTTCATCACCAGGTACATGTCATTGTAAAGACACACCAGTTTCATACTGTACATGTCATTGTAAAGACACACCAGTTTCATCACCAGGTACATGTCATTGTAAAGACACACCAGTTTCATCACCAGGTACATGTCATTGTAAAGACACACCAGTTTCATCACCAGGTACATGTCATTGTAAAGACACACCAGTTTCATTACTAGATACATGTCATTGTAAAGACACACCAGTTTCATCATTAGGTACACGTCATTGTAAAGACACACCAGTTTCATCATCTAGATACATGTCATTGTAAAGACACACCAGTTTCATCATTAGGTACACGTCATTGTAAAGACACACCAGTTTCAATACTAGATACATGTCATTGTAAAAAACACACCAGTTTCAATACTAGATACACGTCATTGTAAAGACACACCAGTTTCATTACTAGATACATGTCATTGTCAAGACACACCAGTTTCATCATTAGGTACATGTCATTGTAAAGACACACCAGTTTCATCATTAGGTACATGTCATTGTAAAGACACACCAGTTTCATCATTAGGTACACATCATTGTAAAGACACACCAGTTTGAATACTAGATACATGTCATTGTAAAAACACCAGTTTCATACTAGATACATGTCATTGTAAAGACACACCAGTTTCATCCCCAGGTACATGTCATTGTAAAGACACACCAGTTTCATACAGGTACATGTCATTGTAAAGACACACCAGTTTCTCATATAGGTACATGTCATTGTAAAGACACACCAGTTTCATTACTAGATACATGTCATTGTAAAAACACACCAGTTTCATTACTAGATACATGTCATTGTAAAGACACACCAGTTTCAATACTAGATACATGTCATTGTAAAAACACACCAGTTTCATACTAGATAGATGTCATTGTAAAGACACACCAGTTTCATTACTAGATACATGTATTGTAAAGACACACCAGTTTGAATACTAGATAGATGTCATTGTAAAGACACACCAGTTTCAATACTAGATACATGTCATTGTAAAGACACACCAGTTTCAATACTAGATAATGTCATTGTAAAGACACACCAGTTTCATACTAGATACATGTCATTGTAAAGACACACCAGTTTCAATACTAGATACATGTCATTGTAAAAACACACCAGTTTCATACTAGATAATGTCATTGTAAAAACACACCAGTTTCATTACTAGATATGTCATTGTAAAACACACCAGTTTCATTACTAGATACATGTCATTGTAAAACACACCAGTTTCAATACTAGATACATGTCATTGTAAAAACACACCAGTTTCAATTACTAGATATCATTGTCAAGTTTACAAGAACACACCAGTTTGAATACTAGATAGATGTGATTGTAAAGACACACCAGTTTCAATACTAGATACATGCCATTGTAAAGACACACCAGTTTCAATACTAGATACATGTCATTGTAAAACACACCAGTTTCATTACTAGATACATGTCATTGTAAAGACACACCAGTTTCATTACTAGATGCATGTCATTGTAAAAACACACCAGTTTCATTACTAGATACATGTCATTGTAAAGACACACCAGTTTCAATACTAGATAGATGTCATTGTAAAGACACACCAGTTTCAATACTAGATACATGTCATTGTAAAGACACACCAGTTTCAATACTAGATACATGTCATTGTAAAAACACACCAGTTTCAATACTAGATACATGTCATTGTAAAGACACACCAGTTTCAATACTAGATACATGTTATTGTAAAGACACACCAGTTTCAATACTAGATAGATGTCATTGTAAAGACACACCAGTTTCAATACTAGATACATGTCATTGTAAAGACACCAGTTTCAATACTAGATACATGTCATTGTAAAAACACACCAGTTTCATTACTAGATACATGTCATTGTAAAGACACACCAGTTTCATTACTAGATGCATGTCATTGTAAAAACACACCAGTTTCATTACTAGATACATGTCATTGTAAAGACACACCAGTTTCAATACTAGATAGATGTCATTGTAAAGACACACCAGTTTCAATACTAGATACATGTCATTGTAAAGACACACCAGTTTCAATACTAGATACATGTCATTGTAAAGACACACCAGTTTCAATACTAGATACATGTCATTGTAAAAACACACCAGTTTCATTACTAGATACATGTCATTGTAAAGACACACCAGTTTCAATACTAGATAGATGTCATTGTAAAAACACACCAGTTTCATTACTAGATACATGTCATTGTAAAGACACACCAGTTTCAATACTAGATACATGTCATTGTAAAGACACACCAGTTTCAATACTAGATAGATGTCATTGTAGAAACACACCAGTTTCATTACTAGATACATGTCATTGTAAACACACACCAGTTTCATTACTAGATACATGTCATTGTAAAGACACACCAGTTTCATTACTAGATACATGTCATTGTAAAGACACACCAGTTTCATTACTAGATACCTGTCATTGTAAAGACACACCAGTTTCATTACTAGATACATGTCATTGTAAAGACACACCAGTTTCATTACTAGATACATGTCATTGTAAAGACACACCAGTTTCAATACTAGATACATGTCATTGTAAAGACACACCAGTTTCATTACTAGATACATGTCATTGTAAAGACACACCAGTTTCATTACTAGATACATGTCATTGTAAAAACACACCAGTTTCAATACTAGATAGATGTCATTGTAAAAACACACCAGTTTCATTACTAGATACATGTCATTGTAAAGACACACACCAGTTTCAATACTAGATACATGTCATTGTAAAGACACACCAGTTTCAATACTAGATACTTGTCATTGTAAAAACACACCAGTTTCATTACTAGATACATGTCATTGTAAAGACACACCAGTTTCAATACTAGATAGATGTCATTGTAAAAACACACCAGTTTCATTACTGGATACATGTCATTGTAAAGACACACCAGTTTCAATACTAGATAGATGTTATTGTAAAGACACACCAGTTTCATCACCAGGTACATGTCATTGTAAACACACACCAGTTTCATTACCAGGTACATGTCATTGTAAAGACAACCAGTTTCATCACCAGGTACATGTCATTGTAAAGACACACCAGTTTCATCACCAGGTACATGTCATTGTAAAGACACACCAGTTTCATCACCAGGTACATGTCATTGTAAAGACACACCAGTTTCATCACCAGGTACATGTCATTGTAAAGACACACCAGTTTCATCACTAGATACATGTCATTGTAAAGACACACAGTTTCATCGCTAGATACATGTCATTGTAAAGACACACCAGTTTCAATACTAGATAGATGTCATTGTAAAAACACACCAGTTTCATTACTAGATACATGTCATTGTAAAGACACACCAGTTTCATTACTAGATACATGTCATTGTAAAGACACACCAGTTTCATTACTAGATACATGTCATTGTAAAGACACACCAGTTTCGTTACTAGATACATGTCATTGTAAAGACACACCAGTTTCATCATTAGGTACACATCATTGTAAAGACACACCAGTTTCAATACTAGATACATGTCATTGTAAAGACACACCAGTTTCATCACTAGATAGATGTCATTGTAAACACACACCAGTTTCATCATTAGGTACATGTCATTGTAAAGACACACCAGTTTCATCACCAGGTACATGTCATTGTAAAGACACACCAGTTTCATTACTAGATACATGTCATTGTAAAGACACACCAGTTTCATCATTAGGTACATGTCATTGTAAAGACACACCAGTTTCATCATTAGGTACACATCATTGTAAACACACACCAGTTTCATCATTAGGTACACATCATTGTAAACACACACCAGTTTCATCATTAGTTACACATCATTGTAAACACACACCAGTTTCATCATGAGATACATGTAATTGAAAACACATACCAGTTTCATCAGTAGATACATGTCATTGAAAACACACACCAGTTTCATCAGTAGATACATGTCATTGTAAGCACACACCAGTTTCATCAGTAGATACATGTCATTGAAAACACACACCGGTTTCATCATGAGATACACGCCATTGTAAAGACACCGATTTGATGACACCCATTGTACATGTAAATACCAATTTCATCTCTGTGTTTGATTTACAGAATACGTGCACGTCAGTCTACAAAGTGGAAGAGAGAGGCATAGACGGTCAGTGGGTATGCCCGACAATCTGCATTTCCGCCTGACAGTGTCTGGACAGGACGTAGACTTGAGACTGAGAAAAAGTGACAGAAGTACCAGTAGTGCCAGAAGGGCCAGGAATGTCAGGAGTACCAGGAATACCAGAAGTATCAATAGGGTCAGTAGAACCAGGAATGTCGTCAGAAATAGCAGAAATACCAGAAATGTTAAGAATACCAAAAGTGCTAGGACTGCCAGTAGATTCAGGAGTGCCAGAAGTGCCAGAAGTATCAGAAGCTCCCTGACGAAGGAATCCAAAGCGGATGTGCAGGTGCAGAGGAAGAACACTCACTTCCCGCTGTTTGTTATTGAAAATGGGACGGTGTCCAGAACACCTCTTCCACCTGTACAGGTATTTCTAAATCTTTTTTCTTCATGATATGTTTTTCCTTGATGAGAGTGGTTTGGGTTTTTTTCATGACAATTTTTCTTATCACACAGAAGATGATGGTGGTTGTTTCAAGACAGAGAGAGTCTTGATACTGTTCATTTATTGAGCTATATGTCTTCTTTAATTGATATCGTATTCCATTACACCATTTTATAATGAAAGTCTTGTTTTTTTTTTAATGACACCATTGTAGAATGAAACAACCTGTTCAAAATACCCAGTCCTAGAGTATCTGGATGCACATATTCTGCTACATGTTTTCTCTCTCTACTTCTCTTTTCGGCTGTCTGTTTACTTTTCAAAGTATATATACACCACATAGAAAATGACGAAAGACCTGTGTCACGGATAAAGTGTTGGCACTCTTGAAATAAATATAATGCTGACACATGAACTTTCTGTCTAATCCTCAAATGGTCCACTTACAAGTTACTGTTTTACCCGTGAATATATACATGAACCTGCTGTGCTCGTGAACTTGCTGTGCTCTTGATCCCATAGAACTTGATATTCTAGCCTACAGTAACCCTGTCCTACGGGATTTTTCATTCCTGATTAGTCCACATGAACATAATATTTCATCCCACATAGTCTACATGAACCTACCGTTTCATCCCACATCCGAACCTACTGCTTCATTCCCAAGTACTCCACATGAGCCTATTGTTTCATTCTTTAGTAACCCACACGAACCTCTGTTTCATCTCTCAGTAAGTCCGTCTACAAATCATTCACATTTAAAAGAGATAAGGTGATTAGAATTCATGTGATTATCTTGGGGGGATATTTTTCCTGTGCATTACGGGGAAGGTCCTTGCCAGAATTATACTTAATAGAATCATCAGTCATGTAGCCAAGCCGAGCCGAGCCAAGCGCATCAGTCCTGAGTCCATCGATTCTTTTGCAGCAATGATGGTGGATGCATTCAGAGACTTTGACAGGCGGTGTGTTCATCAAGTTCCACAAGATGGAAAACTCTTCAATCTGCAGGGACTCGAAGATAGGATCATAGTGCTCAAAGCAGTCCTGTGGGAATTTCTCTTGTCAGATGACTGTCACTTGCTGCACCGCTAGTATGAGGACATCCGGTTCCTGCTGTGGCCTGCAAACATTTCGGCCATCATCCTCATCAAGTGCCTTGCCACATGGTGTTGGCGATCATGGCCCTCCATATGCATCTGTCCCTTGTTGCCGCAAACACATCTTCCACCGTCTTTGTCCTCAGCCACACTGCAAGTTCGTCCAATATTTTTTTCCCTGGGTTACCTGGTACTCTTTTTCCCTCCAGCTTTCCTGTTTTGAACAGGTGCTCCAATTTCCCTTTCCTCATAAAGTGGCCTATAAATGTTGCCTGTCTTTTCCCAGTCTTCCTTACGAATGATCTTGTGTCTGCCTCCATCAAGACAGTCTCGTTGGTTTTCTTTGCTGTCCATGGAACTCTCAATATTCTTCTTAGGCCATACAAATATGATTAACCACAGCAGTTTCAGTGTCAGTTTCAGTTTCTCAAGGTGACGTCTCCGCGCTCGGAATGAATTCCATATGCACTAACGTTACAGGTGCCATGTGATGGAGAAAATCCAGAATGATCACGGCACAAGTCTTAAGCCTGAACATAGACCCATGAGCTGGCCAGTTCCTGAGGTCCTACCTAGATAGTTCCATAATCCTGGGGTTGTAGGGGAGTGAGGTGGCAGAGACCTCAACTTTTCCCGGGGTCAACACCACGAGGGCGGCGCCCATCCCCTCTCCCTCGCTTCAAATTTATATTCATATTTACATTTTTTTACCGAGACTTCAGAAAGGCGAGAAGGCTAACTAGTTTTCAAAGGGTGGGACCTGGGAAATCAACCTATCTCTCCAATATTGTATACTAAGACAACCGTGCAATGCCCTGCTCTTCACGATTTTCAACTGCCGTGGGATCTTTAGTGTGCGCAGCCTGAAGGCACACGTGTCCGACTTATTTTTCGTCTCCTTCCGAAGGACTAGAATTTCCGGTCAAACTGAAGAGAAAAGTGGAGGCCTCTACGAGGAGCGAACCCTAGAACCAAGAGTTTAGTTATTGGCAGGCGAACGTCTGAACCATTCTGCCACTCTTCTCCATTTAACCACAGCAAGACGGAGAATACGTTTCATCCAACATCATCTCAGGCTTCTGGCGCTTCAACACCTCCGATTGTCATCGACACCCAGGAAATCAAGACTGTTGACAAATCCTGTTACTTGGGCAGCACCCCCTCCCCCCCCCCCCCCCCCTGTGGGGATGCCAGGGGCTCTTTCAGTATAAATGGTATCCCCACCTTCTAAACTTCTAAAAATTCTGTGCTAGATATGTCCCCTTTTCTGTCACTCTCTTTGTTTCTTTCTTCTTCCTTTGCTTCCTGTCATTCCTTCCTATCATTTTCTGCCTTGCTGATCCGTTCACCTGTATGCGTTCGTATGTGTTCGATAAAACCTTACATACTTTCTCTTAGGACTGACAATTGGGTACATGTATAAAGCGTATTTTGGCTCTAGGGAGGTGAGATATGCGGAAGGAGTTTTAAGTAATTTAACCCTCTTTTTATGTATATTTTGGCGTCCTTAGTTATGTTTAGAATTGTGATCAGGTGTTTCTTAAACACCTCGTGCGTTAAATGGGACGGAGTGGTCAGCGCCGGGGGCATCTCCTTAGATTATGTGCGCGAATGCATTGATATGTGTACTTAATATTTTTTTCCTTCTTCCTTGTTGAAGTATTGTGTATGTGCTTAAATAGTTATGGCCCTTAATTAAGTTTAAATTTGTATTCAGGTATGTTTTTTAATTCCCTGTACGATAAAGTAGACGGAGCGGTCAACGACAGGGGCATGTCCTTAGATTATGTGCGCGAATGCATTGATGTGCTACTCAATTTCCTCTTCCTTTTTTTTTCCTGTTGAAGTGTTGTGTATGTTTTGAAATGGTTATAGCCCTGACATGGCTCTACACAGTCGGCTGGGCTTTAACAAAAATAACGGTAACAGTAACTTGGGCAGCACAGTAAGGAGCAATGGATCTCTCCATGCTGAGGTGGCGCTGCGTATCTCCAATGCTGGAGGGTTGACCAAGAGGTTATGGCAAGACCATGATATCAGGCTTTCCACAGAGATTATTGTGTACATGTATACAGAGCGATAGTCTTGAGCGCCCTGTCATACAGCTGCCAGACCTAGACAGCTTACTGATGACAGCTGGACCGGTGTGTTCCACCAAAGATGTATGCACAAGAGCTGCTACATCATGAGACAAGATCAGACGGCCAACCTACAAGGTCTAAAGAAATGTGACTCGCCAAGTACAGAGTGTACCCCCCCCCCCTTCCGTGGGGATGCCGGGTCTTTTCAGTATGAATAATATCCCCCCATCTTCTGGAAATTCTGTTCTAGAAATTTCCTCTTTTCTGTCAGTCTCTTTGTTTCTTTCTTCCTCCTTTGCTTTCTGTCATTTCTTCCTATCGTTTTCTGTCTTGCTGGTCCATTTACCAGTCTTACATACTTTCTCTTAGAATTGATAATTGGGTACATGTATTAAGTGCATTTTTGGCTCTGGGGATGAGAGATGTGCAGAGGCGGTTTTAGGTAATTTACGCCCGTTTTTATATATGTTTTTGTGTCCTTGGTTATGTTTGGGTTTGTATTTAGGTATGGTTTTTGCTTTTTAAGTCTCCTGTGTGATACGTTGGACGGAATGGTCAACGCCAGGGGCGTCTCCTTGGATTATGTGCACAAATGCATCGATACGTATACTTAATTTTTTTTTCACTTTTGTCCTGTAGAAGTATTGTGTATGTCTTGAATTGATTATAGCCCTGATATGGTTCTACGTAGTCGGCTGGGCTTTAAACAACAATAACAGTAACAATAAGTACAGAGTGTCTACTCATCAAATGCCAGCTTCGTTGGATAGAACACATCTGTATGGAAGACACCTGCGTCCCAAATATGCTTTAGTATAGAGAGCTGATACCAGGATACTATGACAAGAAAACACTCATGGAACGATATAAGACTATTGTATTCTGAAGGTCTGAAACAAGGATGATAATATGATAAGGAAAGACCCATGGAGCGATATAAGAATACTGTGAAGGTCTGAAA
>JAPXFY010000027.1:34550418-34555418 GCA_030674185.1 Monoplex corrugatus | reverse complement strand
CGACATAACGAACAGAGTTTGTAATCAACAGGTGTGAGATTGATTTTTGGCTTATGATCACTTGATTTTAACTATGTTTCTGTCAGAAAAAAATCAACTCAAGGGTGTTTTCAAAAATAAAGTCTGAAATACAGTTTTTTCATCACATCGGACAGACTGAACATTGAACAGACAGACTGTAAACTGCAGAAAACGAAAACAAGAGGGCAATACTGCATTCTGAGGCAAGGGGGCAAATACGGAAAAGGCCGCAACAGAATCCGAGTGGTGTTGGCATCCAAAGAGAAGAAACTGCAAATGTTTTTGTTTAGAAGGAAACGTGATTTTTTTTTCAGCTCCAGTGAATTTGTTTATCCGATTGTCCAAACTGGAACCAAAAGGAAAGGGTCGTGGTATATGATGACGAAAAGAAGCAGGCGTGATTAGGGTCAGTGGGTGAGATTGTCATAAGATCGACAGTATTAACCTATGGAAGAGACAAGGTGGATAGCACAGAATTTGTGTGTGCCACCTTGACAAGACTTGGAACGGGACACACTGCAACCAATGTTTAAAGTTTTGAAATGCATGACGAGCTCAGGGTCAAGGTGCCATCTCATGCAGAAACACATGCAGCCCAACCGATAGTCAGGTAATGATGTGTGTGTGTGTGTGTGTGTGTGTGTAGGAAGGAGTATTTTATGACGTGGCCATGAACTTATATCACGTGACCCCAGGCCAGCATGGCTTCCATTGGATTCGTCAGCAGGACACTGTCATGGACTTTAGGGGAGACTACATTGATAACTCTGGTATGTGTGTGTGTATGTGGTTGTAAGTATATTATGTATTTGTATATATGTGTATGTACGTGGGTTTGCTCTCTCTCTCTCTCTCTCTCTCTCTCTCTCTCTCCTCTCTCTCTCTCTCTGTATGTGTGTGTGTGAAGGGGGGGGGTGCTTGTGTCTTGCGTTTGTGTGTGTGTGTGTTGTGTGTGTGTGTGTGTGTGGTGTGTGTGTGTGTGTGTGTGTGTGTGTGTGTTGTGTGTGTATGTGTGTATTGGGTGTGTATTTGGGATGTGTCGTGATGTAAGTTGGTGAGTGTGGTGTGTTGTGTGTGTGTGTGTGTGTGTGTAGTGTGTGTGTGTGTGTATGTGTGTGTGATGTGTGTGTGTGTGTGTGTGTATGTGTGTGTGTGTGTGTGTGTGTGTGTGTATGTGTGTATGTGTGTGTGTGTGTGTATGTTGTGGGGTGATGTGTGTGTTGTGTGTGTATGTTGTGTGTTGTTTGTGTGTGTGTGTGTGTTGGTGTGTTGTGTGTGTGTGTGTGTGCCGCGCGAGGTGTGTGTGCGTGCGTACGTGCGTGCGTGCGTGCGTGCGTGCTTGCGTGCGTCCCGGCGAATACTGGAATGTTATATGAAATAAATTCGAACAGGCAAGAGCGTTTAGATTTATAGCGAGTTTGCCTACAGAACAAAATCGACAGGCCAGACTGAAGCCACCATTCTCTGAATGTTCTTTCTCATCATGCACTTCTTTTCAACTGAGTAATACAGATTCTGCTGACGGAACCCAACCAGTCGCCTTTCTGGCTACTTTCGTATGATTTCATACTCATACTGCCTGGGCACAGTTCTGTTTACAGTTGTGAGAACATTCAGGCCACTCTTGAATAGTCCAACAGATAAATGGCAGGCGCTATTAATCAGCACATGAGTACTATATGAAACTCTGGGCATGGTGTTATGAATTTCGAAATAAACGTGTATCATATTGTACATTGCAGTTCCACTGATCACGGCGCTATACAAGGCTTCGACACATACCGTAAAGGATATATAAAGACACAGACAGACAGACAGACATCAGACAGATCAGATAGATAGATAGATAGATAGATAGATAGATGTTTTATATGTATGTTATATTGTAGTGTGTGTGTAAGTATGTATGTATGTATGTATGTATGTGTGTGTAGTATGATTAAGTATGTATGTATGTATGTATGTATGTATGTATGTATGTATGTATGTATGTATGCGTGTGTTGCGTGTGTATCTATGTAAAGGGTTCTATGTATGATTTAAAGGGTTGTTGTCACCGTCACGTGACAAGTAACGTGCTGTGCGAAGGTTGCATTAACACTTTACGTCACAGTCTGACGTCAGTTTCAGCAACAGAAAGGGCTCAGAACTCAACAAGAACGCAAACCAGACAGCGTCGGCACAGTCCTTTGTCGCAGCTTCTTGGGATGTCTAAACGCTTCCTCCACAAACACCCGCCTACCCGACTAGACAACAACCGAGGACGTCAGGCCACGCCAGCCTCACGTCACGCGACACGAGTCACACGTCATAGTACGAAACATCACACTGCACGAGTAAACGTGGTGCAGTGTCACACTACGAAATCGAGCTTTTTATGGTGTCTGACTACAAGGACTACACAGAGTAAGTCTGACACACACAGCGTGACATACGCAAGGATTGCACACTGTGTGACATACACAAGGTGTGACATACACAAGGATTGCCACTGTGTGACATACACAAGGTGTGACATACACAAGGTGTGACATACACAAGGTGTGACATATACAAGGTTGCACACGTGATATACACAAGGTGTGACATACACAAGGTGTGACATACACAAGGATTGCACACTGTGTGGACATACACAAGGTGTGACAACACAAGGTGTGACATACGCAAGGATTGCACACTGTGTGACATACACAAGGTGTGACATACACAAGGTGTGACATACACAAGGTGTAACATACACAAGGTGTGACATACACAAGGTGTGCACAGTGTGACATACAAGGACTGCACACAATATGACACACACAAGGACTACACATAGTATGACATACACAAAGACTTCACAAAGTGTGACATAACGAAGATTACGCAAAGTGTGAAATACACAAGGAAAACAGTATGACATACACAAGGACTACACACAGTATGACATACAAAGGACTACACACAGTTATGACATACACAAGGACTACACACAGTATGACATACACAAGGACTACACACAGTATGACATACACAAGGACTACACACAGTATGACATACACAAGGACTACACACAGTGTGACATACACAAGGACTACACACAGTATGACATACACTAAAGGACTACACACAGTATGACATACACAAGGACTACACACAGTATGACATACACAAGGACTACACACAGTATGACATACTACAAGGACTACACACAGTATGACATACACAAGGACTACACACACAGTATGACAATACACAAGGACTACACACAGTATGACATACTAAAGGACTACACACAGTATGACATACACAAGGACTACACACAGTATGACATACACAGGACTACACACAGTATGACATACACAAGGACTACACACAGTATGACATACACAGGACTACACACAGTGTGACATACACAAGGACTACACACAGTATGACATACACAAGGACTACACACAGTATGACATACACAAGGACTACACACAGTATGACATACACAAGGACTACACACAGTATGACATACACAAGGACTACACACAGTATGACATACACAAGGACTACACACAGTATGACATACACAAAGGACTACACACAGTATGACATACACAAGGACTACACACAGTATAACATACTACAAGGACTACAAACAGCATGTGACATACACAAGGACTACACACAGTATGACATACACAAGGACTACACACAAGTATGACATACACAAGGACTACACACAGTATGACATACACAAGGACTACACACAAGTTGACATACACAAGGACTACACACATGTGACATACACAAGGACTACACACAGTATGACATACACAAGAGCTACACACAGTATGACATACACAAGGACTACACACAGTATGGACATACACAAGGACTACACACATGTGACATACACAAGGACTACACACATGTGACATACACAAGGACTACACACAATGTGACATACACAAGGACTACACACAGTATGACATACACAAGGACTACACACAGTGTGACATACACAAGGACTACACACAGTGTGACATACACAAGGACTACACACAGTGTGACATACACAAGGACTACACACATGTATGACATACACAAGGACTACACACAGTGTGACATAACACAAGGACTACACACAGTGTGACATACACAAGGACTACAACCAGTATGACATACACAAGGACTACACACAGTAGTGACATACACAAGGACTACACACAGTGTATGACATACACAAGGACTACACACAGTATGACATACACAAGGCACTAAAACATCAAGTTGACATACACAAGGACTACACACAGTAGTGACATACACAAAGGACTACACACAGTGTGACATACACAAGGACTACACACATAGTGACATACACAAGGACTAACACACAGTGTGACATACACAAGGACTACACACAGTGTGACATACACAAGGACACACACAGTGTGACATACACAAGGACTACACACAGTGTGACATACACAAGGACTACACACAGTATGGACATACACAAGGACTACACACAGTGTGACATACACAAGACTCACACATTGACATACACAAGGATACACCAGTGTGACATACAAAGACTCACAGTGACATACAGACTACACAGTTGACATACACAAGGACTACACAAGTGTGACATACACAAGGATACACACAGTGATGACATACACAAGGACTACACACAAGTGACATACACAAGGACTACACAAGTGTGACATACACAAGGACTACACACAGTGTGACATACACAAGGACTACACACAGTATGACATACACAAGGACTACACACAGTGTGACATACACAAGGACTACACACATGTGACATCACAAGGACTACACACAGTTGACATACACAAGGACTACACACAGTGTGACATACACAAGGACTACACACAGTATGACATACACAAGGACTACACACAGTATGACATACACAAGGAACTACACACAGTGTGACTACACAAGGACTACACACAGTTGACATA
>JAPXFY010000027.1:34507918-34545418 GCA_030674185.1 Monoplex corrugatus | reverse complement strand
GTGTTCAGTATACAAGTGCTGTTTCCAGCGGTAGGTCCATTTCCACTGGTTATTCACAGGGTAATATATCCCTGCTTCTGACGACTACAGAGGTCATGAGTCGATGTTAGTAGATGCAGCGGTCATAATTCCATTTCATTAAAGAAATATTCCGATGACACTGCAGTCGCAGATTTTCTATGCCATCTTAATGCCACAGATGCTGGAACAGCTTTTTTTAAACAACGCGATGATGATGATGACGATGAGGGTGATAATCATGATGATATGGAGTTTCATTCAGGATTGAGACAGCGTGACAGGGCTGTACTCTACGCTTACTATCATAATATGTGCTGGCGTCGACCAGGCCCAAGAGATACAGACACCTGCGGTGCTGGTCAGAAGATTTGAGCAACAACCTCAATGACGCATCCGTGAAGTAGATGAGACTCGGCTGTGTGGTCCCAGTCTTCCCAATGAAGCCATAGCACGCCCAACTCTAGATAGGAGCCGGTTAGAGACGAAAAATCCCACAATGATTTTTGAAGGTACTGATGGGGATCCGAACCTACAGCTTTCCATTTGGTAATCCGTTGCGCTAACCATTAAACCACGGCGACTGGTTCAGCTCTGACAAGACTTAATTTCAGAGTGTAATGTTCATTACTCCTTCAGGAATTGATATTTCTGTGTTGTGGTCCACCTCTGACAATACGTACTGTAGGGGTAAATAGTCAGCGTTGTGATATCTGAATTATTATCTTAGACTACATAGAATGTTAGTTTAGTCATTCCCCTCCTCAGTGCTTTTTAATTTAATGATGGCCATGTGTGTCATTTCTCATTGAGAAAGCATGAACTTGATTAGACTGGACTGATGTGTATTTCCATATCTGTGTGTATGTATGCGTATATTTGTGTATGTTTTTTGTGTGTGCAGTTGTCCGTATGTTTATGTGTTGCATTACGTGTACTGTGTGCGTATGTGTGTGTACATGTGTGCATGTGTACAGTATTCGTATATATGTGTGTGTATGCAACAACCCCTCACAGCTTGTGTGTGTGTGTGTGTGTGTGTGTGTGTGTGTGTGTGTGTGTGTGTGTGTGATGTGTGTGTGTGTGTGTGTGGTGTGTGCGTTTTGACAGATCTCTCAGCGCTACCGCAGTATCGGGAACATGGACCCGGACCTGAGGATTGATATTGTCACTACAGGACTCCTTATTGTCAAGGTAACCAAGGTCACAGTCTTGGTCAGGGTCACAATACTCACAATGTCAAGGTCATGATCACCATTGTCCACAATGTCAAGGTCAAGATAATCAGTGTCAAGGTAGCAATCGGCGTCAAGGTTAATTGTAGCTTACGATCTGAAGACATGTTAACCATGCTTAGAGTATCAAAATCATGAACCAGCCGAGATCATGGTGATTATAAAATACCAGAATACAATATAGACCAAGTAAAACATAGTCTAGGTAGGGCCTCAGGACCTGGCCAGCTTATGGGTTTATGTGCAGGCTTAAGGCTTGTGCCATGATCACCATACACGTGGCACCTGTGACATTAGTGCATATGGACTTCATTCCGAGCACGGATAGTCATCTTGAGAAACTGAAACTGAAACTGAAACGGTCATGGTGTTGGCAACATCCGTTGTCTGGCGTTCTGCAGTTTTAATTTCCCACCACTGGTTTTTCAGCTGGTGAACATTTTGCCCCACATCTCTTGGACAGCTGGGCCATGGCAGTGGCAGCTTTCCCCTGTCCGCCTGTTGAGCTCTGGGTTGAGGGATAGGTTGTTGGAGACTGGCGATCCTAAGTAGATGAATTCATTAACAACTTGAAGGATGTGATCGTCAGCGCTGATGCTGAAGTCTTTGCTTGTTTCGGCCCATGAACTGTTGTTTTCTTCAGACTGGTGATGAGACCAAACTCTTGGGAAATAGTACATAATAGTAATGACAAAAAAATGATAACAACAATATAGAAATAATAACAAAGTAAATGAACAGTAGCAATAAAACTGATAATTATGTCATCATCACTATCATCATCATTATCATCATTATCATCATCATCATCATATCATCATCATCATCATCATCATCATCATCATCATTCATCACACACACACCACCACACCACACCACACCACCACCAAAACTAAATACTGTGATTATATGTTACTACTACCTGGCGCTTACAAGTTAGGGTGATGTAAGCAGAATGTAATAGCATTGACATCAACCATGTCAATATCGTGTCTGTAAAATACAGAGTTTGATGTATGATGTGTAATATCTAGTTGCCAATTTATGATGTTTGATGTATAATAAGTAGAGTTTAGTATCATTAGCATCAACCATGTCAGTATCACGTCTGTAAAATCCATTGTTTGGCGTGCCATCCACCCTGGAAAAATGGAAGATAAAGAACAGAATTAAAACGATATATCAACAACAATTAAATAAGTCACCAGTCGACTGTCAGCATCATCCTGTTCTTTGGTAACCACTGCTACAGACATCGCAGAATTCTCCTCCATTCACTCCGGTCTTGACTTCTCTGTGCTACTTTGCAGACCTTCAAAACCATTCATGTTGGTGATGTTCATATAGGAGGTGGGCCATGGTTTCTCTTGGCCTCAACTTTTCCTGGCATAACTTTTGCCATTAAGGTTGTGTTGCTGTTGCGGGTTGCATGGCCAATGTGTTTAATTTTTCTTTTGCTTATTTCTGACAGCCGTTGACGTTGGACTGTGAGTTTGATCAAAAAGCTTTCAAATGTTCTGTTATCGTTCCTCTTGAATTTAAGAAGCTGCCTGTAGAACCAGACCTCCGCTCCTTTGATCTTATTACATAAACAACTATACAAAAAAACAAAAACAAAAACAGAACTTTTTAAAAGCGCTGATTATATGGATACAGCACCTCACCATCATAGTATACTTACTTTATGCAGTCTGCAGCGGATTCACACTGGACAGAGCAGAATGTGCACGTGTATCCTGGGGCTGGCAGAGATTACGTGGAGGCCAGCGGGGCATTG
The DNA here is from genome assembly GCA_030674185.1 of Monoplex corrugatus. NCBI lineage: Eukaryota > Metazoa > Mollusca > Gastropoda > Littorinimorpha > Ranellidae > Monoplex > Monoplex corrugatus. The sequence continues at coordinate 34,542,388 of JAPXFY010000027.1, read as the reverse complement.
GAGGATTTCCGGCGTTGGATAGACGTCCGCCCTGATAGTCTGCCACAGAGTGACCACTGGATGTTGTTTACTGGGTATGTCTTTCGTTCTGTCATTATTTCTTTTAAATTAACGTCTAGTCACGCGTGTGCTTTTAGACAACGGGCGCTCCTTGATATTTGTTACTGGGTACACGTAGATTGACCGGAAAATCGAACTGAACGTCTGGCTGCGTACGCTAAAGATCCCACGGCAGTTGAAAATCGTGAAGAGCAGGGCATTGCCCGGCTGCCTTGGCATAAAATATTGGAGAGACAGGTTGACTTCCCAGGTCCCACCCCATGAACACCAATTAGCCTTGCCTTTCTGAAGTCTTGTTTTAAAACCCCCCAGTAAATATGAATATGAATTTGAAACGAGGGAGAGGGGATGGGAGCCGCCCTCGTGGTGCTGGTCCCAGGAAAAGTTAAGGTCTCTGCCACCTCTCTCCCTTACGACCTCAGAGTCATGGAACTATCTAGGTAGGACCTCAGGACCTGCCCAGCTCATGGGCTTATGTTCAGGCTTAAGGCTTGTGCCGTTATCATTCTGGATTGTCTTCATCCCATGGCACCTGTGACGATAGTGCGTATGGAATTCATTCCGTGCGCGGAGACGTCATCTTGAGAAATTGAAACTGAAACCCTTAACAAAGTCACCAGCTGTACAGTCAAGCCCATCTTTTCTGAATCTCACACTGTGGTTTTGTAGTAAAAGAGGTCGGCACACGAGTGACATGAAGTTTATGAAGGGTTATTTTGATGTTTTTCATCATGGTGATGTTGTTATTTTTGAAATGGCATTTTTGTTAGTCAACAGGTTAGCATGGATAAAGTAACTGGTCCATGTTGTGGTTGTCGATATAATTTTTTTTTTGCGTTTTGTTGTTCGTGTTGTTTTTATTGTTGATGAAGAACTGTTTATTTCATATGCATCATTTTGAAACGCTCTGAGAAAAAAATCGAAATGATCAGTTGTTCAGAACAGAATCATGATGATAAGGTATTCAAAACTCAAATCATGTTGATAACATATTCAAAACAAAATCGTGTTGATGAACCACTCAGACTCGTTCTTATCGATAAAATATTCAGAGTAAAAGGGCAATCTTATTGATGAACTGTGATATACCCTTGTTGTTGTTCCAGGCACGATATATACACAGACAGGAATCCCCACATTGCAGGTAAGTGACTGTCCTGATTTTTTTCTATGATTCTTAGTATCACAGCACTGAGGCAGTTTCCTTTACTTTTCTTTTCTTTTCTTTTCTTTTCTTTGTTTCTTTGTTTCTTTGTTTCTTTGTTTCATTCATTCATTCTCTCTCTCTCTTTTTCTTTCTTTCATTCATTCTAATTCTTTCTTTCATTCTTTCTTTCATCCTTTCTGTCTGTCTTTCTTTCTTTCTTTCATTCTTTCTGTCTGTCTTTCTTTCTTTCTTTTGCAGCCCATTCTGTAGTTTTCACATTGCGATGACGATGATGTCGATGAGGTTGACATATCACGATGCTGTGCCGTTCCAGTATGATTGAAACTGGCTAGAAGGGCTGTTTTCTATCCTTACTATCATAATATATCCTAGAATCAATCAGGCCCAAGAGATGCAGACACCTGCGGTGTTGGTCAGAATATTTAAGCAGCACCCTCATTGACTCGTCTGTGATGTGGGTGAGACTCGACTCTGGTCCATATTTTCCTAATGAGCCCATAGCGCACACAGCTCTGGGTAAGAGCCGATTGGAGCCAAAAAATCCCCACAATGAGTTTGAAAGGATTGATGAGTATTCGAACCTCAACCTCCCAGTCGGTAGTTACTCTAACCACTACACCACGGTGACGGGTTGACTGTGTCCGTTATCCTGTAATGACGTCAGTCTTACCTGAGCGTGTTATCTTGTAATGACATCAGGCTACACGAGCGTATTATCCTGTTATGGCGTCAGGATTACCTGAGAGTGTTATCCCGTGATGACGTCAGACTCACCTAAGCGTGTTATCCTGTAATGGCGTCATTCTCGTCTGGATGTGTTGTCCTGTAATGACGTTAGGTTTACCTAAGCGTGCTATCCTGTAATGCCGTCAGTGTCATCTGAGTGTGTTATCCTGTGATGACGTTAGGTTTATCTGAGCATGTTATCCTTAAATGACATCAGGCTCACCTGAGCGGGTTATCCTGTAATAATAATAATAATAAATAAATGGTTATTTATGAGCGCTTTCCACTTGCACAAAGCGCTTTACAACAACAATAAAAAGTAAAACAAGCACACGAACTCACAGACACACACCAACACACACACAAACACGCACAGACACACACACACAAACCACACACACACGCACGCACGCACGCACACAAACACACACGCGCACGCATTCACACCCAAAAACACGCACATCAAGAATACAGAGCGGCAGAAAGAGGGTCTACAAGAAATGTTGCTGGAAGAGAAAAGTCTTCAGACTAGTTTTAAAGGAGGGAAATGAAGGGCTGTGACGGAGATTGTGAGGCAAGGAGTTCCACATCTGCACAGCAGATGATGAAAAAGCTCGACCACCATGCCTCTCTCGTTTATATTTTGGAACGCGGAATGTTCTATCATCGGTAGCAGAGCGAAGAGATCTGGGTGGTACATAGATCGTAAAGATGTCAGAAAGGTATTTAGGCGCAGTGCCAATTATGACTTGGTAGCAGAGACAAGAAGCTTTGTAATGACGTCAAGCTTACCTGAGCATATCATTTAATGACGTCAGGCTTACCTAAGCATGTTATCTCTGATGACGTCATGTTTATCTTAAGCATGTTATCCTGTAATGACGTCATGCTTACCTGAGCATGTTATCCTGTAATGACGTCAGGCTTACCTGAGCATGTTATCCTGTAATGACGTCAGGCTTACCTGAGCATGTTATCCTGTAATGACGTCAGGCTTACCTGAGCATGTTATCCTGTAATGACGTCAGGCTTACCTGAGCATGTTATCCTGTAATGACGTCAGGCTTACTGAGCATGTTATCCTGTAATGACGTCAGGCTTACCTGAGCATGTTATCCTGTAATGACGTCAGGTTTACCTGAGCATGTTATCCTGTAATGACTTCGGCTTGCCTGAGAGTGTTATCTGTAATGACGTCAGGCTTATCTAGCATGTTGTCATTGTAATGAACTTCTGGCTTGCCTGAGAGTTGTTCTGTGGCTGTCGAGCATCTCATCATAACACAAGAAACACACACCCCCCCACCCACCCCCCCCATCACACACTCACACACATACACACACACACACGCACAACACGCATACCAGCAGCACACCATTACACACACCACAGCGATACACACTACACGGCTATAACGCACAAACGCATAATATGCATACGCATACACACTACAAAGCGTCTGGGGTGTCTTGATGATATGAATATGTGTTTTAATAATCTATACATATACAGGTCTAGCCAAATGGGAGGTCTATGCACGTACACTCGGTGTCTATAATAGAACAAGACAATACGGCCAGTGTTGGTGCCACTGCGCCACGAGCTGGACATAGTGTTGTGTGTGTGTGTGTGTGGTGTGTGTGGTGGTGTGTGTGTGGGTGTGTGTGTGTGTGTGTGTGTGTGTGTGTGTGTGTGTGTGTGTGTGTGTGTGTGTGTGTGTGAGCGCGCGTGCGTGTGCGTTTTTGTGTGAGTGTGTATATACTTGTGTACGTGCACGAATGCATCGATATGTGTACTTAATTTTTTTCCCCGGTGTTTTTTTTTTTTTTTTTCTCCAGTGCGAGATGGAGTACACAATGAGATGGTTTTAGCCCTCATTGGGCTTGGCTATAAACAGCAATGACAATAACGATAATGTGTATGACAGGATAAACATGTCCCTGATGATGTGTGCTGATGACGTGGACTGGTGATGTGTTCTCATCACGCATGCTGGTTACGCGTTCTCATGACCAATGCTAATGACGTGGTACTGATGACGGTTCTGATGACCAGTCTGATGACGTGTACTGATGACGTGTACTGATGACGCGTTCTGATGACGTACTGATGACGTGTACTGATGACGTGTACTGATGACGCGTTCTGATGACGTTACTGATGACGTGTACTGATGACGTGTTACTGATGACGTTCTGACGACGTGTACTGATGATGTGTACTGATGACGCGTGTACGTGATTGACGTGTACTGATGACGCGTTCTGATGACGTGTATGATGACGTGACTACTGATGATTGGTTCTGATGACGTGTTCTGATGACGTGTACTGATGACAGTGTTTGATGACTGGTATTGACGTTTCTGATGACATCTACGATGATGTGTTTGATGACGTTTCTGACGCATACTGATGACATGTCGATGATGTGTATTGATGACGTGCTTCTGATGACGATAGTGCTGATGGTGCATACTGATTACGTGTTCTGATGGTGCATACTGATGACGTGTTCTGATGGTGCATACTGATTACGTGTTCTGATGGTGCATACTGATTACGTGTTCTGATGGTGCATACTGATTACGTGTTCTGATGGTGCGTACTGATTACGTGTTCTGATGGTGCATACTGATGACGTGTTCTGATGGTGCATACTGATGACGTGTTCTGATGGTGCATACTGATTGACGTGTTCTGATGGTGCATACTGATGACGTGTTCTGATGGTGCATACTGATGACGTGTTCTGATGGTGCATACTGATGACGTGTTCTGATGGTGCATACTGATGACGTGTTCTGATGGTGCATACTGATTACGTGTTCTGATGGTGCATACTGATGACGTGTTCTGATTGTGCGTACTGATGACGTGTTCTGATGTTGTTGTTCTTGTTGTTGTTGTTGATGACGATGATGTTGTTGATTGTTTTGTTTGTACTGGTGACGTGTTCTGATGACGTGTAATGATGACGCGTACTGATCACGCGCACTGATGACGTGTTCTAATGACGTCTACCGATGACGCATACTGATAAGCGTACGTATGACATGTACAGATGGCGCGGTCTGATGACGCGTATCGGTGACGCGTATCGGTGAGGCGTTCTGACGACGTGTTCTGATGACGTATACTGACTGATGATGCGTATTGATGACGTGTTGTGACGACGCGTACTGGATGACATGCTTTGATGCTGTGTACATGTACGTGTGTCAGTCTGTCAGCGCGTCATGACGGAGAAATCAAGGGGTGCCGGGATGAAGACAACTACATCATGTCTCGCAAGCTGAAGACACCCGATGTGGAGAACCTGGCCTCCAGACCGTGGCAGTTCTCACCTTGCTCCGTGCGTGCCTTCAGACACTTTCTATCCAGGTGAGGTTTTTACATTACAAGTATATACAGGATACAGGCAATGGAGATGAGATGCTTCCGCAAACTCCTTGGTATCTCGTACAAAGATCATATAACCAATAAGGAAGTGAAAACCCGAATCGAAAACGCCATCGGGCCGTATGAAGACTCCTGACCTCAGTGAAAAGACGCAAACTGAGGTGGTACGGGCACGTCACACGATCATCTGGACTGGCCAAGACCGTCTTGCAGGGAACAGTACAGGGAGGGAGACGAAGAGGCAGACAGAGAAAAAGATGGGAATACAATATCAGAGAGTGAACTGGCCTTGAATGGAATATCATTCTGCGGAAAGCTGAGGACCGACCGTGAGGAGTGGAGGAAGTTGGTTGCAAAATCTTCAGTGGTGCCCCAACGGTCAACCAGACAATGGGACTGGTGATGATGATGATGATATACCTTCGCCTATGAAAACGATTTTTACGATATACACCTGTGTCTGTAACGACAGTCATTACAATATAGATTTACATTACAGTAGATACATTTCCCTGTGAAGACAGTCATTACGATATACACCTGTGCCTGTAACGACAATCATTACAATATAGATTTACATTACAGTAGATACATTTCCCTGTGAAGACAGTCATTACGATATACACCTGTGCCTGTAACGACAATCATTACAATATAGATTTACATTACAGTAGATACATTTCCCTGTGAAGACAGTCATTACGATACACGCCTGTGCCTGTAACGACAATCATTACAGTATATACTGTATGACAATCATTGCAATACACCCCTACAAAGCTGCCTGTGTTTGCTGTCACATCATTTCCCTAACCCACCGCGCCCTAATACCTTTCAGCACTTTTGGACATATATGTTTCATTTCGGTCTGTCTGTTCTGATAATGATGAAGAACTTTCGTGTCCCCGAGATATAAAAGAGACAAGCTCAATAGCAGTGCTTTTACTCTCTTTGCTGTTAAAAACTGGAACTTTTTGCTAGTCGGTGCTCGACACAGTCCGTCTCTGTCTTCATTCAATCGTTAAAAAGTCCTTTCATTAATGCCCACCGCCGCAATGTTCCGATACTGCTGACGTGTTTTTGTAGATTGTGTTATTAGGTTGTGTTCTTGGGAGTATTGTGTGTGTGTGCGTGCGTGTGTATGTCTGTGTTTGTGCATGTATGCATGTGTGTGTGTGTGCATGTATGCATGTGTGAGTATGTATGTGTGCACAAGTATAAAAAGTGGCAAATTGTAAAGCAATTTGTGCTTGATAAGAGGCACTATGTAAATGTCCAGCTGTTATTATTATTATTTGTGCCTATAAAGTGTGAAGGTGGATGGTTAGCTCCTTGCCCCTTGATACCGCTGATTCCTGACTGCTGTAGGACCATACCTTTGGAAGCCATTTTACTGTTGTTGTTGTTGTTGCTGCTGCCGTTGATGTTGTTGGTTGTGTTTGTTTGTTGCTGCCCCATCTTGGGCATTGCTGTAGTGGTGTACCTATCTCACGTCGCTCATTCAGGCTCCTCAGGAGACCAGATTCCAAGCTTATTTCAGCCCAAGTCCCAGAAGCAGGAAGTCTATCAGAGCCAGTAGTGATAAGCCACTGTAGGGCAACCAACCGGAGAAGACTTTGTACAGCCGCCGGGTCATTGCAGTAGAAATCAACAGTGTTTGCTGGGATCCAGCGTATTTAAGACACTGCCTAATAACTCCCTCTAACTAACGACTCTGAGTTGTTCAGCCATGGAGCCAGAGCAAGTGAGCGTCACCGCTTCAATATTTATCGTGTCTCGTATCAATTATTTCAGTTCTGCTCCGTGGCTTCCAACACGCAAAGCCAGAACAAAATTGAGGCAGCCTTAATGTGGCTTCTAAGAAGAATATTGAGAGTTCCATGGACAGCAAAGAAAACAAACGAGACAGTCTTGATGGAGGCAGACACAAGAAGAACTTGATAAGGAAGATAATGAAAAGACAAGCAACGTTTATAGGCCATTTCATGGGGAAAGGGGAATTAGAGCTCCTGGTCACAACAGGAAATCTGGAGGGAAAGAGAACACCAGGTAGACCCAGGGAGAAAATATTGGACGGACTTGCAGCGTGGCTGAGGACAGAGAGGGTGGAAGATGTGCTTGTGGCAATAAGGGATAGATACATATGGAAGGCCATGATCGCCAACACCATGCTACAGGGCACGTGATGATAATGATGATGATGATGATTCATGATTTCCTTGCTTCTATCGTCACTTACCTCCAGCATATCCAGAATTTTGCCACCTGTCTATCACCCGTAAAAAGAAGTGCGATCATGTCATTCTTTCGCTTCAGTCCCCAACTCGTCGCCCATTACTCAAAGAACTCAATACAAAATCAGTGTTCTCCTCCAAGCATACATAACAGTTTCGCAATTACTTATATCCGCAGCCACCCTGCCTGATCTCTCCGTTCTGCTTCTGGTCCTATTTCTTTCGCGGCCGTTCACACAACCCCTATGGTTGAAGTAAGACAACGTTGGAAACTTCCGATTGCTAAGTGTCGAGGCTATAGTGAAGGGAAAGATGCTGACAGCTATGCGAGCTGGTGGCAGGGCGGGCTGCCGAAAGAGAGATGAAGACCAGAGTGGGGCGAGAGAGGGGTCTTTTGTTCTCTCTTGGTCCAGAGGCTGGGCTGGACCTGGTTGGTGCCATCTTGTGTGGCTATGTCCCGGGGTTTGTCACCTCCCCACCTTGCCATTCGGTTTGTAAACAAGGTAACTGATGACTGGGTCCGAATGGGTCACGATCACGCAACGCATGGACAGCCCCCTTTGCTTGAAGAAATGACTGTCGATTGGTGTCGGGAGCTTGGGAGGTGAGCATCCCGAGAGTGGCGAGGCATTGGTGTTCCAGGTCCCATCCGTATCCTCGTGATGTTTCTTGTTAATATCTTTACAAATTCCTTGATACAGATGTTTGGCAGTTGGCCGCTGTTCATTTTCTGTCTGGTCCATACAGCATGAATGAGATTCCCCTGTCCTTTCGGCAGTTACAAATTCTTTCTTTTTTTAAGCTGAACTTGACGACATATCTTTTTGTCCAGCAATGATTTCCCCTTTCACTCCACGCCTCTCCACCCTACTCATCCCACTTCCCTCGTCGTTCTCTTCCCAGTAAGCTTGTGCTTTATACCATTTTGTTTTCGTCTTTATGAGTACATGTATGAGTGGATGATAAGAGTTTGCTGCTTGATTTGATTTGTACATGAAGATTTAGTGCCTTCTAAATGTTCTTGTCATAAGGAAGTGTGAGTTGGAAGACAAACAGGTGAAAAACTTTATGTGTGTTGCGTGTGTGTGTGTGTGTGTGTGTGTGTGTGTGTGTGTGTGTGTGTGTGTGTGTGTGTGTGTGTGTGTGTGTGTGTGTGTGTGTGTGTGTGTGTGTGAGTGTGTGTGTGTGTTTGTGCGTGTGTAATTTTGTGTGTGTATTTGTTTGTGTGTGTGTTCATGTGTGTTCGTGTGTGTTTGTGTTTGTGTGTGCATGTGTGTGTATGTGTGTGTGCATGTGTGTGTGTTTGTTTGTGTGTTCGTGTGTGTTCGTGTGTGTGCATGTATGTGTATGTGTGTGTGTGCATGTGTGTGTGTTTGTGTGTGTATATATGTGTGTTTGCGCGCGCGCGCGCGCGTGTGTGTGTGTGTGTTTTATAGGAAGAAGTGTGGCTTGGTGGAGAAGCGGGTGAACAACGTGTTGATGACAGAGCTGGAAGGAGGTCAGGTGTTTTCTGCAGATCTTCAATGCCAGCTGGCCCTGGGAAAATACTCCTACTTTGGTCGTGTGAGTGATCTAACCTGGGATTTTCCAACATACTTCTCTGACACCGGAGCTTTCTATTCATAGTAATCTGTTGAGTTCTGTGACTTTTTTTGTACAGTAATGTACTTAGTTCTAAGACTTATTTATAATAATGTACTAAGTTCGAGAATTGTTTTCTATAGTAATGTACTAAGTTCTGTGACTTTCTGTTTATAGTCGTCTGCTGAGTTTTATGACTCCTGAATTATCTGACCTTGGGTTCTTTCTGTTTATAGTAATCCACTGAGTTTTCTGACCTGAGGCATTTGTATTTATAGTAACCCACTGAGTTATCTGAAGTTATGGCCTTTCTATTTTTAGTAATCCACCGAGTAATCTGATGTTGTGGCCTTTCTATGTATAGTGAATCACTATAAGTAGACAGACCCTAACATCAGATAACTCGGTGGATTACTGTAATACTACTGCTTTATCCACTGACTGTTTTACCCACCCGCTGTTGTGCCCACCTTTTATTGCACCCATCTCATGTTTTACCCATATTTACCCAGCTATTGTTTTACCTACCGACTGTTGTGCCCACCTTTTATTATACCCATCTCATGTTTTACCCATATTTACCCAGCTATCGTTTTACCTACCGACTGTTGTGCCCACCTTTTATTATACCCATCTCATGTTTTACCCATATTTACCCAGCTATCGTTTTACCTACCGACTGTTGTGCCCATCTTTTATTTACCCATCTCATGTTTTACCCATATTTACCCAGCTATCGTTTTACCTATCTATTGTTGTACCACCTTTTATTATACCCATCTCATGTTTTACCCATATTTACCCAGCTATCGTTTTACCTACCGACTGTTGTGCCCATCTTTTATTTACCCATCTACTGTTTTACCCATATTTACCCAGCTATCGTTTTACCTATCTATTGTTGTACCACCTTTTATTATACCCATCTCATGTTTTACCCATATTTACCAAGCTATCGTTTTACCTACCGACTGTTGTGCCCACCTTTTATTGCACCCATCTCATGTTTTACCCATATTTACCCAGCTATCGTTTTACCTATCTATTGTTGTACCACCTTTTATTATACCCATCTCATGTTTTACCCATATTTACCCAGCTATCGTTTTACCTATCTATTGTTGTACCACCTTTTATTATACCCATCTCATGTTTTACCCATATTTACCCAGCTATCGTTTTACCTACCGACTGTTGTGCCCATCTTTTATTTACCCATCTACTGTTTTACCCATATTTACCCAGCTATCGTTTTACCTATCTATTGTTGTACCACCTTTTATTATACCCATCTCATGTTTTACCCATATTTACCAAGCTATCGTTTTACCTACCGACTGTTGTGCCCACCTTTTATTGCACCCATCTCATGTTTTACCCATATTTACCCAGCTATCGTTTTACCTATCTATTGTTGTACCACCTTTTATTATACCCATCTCATGTTTTACCCATATTTACCCAGCTATCGTTTTACCTACCGACTGTTGTACCCATCTTTTATTTACCCACCTACTGTTTTATCCATGTTTATGTGCTTACTGCTTCACCTACCTACTGTTGTACCCGTCTTTGTTTACTCACCTACTCTTTTACTTGTTTTACCCAGCTATTGCTTTACCTACCTACTCTTGTAACCCATCTTTTATTGTGTCCATCTACTTTTTACCCATGTTTTACCCACCAACTCTTTTACCCACCTCTTGTTTTACCATTGTGTACTCGGCATTGGCAAGTGAAGTTTTATTTCAGCTCGCCAAATATTTTTTTTTCTATTCACCATGGCGAGTGAAATAGTCTCTACTTTCAGGGCTGCCAGTTTTTTGTGCCCCTTTAGTTGTGTAAAATCCACATGTTCTTCTCTGCAGCAGCGTATGTATCTGAGGTACTGAAAGTCTTTATCAAAGGCCGGCAAGTGACAATGTATCTGAAGACAGGCAAAAGTCACTGGCCTTGTGCGTCAGTCCCTGGCATCATTTCGATGCACAGTTCCCATACAGCATATGCAGCCTGCCCGCCAACAGTGACGCTAGGATCACAGTTTGATGGAAAGTGCAATTGCAATCAGTGGTCACGCTGTGTGTCACAGTTTTTCGATCAAGTGTACAAAAATTATAGCGTCGGTTAAGTGATGGAAGGCAGAAACCCCACAAAACAGTTTTTCTATCAAGTATACGATTAAAGTTTAGAAGATGATGGAAGGCAGAGACCCCATAAAACCAGTTATTCTAATAATTTATGCAAAGCTATAGCAGACGATGGACGGCAGAGACCCCACAAAAACACGACCTGTCCACCATCTGAAGTCTGTCATCACCACAGTTTGCTGACGACGGCGTTGCTGAGCTTGGCTGATTGCGTGTGTGCGGCACCAGAAATATCATAGGTTGGGCTGTTATGCACTGTCATGTCCATTCTACATTCGTCATCAAACATAGCCCAGTGCCAAGTATGTATCAATCATAGTACACTTGTTGCTTGTTTCTCTTTGGTTTCCTTATGTATCATGTCTTTTATTCCTGATTCATCAATGTATTTCTTCTTTTGCCTTTGTAGTTCTTGGTCATCATCATCATCATCATCATCATGTGTCCTACCGCATGGCGTCGGCGATCATGGCCCTCCGTATGCATCTATCCCTTGACGCTGCAAGTACATCTTCCACCCTCTTTGTCCTCAGCCACCCTCCAAGTCCGTCCAATATTTTCTCTCTCGGTCTACCTGGTGTTCTTTTTCCTCCAGCTTTCTTGTTGTGACCAGGTGCTCTAATTCCCCTTTCCTCATAAAATGTCCTAGAAATGTCGTTTGTCTTTACCTAATCTTCCTTATGGATGATCTTTTTGTGTCTGCCTCCATCAAGACTGTCTCGTTTGTTTTCAATGGCAAATTAAAAATAATATGTCCTAGCCAATAATACTTTTTACCATCGGAAAATAACATATCATTGTCACTGTAATTGTCATTTTCAGTGTTTAACACTGTATACACACAAAGTTCAACCTGTAGACACAATATTAACAACACATGGACGACACAGGAACAATACACTAACGACACGTTATGTACACCTGTGTATACAGCAATTGCAACACGTGGACCAGTACCAGAGCATGTGTCGCCGGTTGTTCTGTGCTGTGCCCTGGGATCCCTCCACTTTTCAGGCCATTTTTGCCATGGAGAAGACCACGTGTGGTCACCGTAAGGTTAGTGATGGCGTAATGGACACATCACACACACGCGCGCGCGCGCGCACGCGCACACACACACACACACACACACACACACACAGCACAAACTTACACGTACACAGTTGTACGCACATACACACAATTGCATTCTGACACACATACACACGCGCGTGCATGCACGCACACACACACACACACATGCACACACACACACACACACACACACACACACACACACACACACACACACACACAACACACGCACATAACACACACACACAATTATACATGCTCACGGAGAGAAAATGAGACACACGCGCACAATACATATATGGACACCGGAAAATTAGTTATAGATAGTAAAGCGCGCGCACGTGCACGCACGCACACACACACACACACACACACACACACACAATACACACACACGCACACACACACAAACAAACACAAACACAAACAAACAAACAAACAAACAAACAAACACACACACATTATACATGCTCACGGAGAGAAAATGAGACACACGCGCACAATACATGTATGGACACCGGAAAATTAGTTATAGATAGTAAAGCGCGCGCACGTGCACGCACACACACACACCACACACACAACACACACACACACACACACCACACACACACACACACACACACACACACACACACACACACACACAACACACACACACATGTTTGGTCGTACGCTTTAGTTATATCAAAAAATATGGTCAGTACGCATAAACATCTTGCAAATTGTTGCTTTATGTTAGTGGACAGTTTTGTTCAAAGTTCCAGTGCTGACCTGCCGTATCCAAATCCCACCTGATTTTCAGACATTACATGTACATTGTTCTTCCACAATGATGAAACAATCTGTTCCAAATGATTGTCCCCATCAGTTTACATACGTGTGACGTTATTTGCAATAGGCCTGTAGTTTTTCAGATTGGTGTTAAATCTATCCGATTTAAGTATGGGAACCACTATTATTTGTTTCCAAATAGTCAGGCGTTTTGCCACTTTTCCAGCATTTTTATAAAAATATCAGAAAGAAGGATTACAAAGTGTTCGGGTAGGATTTTTAGTATTTCATTTGAAACTGCACCCAATCCTATTGATGCCTTTTTATTTGAGATGATTTAATGGCACCGTTTATTTCTTTAAGTGTGATTGATGCATTTATGCAGTTAGTAATATCTGAGGCCGGATCCTTTATACTTCTGTCTTTTTTTATTTTTTATTGTTTTTGTTTGTTTGTTCCGGAAGACTGAAGTTATGGTAATCAGCAAAGTTCATTAAATTCCCCCATGTACAATAGCAGCAAATGGCACAACGTTGAGACAAGTTGATAAGATTAAATATGACAGAACAGTCATTTCGCCAGACGATAGATGCACATTAGAATTATCCAGCAGAATAACCAAGCTAAAACAGCGTTCAAGAAAATGTATTCGTACCAACTAATGGTTATCATTCGTCCTGGATACACTACTGAAAGAAAACATACACACCATACATCGGTGTGGTGTGTGTGTGTTCTTTCATTGGTATATCCAGGACAAGTGTACTGATATATGGTGTCTGTGTACTTTCAGTGATGTATACAGGGCAAGTGTACTGATATATGGTGTGTGTGCACTTTCAGTGGTGTGTACAGGGCAAGTGCACCGCTGATATCAATGCACCACCAGCCCTGGGTACGTATTGTGTGTGTGTGTGTGTGCCTGTGAGGTCAGCACTGAGCTTGCCTCCAGAATAACTCTCTGTCTCTCTTTTTCTGTCTGTCTGTCTGTCTCATCTGTCTCTGTTCTCTCTTCTCTCTCTGTCTATCTGTCTAGTCTGTCATCTCTCTCTCTCTCTCTCTCCTCTCTGTCCTCCTCTCTTTCTCTTCTTTCTCTCTCTCTTGTCTTATCTGTCTCTCTGTCTGCTGTCTCTGTATGTCTCTCTCTCTTTCTTCTCTCTCTCTCTCTCTCTCTCCTCCTCTACTCTCTCTCTCTCTCCTTTCTGTCTCTTTTTGTTCTCTCTGTCAAAACCGCGTGCTTATCCTTCTCTCCCTTAATCTGTGTGAGGCATTGCCAGTATGCACAAGTCTAAACACCTTCTGTTGGGCGTGCCATTATGCAAGAGTTCCAGCATCTTCTGTTGGGTGTTACTGTTGAACACAGCTTTAGTTGTCAAGATCACGGTAGGAATTTCACTTTAGAGATGACTGCACATTGGCTGCCTACTTGCACAAGGACATGTGCATCCAGTGCAACACTGATCACGTTGCTGCGACCTGCAGAACCTTTGGCCTTACAATTAGCCTTGGCAAGACAGAGGTTATGTGTCGGCCTATACTGTCTCAGGCGTCTGGCGCTTTCATCATCGTCATCATCATGTGCCCTGCCTCATGGCGTTGGCGATCATGGCCCTCCAACGAATATATCCCCTGTTGCTGCAAGTACATCTCCCACCCTCTCTGTCTTGAGCCACCCTGCAAGTCCGTCCAATACCTTCTCCCTGGGTCTACCTGGTGTTCTCTTTCCTTCCAGCTTTCCTGTTGTGACCAGATGCTCTAATTCCCGTTTCCTCGTAAAAAGGTTTATAAATGTTGCTTGTCTTTTTCTAATCTCCTTTTTCAATGATCTTCTAGTGTCTGCCTCCTTCAAAGCAGTCTCGTTTGCTTTCTTTGCTGTCCATGGAACTCTCAACATTCTTCTTAGAAACCACATTTCACTTGCCTCAATTTTGTTCTAATATTGCGTGTTGACTGTCCACGCCTCACAACTGTACAACAGTATCGGTACCATACATCATTCAAGAACTTTCTTTCTGATGTTAATTGATAGGCATTTGTTGGTAAGAACACTTTTCATCTTCTTGAATGCTGCTTTGGCGCTTTACACCTCCGCTTGTCATCAAGGACCATAGGATCAAGACTGTGGACAACTTCTACTTGGGCGTATACTGAGGAATAATGGATCTCTCGATACTGTTATGACAAGAAGGAAATAATATTCTGTGTGGTCTGTTAGAGAAGACTAAAATACATTGGCCATGTGTCACGCAGCAAGAACGCGGACCTCACGGCAACCATCTTTCAAGGAAAAACAGCGGCAAAAAGGAAGAAACGCAGTACTCCAGTCTCATACATCGAGAACATAACCAATATCAGTCTCCTAAATACTTGACAAATTTTCCGTAAAAGTCAAGACAGAGCGGCCTGGAGGGAGATGGTGGTGTCAGAATGTGCAGCGGCCAACACCGAACCCGTGACGCCGACAGGTGAGATGAGACAGGTGAGATGAGACAGGTGAGATGAGACAGGTGAGATGAGACAGGTGAGATGAGACAGGTGAGATGAGACAGGTGAGATGAGACAGGTGAGAATATGGGGGTTTATTCTGCTGTGCTAATATTCTTCTGTGTGCATGAGAAGAAAGTAAAGACAGTGAGAGGGCTAGAACTACACAACTGTGTTATGCTAGAACTACACAACTGTGTTATGCTAGAACTACACAACTGTGTTATGCTAGAACTACACAACTGTGTTATGCTAGAACTACACAACTGTGTTATGCTAGAAATACACAACTGTGTTATGCTAGAACTACACAACTGTGTTATGCTAGAACTACACAACTGTGTTATGCTAGAACTACACAACTGTGTTATGCTAGAACTACACAACTGTGTTATGCTAGAACTACACAACTGTGTAGCAAAGAATATCCCACAAGATGCTGCCTCTGCTTCAAATCTATTGAGTCTTCCTGTCCTGAGTATCTCACCCATCTGTTACATCTCTACACGCCATCTCGAGCTTTGCGGTCCTCATCTGATACCCGTCTCTATAGTATCCCCATAGTCCGCACTAAAAGTTGGGCAGCGTTCTTTTTCCTATCAAGCTCCAACCATCTGGAATCAGTTACCTCGCTCTCTTAGATACTCACTCTCTCTGTCCACATTCAAACGCTCCTCAAAACTCACCTGTTTCCCAAACTGGTAATCTCTGCCCCCTTCCCCCATGTAATGTAATGGTGACATATAGTGTTTAGTGTCAATGTGTCATTGTATTTGCATGTCATGCTGTGTGTGTGTTTGTGTGTGTGTGTGTGTTTGTGGTGCGTGGTGCTTCTGTGGCGTGTGTGTGTGCTTGTGATTCTGGTTATATGTTTTGCCATTGTAAACGCCTAGGGCATTAATTTGATTAGGCGTACTAAATGTTCATAATAATAATAATAATAATAATGCTAGAACTACACAACTGTGTTATGCTAGAACTACACAACTGTGTTATGCTAGAAACACACAACTGTGCTATGCTAGAACTACACAACTGTGTTATGCTAGAAACACACAACTGTGTTATGCTAGAAATACACAACTGTGTTATGCTAGAAATACACAACTGTGTTATGCTAGAACTACACAACTGTGTTATGCTAGAACTACACAACTGTGTTATGCTAGAACTACACAACTGTGTTATGCTAGAAATACACAACTGTGTTATGCTAGAACTACACAACTGTGTTATGCTAGAACTACACAACTGTGTTATGCTAGAACTACACAACTGTGTTATGCTAGAACTACACAACTGTGTTATGCTAGAAATACACAACTGTGTTATGCTAGAAATACACAACTGTGTTATGCTAGAAATACACAACTGTGTTATGCTAGAAATACACAACTGTGTTATGCTAGAACTACACAACTGTGTTATGCTAGAAACACACAACTGTGTTATGCTAGAACTACACAACTGTGTTTTGCTAGAAACACACAACTGTGTTATGCTAGAACTACACAACTGTGTTATGCTAGAAACACACAACTGTGTTAAGCTAGAACTACACAACTGTGTTATGCTAGAAACACACAACTGTGTTAAGCTAGAACTACACAACTGTGTTTTGCTAGAAATACACAACTGTGTTATGCTAGAAATACACAACTGTGTTATGCTTGAAATACACAACTGTGTTATGCTAGAAATACACAACTGTGTTATGACTGTCTGTGCTAGACAAAGTCTCTGAAAACAGACCAAACGTTGGAATACATCGCATACATGATACACTTTATTTTAAACAAAAGGAATAAAACTAAATGAATTGTGAAGTTTCAGCTGGCATGAATGATGCACATGTTATGCAGAGAGAAATATTAACTATTTGACTCCCGCACCCTATCCACCAACTGCAAAAACTTAACCCTTTGACTCCCTCACCCTATCCACCAGTTTCCGACAGGAAGCTGGTAGATAGGGTGAGGGAGTCAAAGGTTTAAGTTTTTGCCGTGCTACCATGGTTGACAATGCAGGATGCTGGTGGGCAGGGTGCGGGAGTCAAAGGGTTAATATCAAATCCATTGAGAACGTTGAACAGTAAACGAGCACGTGGGAGGGGCATTGGATGCAACAGAAGTATTGGCCATGCTATGTACACAGGCGTGTTTGTCCATCTATTGTTTGTTGTAAGTGGGGGGGGGGGGGGGTGTATGTGTGGACGGCAAACTTCGATTAATATGAGGTAAGAGCGGAGAAAGGGGGTGTATGATCTGTGAAAAGGGAAGGGACTTGGAACGGACCTGAAAGCGCCTACCATCTCTGCATGCAGACAGAAACGTGTGAGAGTGAGGGAGGGGACGAGGCAGGCATGAACAAGTCTGGTTTTGATACGAGATAGGAATAGAGGAGGGGGTGTATGTAGAACCAGACCCCTGTCGTCTTTGTAACAGGCAAGCATTCCGTCCAGCCGTGAATGCCGACCACAGGTAGCTGTCCATCGGAGCTCTGATGTACCCGCTGAATGGTTTGTTGCTGGCATACCTGCTGGATGAATAGCCAAGCACCGTACAGGTCTAATGCTCAATTCCACCTGCTTTTGTATGATGCCAAGGTAACGTTGCACATCTCCGAAGCTGGTTCTGCCTTTGGACGGTTGACTAAGAGGTTGTAACAAAACCATGGTATCGATCTGGCCACAAAGATTGCTGTATACAGAGCACAGAGCAATAGTCTTGAGCACCCTGCTGTACCATTGCGAGACCTGGACTGCTTACTGACGGCTTATTCAACAGTTCCATCGTATGTTTGAGCCTTGGTGTACTCCACAATTTACACGTCCATCAGAAGAGCACGATCCACTGAAGAGAACCACTGCTGTCTAATTACCATGATGAGCATGATCTGAAGAAGTGTGTTTATGGGACATTTTATGAGGAAAGGGGAATTAGAGCACCCGGTCACTACAGGAAAGCTGGAGGGAAAGAGAACACCAGGTAGACCCAGGAGAAAATGTTGGACGGGCTTGCAGGATGGCTGAGGACAGAGAGGGTGGAAGATGTACTTGCGGCGACAAGGGATAGATTCGAATGGATGGCCATGATCGCCAACGCCATGCAGCAGAGCACATGATGATAATAATGTTGAAGAAGAAGAAGTGTGACTTGCTTAAGTACTTGAGTTTCTACTCATCAAACGCCAGCTTCGTTGGATGGAACACCTTGTCCATAAGGATGTCAACCGCATCCCCCAAAATACTCCAGTATAGAGAGTTGAAGCAGGGACACTGTGACCAAAAGAAAGACTGCTAGAGCGATACAAGGATACCGTGAAGGCCAGCGTCATCAGCTTTGATATCAACATCATCAGCTGGGAAGACACTGCCCACAACAGAGTAAGCTGACCTCAGCAGTAGACATAGAGCACGGTCCCATTTGAACAGCACAAAAAACACCGCTCAACTGAAGAAGGACCAGTGCAAGCCGAACCCAAGGTCACACAACTCTTTCCCATGCAGGACCTACGAAAGAACGTGCATCCAGGATCGGTCTCCATCCTTCGTGAAGATCCATAACCAGGCGATAAAGGACTGGTATGACAGTATAGCAGACATTATATACCATCATTATCATCATCATCATCATCATCATCATCATCATCATCATCATCATCATCATCGTCATCGTCATTATCATCGTCGTTATCGTCGTCGTCGTGGTGATCATGATCATCACGATCATCATCTCCACCAGAATCATCATCACCATGAAGAGCAAGTCACGGTTATTGTTTTTGTTGTTCTCGTTGTTGTGTTCAGACAAATGTCCTCAACGAAACTTTCCCTGGATTCAATGCTGACGTAATCATCAAGAGCCATAAGCTGTATTGCTGCTGTTGTTGTTGGTGGTGGTGTTATTTATTTGTTGTTCTTGGTTTGTTGTTGCATGTTGTTGATTTTCGTTGTCATTGTTGTTGATGATTATGGCTATGGCACCACGACATCCTTGCAGAGTTGCTTACAAAATTAACTCCTGAGTGTGAAAACACCGTCTTGAGAGACTGAAAGTGAAAGTGCTGTTGTTGCCAGAACATTGCCCTCAGGGGGACTCCCCTCAGATCCAGTGCCGACGTCACTACTGCCGTTACTACCCAGTTCACTACCGTGAGATCTTCTGTTGCCAGACCTGCAGCCAACCCCGGCCAGCCCCCAACTTCATTTACTCCCCTGCCAATGCCCCCGTGCAGCTGGAGACCGTCACACGGGTCAGTACACACACACCCACTTATCCTCAAACTGTTGTCTCGAACATCTTTTGCTCAAACTGGTTTTCTCCAACCATCCCTTACCTCAAACTGGTTATCTCCAACATCCTTATCTAAACTGGTTATCTCAACATCTTTTATCTCAAACTGGTTATCTCGAACATCTTTTATCTCAAACTTGGTTATCTCGAACATCCTTTTACTCAAACTGGTTATCTCCAACATCCCTTCCTCAAACTTGGTTTTATCTTTTTTTTTCAACATCCCTTACCTCAAACGTTATTCGGTTATCATGTTTCTCAACAT
The DNA here is from genome assembly GCA_030674185.1 of Monoplex corrugatus. Classification (NCBI taxonomy): domain Eukaryota; kingdom Metazoa; phylum Mollusca; class Gastropoda; order Littorinimorpha; family Ranellidae; genus Monoplex; species Monoplex corrugatus. Next base: position 34,522,179 of record JAPXFY010000027.1, on the reverse strand, counting down.
CCCTTACCTCAAACTGGTTATCTCCAACATCCCTTACCTCAAACTGGTTATCTCAACATCCCTTACCTCAAACTGGTTATCTCCAACATCCCTTACCTCAAACTGGTTATCTCAACATCCCTTACCTCAAACTGGTTATCTCCAACATCCCTTACCTCAAACTGGTTATCTCCAACATCCCTTACCTCAAACTGGTTATCTCCAACATCCCTTACCTCAAACTGGTTATCTCCAACATCCCTTACCTCAAACTGGTTATCTCCAACATCCCTTACCTCAAACTGGTTATCTCCAACATCCTTACCTCAAATTGGTTATCTCCAACATCCCTTACCTCAAATTGGTTATCTCCAACATCCCTTACCTCAAATTGGTTATCTCCAACATCCTTACCTCAAATGGTTATCTCCAACATCCCTTACCTCAAACTGGTTATCTCCAACATCCCTTACCTCAAATGGTTATCTCCAACATCCTTACCTCAAATTGGTTATCTCCAACATCCTTACCTCAAATTGGTTATCTCCAACATCCTTACCTCAAATTGGTTATCTCCAACATCCTTACCTCAAATTGGTTATCTCCAACATCCCTTACCTCAAACTGGTTATCTCCAACATCCTTACCTCAACTGGTTATCTCCAACATCCTTACCTCAAACTGGTTATCTCCAACATCCTTACCTCAACTGGTTATCTCAACATCCCTTACCTCAAACTGGTTATCTCCAACATCTCTTACCTCAAACTGGTTATTTCAACATCCCTTACCTCAAACTGGTTATCTCAACATCCTTACCTCAAACTGGTTATCTCAACATCCTTACCTCAAACTGGTTATCTCCAACATCCTTACCTCAAACTGGTTATCTCAACATCCTTACCTCAAACTGGTTATCTCCAACATCCTTACCTCAAACTGGTTATCTCCAACATCCTTACCTCAAACTGGTTATCTCCAACATCCCTTACCTCAAACTGGTTATCTCGAACACTTCTCTTTACCTCAAACTGGTTATCTTGAACATTTTTTACCTCAAACTGGTTATCTGAACATTCTTTACTCAATGGTTATCTGAACATTCTTACCCCAAACTGGTTTCTCGAACATCTTTACCTCAAACTGGTTTCTTCGAAACATCTCTTTCTCAAACTGGTTATCTGAACATTCTTATCTCAAACTGTTATCTGAACATTCTTGCTCAAACTGGTTATCTTGAACATTCTTACTCAAACTGGTTATCTTGAACATTCTTTTCTCAAACTGGTTATCTGAACATTCTTTATCTCACGGTTATCTCGAACATATCACTATTCTCAAACTGTTATCCTGAACTTCCGTATCTCAAAATCTGATTACCTCAAACATTTCTTACCTCAAACTTTGGTTTTCTGAAGTTCGTTATCTGAAACATGGTTGTTATCTCAAAGACTGTTAACTTAAACATTGGCCACCTCAGAACTCTCATATTTGCTTTCTGTCAGTTCTTCCTATCGTGTTCTGCCTTTATGGGCCATTCTCCTGTATGTGTTTCATAAGGGCTTAAATACTTTCTCTTAGAACTGATAATTTGGTACATGTACTGAGTGCATTTTTGGTTCTAAGGAAATGTGATATGCAGAAGCAATTTAATGTAATTTAGGACCATTTTATACACGTTTCAGTGTCCTTGGTTATGTTTTCATTTGTATTCGAGTTGTTTGTTTTGTTGTTGCTGGTTTTTTTTCCCCAGAAGCAATTTAATGTAACTTAGGCCCATTTTATACACTTTTCAGTGTCCTTAGTTATATCTATATTTGTATTCAAGTTGTTTGCTTGTTTGTTTGTTTTATCCACTGATATGACTTGGATGGAGTGGTCAACTCCAGGGGCATATCCCTGGATTATGTGCGTGAATACATTGGTATGTGTCTTAATTTTCTTTGTCAGATTTTTTAATTTTCTGTCCAGTGAGGTAGGATGTACATTTTTGAAATGGTTATAGCCCTGATAAGGCTCTGCAAGTCGGCTGGACTTTAAATAACAAAAACAGTAACACAAGAATTTCATCTGAGTGTGCGTGTGTGTGTGTGTCTGTGTGAGTGTGTGTTTGTGTGTTTGTGTGTGTGTGTGTGTGTGTGTTGTGTGTGTGTTGTGTGTCTGTGTGGTCTGTGTGTCTGTGTGTCTGTGTGTCTGTGTCTGTGTCTGTGTCAGTGTTTGTGTCTGCGTGTGTGTGTGTGTGTGTGTGTGTGTGTGTGTGTGTGTGTGTGTGTGTATGTGTGTGTGTGTGTGTGTGTGTGTGTGTGTGTGTGCGTGCGCGTACAGAAACACATTTGATGTGCATGAGTGTAAATCGGGATATGACACAGGAGTATATGTGTAGATATCTTTTCTTTGCTATGTATCAGTTTTGTGTTGATATGCAGTGAAACAAGCTTCTGAGGACAACCAAAATTTCCAAGTATCTTCCACACACTCTTCTGGTTAATGACGTCAAATGCTTTGGTCAGATCTATATCATTTTTATAAGACAAAAACCAGTGTTGAATATTTTGTATCAGTTTTGTAGGACAGTGACAACGGATTCCATAACAAACAAACATATAAACAAACAAACAAAACCAGGTGTCGAATATTCAAATCTTTCTTATGGGACAGACAGCAGATGTTAAATACTTTACAGTGTTTTTATACGACAACGGAAACGAGGTGTTACATATTTTACGTTCATAACCAGCAGTCAATCTTTCTTTAAAGTTAGTGATAGTAAAGCAGCAATGGAGAAGAGATGTGCACTGCACTCATATGCTGGCCCTGAGAAAAGTGGAGGTGTCTGCTATTTCATTCACCTAGACATCATCCCCAAAGATATGTCAAAATCAATTTTCATTGCACTTCCAAAGAAGACAGGGGCTGTAGAATGCGAACTCCATCGCACAATCAGTTTGATGAGTCATGTAACAAAAATCCTGTCTAAGAATAATCATAATGAGGACAAGGATTAGAATCAAAAGAGAAATAGCAGAAGAACAGTGTGGATTTGTGGAAGCAAAAAGGAACTATTAATGCCATATACATCCTAAGAACTATCATAGAGAGGTCAATTGAGAGAATAAGGATTTGTATTTATGCTTTGTTGACTACACCAAGGCTTTCGATCGGGTAAGACATGGTGAATTGATCAACCAACTGGAGAGACTCGATGTTGATGGAAAAGATCTACGAATAATCAGAAATATGTACTGGGAACAAACAGCTGCAACGAGAATAGAAAACAATGTAAGCTCTTTCCAAAACATCAAAAGAGGAGTCAGACAGGGTTGTGTTTTGTCACCAGATCTGTTTTCACTTTACAGCAAAAACATCATGAGAAACCTAGAAGAATACCCTGGATTAAAGGTTGGAGTGAAAATGATAAACAACATTCGATATGCAGATGACACCGTGCTAATTGCAGAAAATGAAAGGGATCTACAAAACCTTGTGAATATACTAGAAATAGAAAGCAAAGGTAAGGGGCTGGAACTAAACAGCAGGAAGACTGAAGTCATGGTGATCAGTAAAAAACATGAAATCCCCTCATGCAAAATAACAGCAAATGGCACAACCTTGACACAGGTTGTTAAATTTAAATACCTGGGAACGATCATTTCACCAGACGGCAGATGCACATCAGAAATAGCCGGCAGAATCAGCCAAGCCAAAACAGCATTCAAGAAGATGACAAGCATTCTTACCAACAAACGCCTATCAATTGACATCAGGAAGAGAGTTCTTGAATGTTATATAGAACCAATACTGTTGTACGGATGTGAGGCGTGGACAGTCAACAAGCAAAGCCAAAACAAGATTGAGGCAGCCGAGATGTGGTTTCTAAGAAGAATGTTGAGAGTTCCATGGACAACAAAGAAAACAAACGAGACAGTCTTGATGGAGGCAGACACAAGTAGATCACTCATAAGGAAGATTAGGAAAAGACAAGCAACATTTATAGGCCATTTTATGAGGAAGGGGGATTTGGAGCACCTGGTCACAATGGGAAAGCTGGAGGGAAAGAGAGCACCAGGTAGACTCAGGGAGAAAATACTGGACGGACTTGCAGAGTGGCGGGGACGAGGAGGGTGGGGAGATGCTTGGGGCAACGAGAGATAGAGACAGAGTGAAGTCCATGATCGCCAACGCCATGCGGCAGGGCACCTGATGATGATGAGAGAAGGACATCATGATTATGGATGATGGGACAGTGTTTACGTTGGTCTTTAGTCAGACAGGCATTTAAGTGTGTGTGTTGTGTGTGTGTGTGTGTGTGTGTGTGTGTGTGTGTGTGTGTGTGTGTGTGTGTGTTGTGTGTGTGTGTGTGTGTGTGTGTGTGTGTGTGTGTGTGTGTGTGTGAATATACATAATACATACATACACACACATACATTCATACATACATACATGCATACATACATACATACATATCATATACATACAGATTTACATACATACTGCAACATACATACATACATGCATACATACATATATACATACTTACAGATAAATAGATAGATATATGCATAAACCATACCACCAGTAAACAAGTATGCCAAACCATCAAGCAGCACACTGGACCATGTGAAAATCTGCTGGTTTCAGTAAATAAAAGAAAAAATAATTTGGCGTGGCCATATAATAAGATCCAGCGGCCTTGCTAAAATCAAAGTCCAGGGAACTGTTGAGGGAGGGAGACAGAGGATAAGTTAGAACAAAAAATGACAGACTGACAAAATTGCGGAATACACAGAGAAACCATTTGCAGACCCAGGCTTTGGCACACAACCGATAGATCTAGAAGAATCTGGCGAACAGTATTTTTAATTTCAGTTTCAGTTTCAATTTCTCAAAATGACGTCTCCACGCTCGGAATGAATTCCATATGCACTAACGTCACAGGTGCCATATGATGGAGAAGATCCAGAATGATCACGGTACAGGCCTTAAAACTGCACATAAAGCCATGAGCTGGCCAGCTCATGAGGTCTTACCTAGATAGTTCCATAACCCTGGGGTCGTACGGGAGTGAGATGGCACAGACCTCAATTTTTCGTGGGGCCAGCACCACGAGGGCGATACCCATCCCCTCTCCTTCGATTCAAATTCATATTCACATTTACTATTTTTTTAACCAAGACTTCAGAAAGGCAAGGAGGCTAATTGGTCTCCAAGGGGTGGGACATGGGAAATCATCTATCTCCCAATGCTTTATACCAAGGCAACCGGGCAATATTCTGCTCTCACAATTTTCAACTGCCATGGGATCTTTAGCGTGCCCAGCCAGAAGGCACACGGTTCCGACTCGTTTTTCTTTCCCTTCCGAAAGACTAGACGTTCAGTTCTATTTTCCGGTCACAATGAGGAGAAAAGTCGAGGCCAGTCGAGTATTTTTAGTGTGGCAGCCCAGTGACTCTTCACAGGCTGAAGGGAGATGAGAAAAAGAATGAACATAAATGTTTTTTTTGTTTTTAATTTACACAGAAAGTTCCTGTACTTCCGAAGTTTGAACCTCCTTCAACGGTGCCCCTGACAGAAGTATCGGCAGCACCATCTTCAGCATCAACATCAGCATCAGTATCAACATCAGCATCAGTATCAACGTCAGCATCAGTATCAACATCAGCATCAGTGTCAACATCAGGTTCAATATCAACATCAACGTCAGTATCAACGTCAGCTTCAGTATCTACATCAGCGTCAACAGTTACATCAGCACCAATATCAACACCAACACCACCATCAACATTAACACCACCATCTTTTACATCTGACCCCAGTGGAAGGCACAAACAGCAGTGAATCACATGTCCCACCTGGTAAGTGCACGATGTTGTCCAATTTACAGTTAGCCTAATATACCGATTATTATTTATTTTGTTATCTGAAAACCCTGCACCACCTGCATCTGTCACCTCCTGACGAAACGTCCACCGTGTGTGTTCATCAAGTGGCTGTACAGTTGTCGCTTGCTGATAATTATGTGTTGATGTAGTGATCATCCTGTGTGTTGATAATTAAGTGTGTGTTGAGAATCATGTATGTTAATTTAATTTTTTTCTTCAATTTTTTTTTTCAATTTTAGGGAAAAAAATTCATACAATATAAACATAAACTTCATTTTTGTAGAACACACACTTAAATGGATATTATATATGACAATCCAAATATACAAAATGTGTGTATACTCATTTATGATCAAAAACACATACACACATACACGCATGAGCGCATCTGAGCACGCACGCGCGCGCATACACACACACACATACACGCACACACACACACACACATACACACACACACACGTGTATACAGATTGCATAAAGACATACAATCATCTGTACACTCAATCTCAAGCTGACATTTGAATATTTTGAGTGTGTGCTAATTTAATAATCATGTGTGTTGATCATAGAGTGTTGATAATCAAGTGTGTTGAGAATCGTGTTTGTAATCATGTGTGTTGTTAATCATGTGTGTGTTGATAGTCATGTGTGTGTTGTTAATCATGTGTGTGTTGTTAATCATGTGTGTGTGTTGATAACCATTCATACGTAAACAAAAATACTCGCAAAAGGACTGACTGGCACTGCGCTGCAGAGATTTGCTGTCCCAGGAAATGTGGTTGAATTGTCGTACTGTGGTCCACTGTGAGAAAAATCAGTCAATGGAATTAAATGCATGAAAACACAATAGAAAAATAAGCAAAAACACTACGAAAAAATAAATGAAAACAAGTCACAGAACCCACAGGTTATGTAAAACATTAAGACATTCCCAGCGCGTATGGTTTATGACATGTGAAAGTTGTCCTGCATCCTTCCATGTCATGGCATTTGTGGTGTCAGTGCCTATGCAATCGTCCCACCGTTTGAACGCAGTCTTCAGGAAATAGCTAACACGTATCTGTGCGTATTTTTCTAATAATAGAAACATTAAACATGTGTGTGTGTGTGTGTGTGTGTGTGTGTGTGTGTGTGTGTGTGTGTGTGTGTGTGTGTGTGTGTGTGTGTGTGTGTGTGTGTGTGTGTGTGTGTGTGTGTGTGTTCGGTTTTTCTTCTTGTTGGTGTTGTTCTTTTTGACTAATGAAAACGACAGTCATATGCCTGCGTGTGTTTTTGTCTCATGACATCAAATCATGTGCCTGTATTATATACAATAAAATCATCAGTCATGTACCTGTGTTGGCAATGTTAACATATGGCCGTCTCCAATCTCTTCCTCAGGCGACAGACCTTCAAGTATCTCAAGAGTCCAGACAACACCAGTTGTACTGAGAGACCAGACAATACCAGATGTCTCCAAAGACCGGACAACACCAGATGTCTCCAAAGACCGGACAACACCAGATGTCTCCAAAGACCGGACAACACCAGATGTCTCCACAGACCGGACAACACCAGATGTCTCCAAAGACCGGACAACACCAGATGTCTCCAAATACCGGACAACACCAGATGTCTCCACAGACCGGACAACACCAGATGTCTCCACAGACCGGACAACACCAGTTGTCCTGAGAGACCAGACAACATCAGTTGTCCCCAAAGACCAGACATTAGGTATCCCCACAGACCAGACAAACCCAGTTGTCCCCAAAGACCAGACATTAGGTATCCCCAAAGATCAAACAACACTAGTTATCCCCAAAGACCAGGCAAACCCAGTTGTCCCCAAAGACCAGACATTAGGTATCCCCAAAGACCAGGCAAACCCAGTCGTCCCCAAAGACCAGACATTAGGTATCCCCAAAGATCAAACAAACCCAGTTGTCCCCAAAGACCAGACATTAGGTATCCCCAAAGATCAAACAACACCAATTATCCCCAAAGACCAGGCAAACCCATTTGTCCACAAAGACGAGACATTAGGTATCCCCAAAGATCAAACACCAGTTATCCCGAAAAACCAGGCAAACCCAGTTGTCCCCAAAGATCAAACAACACCAGTTATCCCCAAAGACCAGACAACACCAAATGTCCGGAAGGACCAGACATCAACTGCCTGGAAACCAGTAAATGGTGACTCAGCTTCAACGATCACAAGCCTGACAGCAACTGGCCACAGCACTGCTCCTATGTTGCCAGAACAAAACCAGGTGACATCACCAACCGTCAGCACTGATTCTGTTGTCCCTGCACGGTCCAGTGAGCCAGGAGGGTCAATGCCAGACGAGAAGACACGAAGTCAGACCCTCGCTACACACGCACATGTCACCACCTCTCTCTCTTCACTGAAATCAGTAGCCAAGGACAACGTCAGCCGGTCTTCCACTTCTCCCCTACCAGCCAGCAGTGACGTCACTTTGGCCCCTGTCACGGAACCTGGCCTTGCTACATCATCAGTGATGGAGACAGAGGTCACAGGGTCATCTCAGCTTGTTCCGGGTTCTGTTCGGGTTACATCGTCATCAGTTGGTGCAGGTGTCGCAGGTCGGTCACCTGACAACATCAAGACACCATTCCCCTTCACTGAAGATGTCCCTGCTTCACCCCATAGTAACAAGACACTACCCCACATCTCTGAAAATGTTCCTGCTTTATCTCATGATAACAACAAGACACTATCTCTCATCACTGAAGGTGCTCCTGCTTCACCCCATAGTAACAACAAGACACTATCCCTCATCTCTGAAAATGTTCCTGCTTCATCTCATGATAACAACAAGACACTGTCCCTCATCACTGAAGGTGTTCCTACTTCACCCCATGATAACAACAAGACACTATCCCTCAACACTGAAAATGTTCCTGCTTCATCTCATGATAACAACAAGACACTATCCCTCATCACTGAAGGTGTTCCTACTTCACCCCATGATAACAAGACACTATCCCTCAACACTGAAAATGTTCCTGCTTCACCCCATAATCACAACAAGACACTAACCCTCGTCACCGAAGATGTCCCTGCTTCACCAACCCACCCTGGCGGTTCTGTGTTGCCCACACCCGTGACAGATGGACGGTCACCACACATGACCGCCACCGTCAACATTACACCCACCCGAAAAACACAGCACAGCCACACAGAAGCACCCAACAGTGTTTTGAACACAGATGGCACCTTCACCAACATGACCCAGTCTCGGATCAACGCCATGACCCCTGAGAAGCAGACAGCGCCAACAGCAAGTCAGCCTACTGCCAATGACGTCAAGACAGATACTGAACCTTCACCAGTTCTGTCTCGCACACAAATCTCCGGACACAAAGAACCTCAGCCACTACCACCGCAAAGTGCAGAACACAAACAACACCAGCCTACAATACAACCTGCAGAATCCCAGTCTACCACACACCATATGGGAAATAGAGAACCCGCAGAACACAGAGAACCCCAGCTTCCAGTACACAGAACAGGATACACAGACCCCAGAGGACAGACAGATCCCCGCTCTAGGACTGACGGCAGTCTCACCGGGTCTGACGTGCCGGCAGTGATGGTGCCAGCAGACAGTGACACCACATCTGTTGTCTCGGCCACAACGGGTCTGACAACCACCCTCACTCCAACTCTGTCTCACTTGCCGACCGTGCCAGTCACTGTGCGTACATCAGACACACCTGTCGACAATCTGTATACAGCCACCACATCACAATCGCCTGTCAACAGTTTGAATACAGCCATGACGTCACAATCAACTGTCGACAGTTTGAATGCAGCAGTGACGTCACAATCATCTGTCAACAGTTTGAATACAGCCCTGACGTCACAATCAACTGTCGACAGTTTGAATGCTGCAGTGACGTCACAATCATCTATCAACAGTTTGAATAAAGCCATGGCGTCACAATCAACTGTCGACAGTTTGAATGCTGTAGTGACGTCACAATCACCTGTCAACAGTTTCAAGACAGCCATGACATCACAATCAATTATCAACAATGCGAATGCAGCAGTGACATCACGATCATCTGTCAACAGTTTGTATACAACTGTGACAACACGTCCACTCGTTCAGTTTGACGTCACTGTGGCCATGACATCGCAAACATTAAAGCCTCAGGAATCTGCACCTACAGCACCTGTCACTGGTTCCACCAATGGACCTGGCGTCATGGTGGTGACAACGGGGCAACCAACGGGAGACAAATCTTCAGTGACGCCGGGTGTTGCCACCAGTCCTGATGAGCAGTCCCAGCTGGCAGGTGCAGGCAGTCAGGATCTGGGATCCCTGTCGCCTAACGCCACCTCAGCCTTGACAACAGGCCAGAGGCGTGGTCCTGGCTACCTCTTGCCCAGACTACGTTCATACCTAAGGCGTCGACCGTCGCCCCTTCCCTCTCTCTCCTTCAGAGCCCTCAGCACCTATTCCCGAGACTCTGCCCTCACGCGATTCACCCGCCTACCTGTACATCTCGCCCTCACCACGTCGCTGCCTGTAGCCGGCGGGGGACAAGAAGCTGGAAGAAACAATGGTGGAGGCCTCGCAGCTTCCAGTTCTGGCGGCGCCGGCTACAGCCGGCGATGTCTGACGCTGTGTCAGCTGTTTACGGAGCCCTTCCTCAACTCCGGCAACGGGTTCCTGGACGGCATGTCACGGTTCTTCCACAGTCGTATGCAGTCCACTTTTGACCGCTTACGTCACTCCGGACACCGCCCTCGTCACTTGGGAGACCTGTTCCGGTTAGCGCCCTCTGGTGACCGCGTGACGCCCATCGCCAGGAGAGTGTACTGGCTGCCCAGATTATTCAGGGGCCGAAAGAAAACCGGCTCCAGGAAGAGACGATGACACTCGTAGACTGATTTGATCGTTGATGGCTTCTTTCTCCAAATACTTCCTCCTTCTCTCTATCTATCTATCTGTCTTTGTCTCTCTCGTTCTCGCTCTTGTTTATGCCGTCGCTCCGTCTGCATGCATGCCTGCTGCATGTCTGTCTGTCTCTCTGTTTGTATCTCTCTCTCTTTCTCTCTCTCTCTTTCTCTCTCTCTCTCTCTTTCTCTGTCTCTGTCTGTCTGTCTGTCTGTCTCTCTCTCTCTCTTTATGTGCATTGCTCACTCTCTATTGCTGTTCCTCTCACCCCTGTGTCTCTGTCTGTCTGTCTGTCTGTCTCTTTTTCTCTCTTCATGTGCATTGCTCACTCTCTCTTGCTGTTTCTCTCTCTCCCCTGTTTGTCATTCCTTACCTGTCTGTATCTGTTGTCTCCCTTTCCTCCTTCAGTATCTCTGTTGTTCTGCGTCCCTATTGTTGTCATGTATATGTATTTAAATAAATATTTCATGTTCTTTTCAAATGATTTTCGCACACACACACACACACACACACACACACACACACACACACACATACACACACACACACACACACACACACAAAACCCGACAAGCACACGCACACTTATTTGAATATATGTCTTTACTTTTATGTTTTTGCAGTCAAATGTCTGGGTTTCTTGTTGTTGTTGTTGTTGTTTTTTTTGTTTTTTTGAGGGACTGTCTAATTTCTGTAATTATTAGTACTTTTGCAGTATCTCACTTTCGGTTGTTTTTTTTTTCTTTTTCTGTACATTAGCTACGGGAGATATGTAGGGTTATTTATGTGCTAATACTACGTACACCGTTAAAAAATAAGAGTTTTACTTCATTTCTCTTCACTCTGTCTCTGTCTCTGTCTGTCTGTCTGTCTGTCTGTCTGTCTGTCTGTCTCTCTCTCTCTCTCTCTCTCTCTCTCTCTCTCTCTCTCTCTCTCTCCTCTCTCTTTGTCCGTTCGTTCCTTCCTTCCTGTCTCCATTTCTGTACTTGCGCTCGATCTCTGTCTCTCTCTTACTCTCTCTCTTTCTCTAAGGAGCATTTTAACATTGACGTACATTTTACTTGTTTTCTTTTTATTTCGTATAGACTAGAAAAGAGGTTTGTGTCTTTCTGTGTGTCTTACTTTGTGCGTATTTTTGTCTGTCTGTGACAAAAATGTGTCGATGCGATTTTCTCAGCTCTTTATGACCGGATCTTTGCCAATTTTTTTTTTCAAAGATGTTGATTGTTCAGGAGTCGTGAAGGATCTATTTGGAAGGGAGGGCGTGAAGGTCAAGGTCACATGAACGAAAACGTTGCTTAATATCAGCAATTTTCGAGATGTGTTTGCAGCAGTTTCTGAGGTATCTCTGACAATATGTCACTTCTGTTTGCACCGTTGTACCAGTTCTCGCTGTGTGTCAAGTTTAATTACATCTGCAGCGTCTTCAAAGTCACAGTGACAGATATTCAAAGTCGTGTACGTTCTTGTTTACACACTATTCAAAACTTCAAGCAATTGACTTTTTATATAAGGCTCAGAACAAAAGTTAACTGTTATACACCTGTCTTCTTTCAGTATATGTCTGCTGACGTGCAACGGTTTCACCTCCGTGACCAAAGGTTTATCTCAACGGACATTAAAAAGGCGTTGCTTTGAGCTTTTTCCGCTTCCTACATGAGTTTAACTTTGATACATACTGATGGATACACATACAAATTTGAAGGGAAAAAATAGTTCTGTCCCATACAACTTTTGTTCTGTATTTAGTACCAAAGTAACGCTTCTGCTAACTTTGAATGAATATTCCACGTTCAAAATAAACTTCAAAAGCGAACAGACTTAGAAAGACATGTGAGCAAATTATTGATGAAGATTATCAGATGGCATTTATCATTAAGAGTGCGTAGCATAAAGATTAGATGACATCATTATCAATAACCCCAAACACATGGAAAGAAAATGAGAATGCTTATTTAATTCACAAAATAAGACGGGTACAATTTTTTTCAGTCAGTTGGCCTTTCTCAAGTGAACACAAAAGACAGCATACAACATCATCATCGTCATCTTGTCGAGCTTGCTCGGCTATCCATGACACGTTTCTTCCATCCTTCTCTGTCAGACATTGCAGTAAGTAGTTCATCATACTGACAGCCCGTATCATCCATCAGTTGGTCGATGAAGGTCTTCTTTGGACGTCCTGATCTTTGTTTGCCGTGACTGGGTCTCCATAATCGAACATCCCCCACCAGTTCTTCTTTGCTACACCAGCAGTGTCCCGCGAAACGTAGTCTTTGCTGACGTATTGATTTACTGACTGGTGGGATCTTACCATATAACTCTTTGTTACTTGGATGTTCTCTCCAGGATTTGTTCAGGGCTGCACGCAACATTCGTGTGTATGCTCCATCAATCTTCCTCTCCAATGTCATTGTTAGGGTCCAAGAGATTGAGCCATATGTAAGAACGGACTCCATTGCTGCTCGGAAGAAGTTCCTTTTCAGGTTGTCTGGTAGATTGGATTTCCAGATTTTGCCCAGTTAATTTAGTGCGCCCCAGGCATTTCCGAGTCTGGTGTTGACGTCCAGTTCTGTGGAGTCAATGTAGCTGCCAAGGTATTTAAAGTCTTGAACTTGTTTGATCGTATCTCCATTGAGACTTCTCATACCTTCTGATGCATCTTGGTTCAGACAGATGAACTCTGTTTTGTTCGCATTGAGGTGGAGCCCGATCTCCATTGCTGTTCTTTCGACACTGTGAAGGAGAGATGTTGCATCCTTTAGAAGGTCTGCGAGAACAGCCAAGTCATCAGCGTAATCCGCATCTGTTATCTTTACTCTAGGGTAGCGTCTGCTCTTCTGTTCTGTGAGGGTACAGCCGAGTTTTTTTGTTCTTATCCTCTGCTTTCCTCAGCACATAATCGAGACACATGATGAAAATGTATGGGGCAAGCGTATCTCCTTGAAGGACTCCAGCAGTGATGTTGAAGAAGTCTGTGTCTCTGTCGGGGGAGGGAACCATACAGCGGGTATTCCGATACAGCATCATGATGGCGTCTACTGTTTCCTTGGGTAGTCCATATGCAGTTAGAATCTCCATCTTTCCTCAGTGGATCGAATCAAAAGCTTTGGAAAAGTCGATAAATAGGAGAACAGCTGGGAGGTTTTTGGTTTTTATGCCTTCCAATATACATCTGATGGTGAGTATTTGTCCTAATGTGGATCTGTTTTGGCGAAACCCGTTTTGGTTTTTCCTCAGAACTGGATCTATCTCCGGCCTTATCCTATTTAGGAGCATTAGGTTTAGATCAGCATACAACAAATACACAAAACTTGGGGAAAAAACAACACAACATGAAAAACAACAACAACAGAACACTCCTATTGTCGTGCTCAACAAAACATCAGGAAAAATCTGATATTTTTCCCATAGGTTTTGTGTATTTGTTTGTTTGTTTTGTTTGTTTTGTTTTGTTGGGTTGTTGTTTTTTTTTCGCTGTGTTTTGTGT
>JAPXFY010000027.1:34502918-34505418 GCA_030674185.1 Monoplex corrugatus | reverse complement strand
ACAGAGAATCGCAAGTTTGAATTCGATACGAGCTTGTACAGGAAGCCAGTGGAGGCGTTTTAGCAGAGGAGAGACATGATCTCGCTTACGGGATTTAAAAACAAGCCGAGCTGCAGAATTTTGCACTTTCTGTAGTTTATCTATTTGATCTTTTGAACATCCAGAAAGAAGTGAATTGCAATAATCCAGTCTTGAGAGAATGAAAGCAGAAACCAGAGTTTTTGTAGCATCAACAGAAAGAAGATGACGCAAGGAACTGATTTGGCGGAGATTGATGTAAGCAGTGCGACAGGTGTTGTTTACATGAAGTTCAACACTCATGTTGTCAGTGAAGTAGAAACCAAGATTCCTAGCTGAGGAGGAGAAAGGAATTTCAGTCTGATCAATGGTAATGGTAGTAGGTTTGGGAGATGGGGAGGTTTTGAAAGGAGAGGACAAAAAGAGAGCTTCAGTTTTGTCATCATTTAACTTTAATTTATTTTCTAGCATCCAGGTCTTGATATCTGAGATACAGTCTTCTAAGACTGGGATAGCAGAGTAGATATCAGAAGGAGGAGAATCAATTTCAAGTTGGATGTCATCTGCAAAGGATTGATGCTCAATGGAATGTGATTTTATCAAATCGGAGAGTGGCTTTGTGTAAAGAGCAAAGAGCACAGGTCCCAGAACGGAACCTTGTGGAACACCGAAAAGGAGATCAGTGGGTGGGGAGGAATGATTGATGACAAGGACTGATTGTGTCCTGTTCGTGAGATACGACTGAAATCAAGAAAGAGCGGTGCCTGAAATACCATACAGAGAGGAGAGTCTATTAAGAAGAATGTTATGATCAACAGTGTCAAACGCAGCTGACAGGTCTAATAGGGTCAGCACAGAAACATTTCCAGAGTCAAGGGACAGAAGAAGATCATTGGTAATTTTGAGTAGAACAGTTTCCGTGCTGTGATGTGGGCGGTAGGCAGACTGTGAAGCACAGAGCAGATTATTTTCATCCAAATAGGTAAGAAGCTGTTTCAGAACAATTTTCTCTAAGATTTTAGAAATGAAAGATAGGTTAGAGATGGGTCTGTAGTTTCTCAGGGAGTCAGGATCCAAAGAAGGCTTTTTAATACATCAACAAAGGGTCTAAAAAAATATATATATAAAAAAAAAAAGCTCTGATGTATAACAAAATATTTTGTAACAGTAGTCTATCGCGAATTGGAAAAAAAAAAAAAAACATCACTTCGAGCTCGTATAATCCAAGCTGGACTACTGTACGTTTATCGTTTTGCTTACGACACTGAACAAAGTCACGTGTTTATGTGAAGGTACTGGTCTTCCTGCTGGCCACCAAGGCTGACCTGGACACACAGTACGCGCTGTCCGACCGTGAGGTGCACGCGCTTTCCCGAGGAGAGGGAGTGGAGGTGGCGGGTCACTTCACGGTCAGTTCTCTCACCGGACAGCACGTGGAGAAGGCGTGGCTGGCGGTGGCGGACAAGGTGTGGTACAAGGCGCGGCAGGCACCCCCACCGTCTGCACAGCACTCCTCTGGAACACTGAAACTGCACTCTGAGGAAACTGTTGTCAAAGAGAGGTGTGCCTGTTAGATGACCTCACCTTATGCAACTTTTGATGAGTCGGTGATAACCCCAAGAACTGTCACAGTTTCAGTTTCAGTTTCTCAAGATGACGTCTCCGCGCTCGTAACGAATTCCATACGCACTAACGTCACAGGTGCCATTTGATATGGTGATCATGGCACGAGCCTTATTAAGCCTGCACATAAATCCATGGGCTGGACAGGTCCTGAGGCCCTACCTAGACTATGTGTTACCTAGTCTATATTTTATACTGGTATTGCAACAGCCTATCAGTGGAACAGTCCTGGCTACCCGCAAATGACACGCGCATCCGTGCATCCCATTCTCAAAAAAAAGGAACATGATAAGTATAGATGTAAGTTCTGTTAGCAGCATACCCGCTGAATGGATTTTCCTGCCTGTGCAAGCCATGATTTTCTACGTTGTTGTAAACTGCCTTTCACTGTTTTGACAATCTTGTGAAGTGGAGTTTACGGGTTTTTCATTGCATTGAAAGATACTTTATTTGTTCTTATTTTATGTCTTGATTGAAGTAAGGTAAAGCAGGTATCGCATAGTTTCCATAGCGGTGTCCTTTGTGGTTCCGAGGATCACTTTCATTGCTTCAGTCTGTATTCCGTCTAGTTTCAAACTATTGGTCTGTGACAACGTTGTGAGGCCACGTCCATAATGGATAATACTCAACATTGTAGCTTGGTATGGTTGGAAGAGTGGCATCGTTCATCGTTTGTTTGTTTGTTTGTTTGTTTGTTTGTGTGGGTTTTTTGTTTGTTTGTTTGTTGTTGTTTTTTTGCTGTTGCTCTAGGGGTAGATATACCCATTTAAATTTGAGCTAGGGATTTCAACATGTTTGCTGACATGCACAAATAGTGTTATAGTGTTTTGATCTGACCCAAGGGAGCTAAGATGTAACT
>JAPXFY010000027.1:34487918-34497918 GCA_030674185.1 Monoplex corrugatus | reverse complement strand
TGACTGTTATCATATTGTGCCCTGACTGTTATCTTATTGTGCCCTGACTGTTATCGTATTGTGCCCTGACTGTTATCGTATTGTGCCCTGGCTGTTATCGCATTGTGCCCTGACTGTCATCGTATTGTGCCCTCATCGTATTGTGCTCTGACTGTCATCGCATTGTGCCCCGACTGTTATCGTATTGTGCCCTCACTGTTATCGTATTGTGCTCTCACTGTTATCGTATTGTGCCCCGACTGTTATCGTATTGTGCCCTTACTGTTATCGTAGTGTGCCCTTACTGTTATCGTATTGTGCCCCGACTGTCATCGTATTGTGCCCTGACTGTCATCGCATTGTGCCCTGACTGTTATCGTATTGTGCCCCGAATTTTATCGTATTGTGCCCTCATTGTTATCGTATTGTGCCCTCAATGTTATCGTATTGTGCCCTCACTGTTATCGTATTGTGCCCCGACTGTTATCGTATTGTGCCCTCATTGTTATTGTATTGTGCCCTCATTGTTATCGTATTGTGCCCTTACTGTTATCGTAGTGTGCCCTCACTGTTATCGTATTGTGCCCTCAATGTTATCGTATTGTGCCCTCACTATTATCGTATTGTGCCCTCACTGTTATCGTATTGTGCCCTAACTGTTATCGTATTGTGCCCTCACTGTTATCGTATTGTGCCCTGACTGTTATCGTATTGTGCCCCGAAAGTCATCGTATTGTGCCCTGACTGTTATCGTATTGTGCCCTCACTGTTATTCTACTGTGCCCTCACTGTAACGCTGTTGTGTTGTGCCCTCACTACTATCCTGTTGTGCCCTGACTGTTACCCTGTTGTGCCCTGACTGTTACCTGTTGTCCCTTTACTGTTCCCTGTTGTGCCCTGACTGTTACCTGTTGTCCCTTTACTGTTCCCTGTTGTGCCCTGACTGTTACCTGTTGTCTCCTTACTGTTACCCTGTTGTGCCCTGACTGTTACCTGTTGTCTCCTTACTGTTCCCTGTTGTGCCCTGACTGTTACCTGTTGTCCCCTTACTGTTACCCTGTTGTGCCCTGACTGTTACCTGTTGTCTCCTTACTGTTCCCTGTTGAGAATACTTAGTTACCCTGCTGTGCCCTTACTGTTATCTGTCATCCCCTTACTGTTACCCTGCTGTGCCCTTACTGTTATATGTTGTCCCCTTACTGTTACCCTGTTGTGCCCTGACTGTTACCTGTTGTCCCCTTACTGTTACCCTGTTGTGCCCTTACTGTTACCTGTTGTCCCCTTACTGTTACCCTGTTGTGCCCTTACTGTTACCTGTTGTCCCCTTACTGTTACCCTGTTGTGCCCTTACTGTTACCTGTTATCCCCTTACTGTTACCCTGTTGTGCCCTTACTGTTATCCTGTTGTGCCCTTACTGTTATCTGTTGTCCCCTTACTATTACCCTGTTGTGCCCTTACTGTTATCTGTTGTCCCCTTACTATTACCCTGTTGTGCCCTTACTGTTATCTGTTGTCCCCTTACTGTTACCCTGTTGTGCCCTTACTGTTACCTGTTGTCCTCTTACTGTTACCCTGTTGTGCCATCATTGTTGTGTTTACTGCTACCCTGTTGTGCCATCATTGTTGTGTTTACTGCTACCCTGTTGTGCCATCATCGTTGTGTTTACTGCTACACTGTTGTGCCATCATTGTTGTGTTTACTGCTACACTGTTGTGCCATCATTGTTGTGTTTACTGCTACACTGTTGTGCCATCATTGTTGTGTTTACTGCTACACTGTTGTGCCATCATCGTTGTGTTTACTGCTACACTGTTGTGCCATCATTGTTGTGTTTACTGCTACACTGTTGTGCCATCATCGTTGTGTTTACTGCTACACTGTTGTGCCATCATTGTTGTGTTTACTGCTACACTGTTGTGCCATCATCGTTGTGTTTACTGCTATCCTGTTGTGCCATCATTGTTGTGTTTACTGCTACACTGTTGTACCATCATTGTTGTGTTTACTGCTACACTGTTGTGCCATCATTGTTGTGTTTACTGCTACACTGTTGTGCCTTTATTGTTGTGTTTACTGCTACACTGTTGTACCATCATTGTTGTGTTTACTGTTACCCTGTTGTGCCTTTATTGTTGTGTTTACTGCTATCCTGTTGTGCCTTTATTGTTGTGTTTACTGCTACACTGTTGTGCCATCATCGTTGTGTTTACTGATACACTGTTGTGCCATCATTGTTGTGTTTACTGCTACACTGTTGTGCCATCATTGTTGTGTTTACTGCTACACTGTTGTACCATCATTGTTGTGTTTACTGCTACACTGTTGTGCCATCATCGTTGTGTCTACTGCTACACTGTTGTGCCATCATCGTTGTGTTTACTGCTACACTGTTGTGCCATCATTGTTGTGTTTACTGCTACACTGTTGTGCCAACATTGTTGTGTTTACTGCTACACTGTTGTGCCATCATCGTTGTGTTTACTGCTATCCTGTTGTGCCATCATCGTTGTGTTTACTGCTACACTGTTGTGCCTCATCGTTTGTGTTTACTGCTACACTGTTGTGCCATCATCGTTGTGTTTACTGCTATCCTGTTGTGCCATCATCGTTGTGTTTACTGCTACCTGTTGTGCCATCATCGTTGTGTTTACTGCTACACTGTTGTGCCATCATCGTTGTGTTTACTGCTATCCTGTTGTGCCATCATCGTTGTGTTTACTGCTACACTGTTGTGCCATCATCGTTGTGTTTACTGCTACACTGTTGTGCCATCATCGTTGTGTTTACTGCTACACTGTTGTGCCATCATCGTTGTGTTTACTGCTACACTGTTGTGCCATCATCGTTGTGTTTACTGCTACACTGTTGTGCCATTATTGTTGTGTTTACTGCTACACTGTTGTGCCATTATTGTTGTGTTTACTGCTATCCTGTTGTGCCATCATCGTTGTCTTTACTGTTATCCTGTTGTGCCATCATTGTTGTCTTTACTGCTACCCTGTTGTGCCATCATTGTTGTATTTACTGCTACCCTGTTGTGCCATTATCGTTGTGTTTACTGCTACACTGTTGTGCCATCATTGTTGTGGTTACTGCTACACTGTTGTGCCATCATTGTTGTGGTTACTGCTACACTGTTGTACCATCATTGTTGTGGTTACTGCTACACTGTTGTACCATCATTGTTGTGTTTACTGCTACACTGTTGTACCATCATTGTTGTGGTTACTGCTACACTGTTGTAGCATCATTGTTGTGTTTACTGCTATCCTGTTGTGCCATCATTGTTGTGTTTACTGCTATCCTGTTGTGCCATCATTGTTGTGGTTACTGCTACACTGTTGTACCATCATTGTTGTGTTTACTGCTACACTGTTGTACCATCATTGTTGTGTTTACTGCTATCCTGTTGTGCCATCATTGTTGTGGTTACTGCTACACTGTTGTACCATCATTGTTGTGTTTACTGCTATCCTGTTGTGCCATCATTGTTGTGGTTACTGCTATCCTGTTGTACCATCATTGTTGTGGTTACTGCTACACTGTTGTACCATCATTGTTGTGTTTACTGCTACACTGTTGTACCATCATTGTTGTGGTTACTGCTACACTGTTGTACCATCATTGTTGTGTTTACTGCTATCCTGTTGTGCCATCATTGTTGTGTTTACTGCTATCCTGTTGTGCCATCATTGTTGTGGTTACTGCTACACTGTTGTACCATCATTGTTGTGGTTACTGCTACACTGTTGTACCATCATTGTTGTGTTTACTGCTATCCTGTTGTGCCATCATTGTTGTGGTTATTGCTACACTGTTGTACCATCATTGTTGTGTTTACTGCTACACTGTTGTACCATCATTGTTGTGTTTACTGCTATCCTGTTGTGCCATCATTGTTGTGGTTACTGCTACACTGTTGTACCATCATTGTTGTGTTTACTGCTATCCTGTTGTGCCATCATTGTTGTGTTTACTGCTACACTGTTGTACAATCATTGTTGTGTTTACTGCTATCCTGTTGTGCCATCATTGTTGTGTTTACTGCTACACTGTTGTACCATCATTGTTGTGTTTACTGCTACACTGTTGTGCCTTTATTGTTGTGTTTACTGCTACACTGTTGTACCATCATTGTTGTGGTTACTGCTACACTGTTGTGCCCTCACTGCCATGTTATCTATCATCAGACGTCCTGGGTTGGTGACAACTTTACACCTTTCTCCATCGCATGGCATCAGTGGCGTTAGCGCATATGGAATTCGTTCCGAAACGCACAGACGCTATCTTGAAAAACTGAAATTGCTGCTGAAAAACATTACAATGTACATACACTGAGGCTAGGCACACGAAACACATGGCCTGCTGTGATATTCCTTCATTGCTCAACTACACAGACTAGGTACAAATAGTCTACCACTAATAGTGGCCTGTTAGCTTATGTGGTTAGAGCCATACTGATAACGCCACGTTCCTGAGTTTGACCCCACATGCAAGCCACTTTCCATGTGTAGGCGTAGAGCTTATGTTAAAGTTATCATTCTGGGTTATCTTCATCACATGGTATCGGTGGCGTCGGTGAATATTAAACATAGTCAGAGCATGGGGATGATTTCTTAAGAAAACCGAAACAGGTACTGCTGCACAACCCAGAGATAACTAAAGGTGCTACTGCACTGAAAGAGATAACTTCAGGTACTGCCAGACTACCCAGAGATAACTACAAGTGCTACTTCACTCATCGTTGTCATGTGCCTTGTCACATGGCGTTGGCGATAATGGCCCTCCATACAAATCTATCCCTTGTCGCTGCAAGTGCATCTCCCACCCTGTCTGTCCTCAGACACTTTGCAAGTCCGTCTAATATTTTCTGCCTGGGTCTACCTGGTTCTCTCTTTCCCTCCAGTTTTCCTGTTGTGACCAGGTACTCTAATTCCCCATTCCTCGTAAAACGTCCAATAAATGTTACTTGTCTTTTTCTATTTTTTTATTTTTTATTAATGATCTGTTTACCCTACGGAAGCAGATATTCTGTGCATAATCAGCTTTTGCCGGGGACAGCTTCTCTACTGTCGTAGGATTGTCAACGTGTTGCATAGTATGCTCTCTATAATTTTCCATTGCTTTTATTCTTTCTCCCCATTTATAGCCGTGTGCGTGCGTGTGTGTGTGTGTGTGTGTGTGTGTGTGTGTGTGTGTGTGTGTGTGTGTGTGTCCGTGCGTGCGTGCGTGTGTGTTGCGTGAGTGCGTGTGTGTCTGTTTCAGCGCTTAGATTTGATTTTATCAAGATTTTGCGCTATATAAATATTGTAATTATTATTATTATAGTGCATGCAGCACACAATACCTTGGTTTATCGTCTCATCTAAAAAACAACACCCAGACCACCACTTAAGATCAAGCGGAGGGGACGGGAAGGGGGCTCAAGGGCCAAAACTCGTTGTGTGTTTAATCCTTTCACTACCTCACCGTATCGGCCGGCATCCAGCATTAACAAAAGTGAAACAAAAACTTGACCCTTTCCTACCCTACCCCTATCCTGCAGGAAGCTGGTGGACAGGGTGTGAGAAGCAAAGGGTTAATTTTTTGCAGCTGGGGGATAGGGTGCTGGAGTGAAAGGGTAAACATAAAGTATTACTACGTAATCATAGCATAAAACACGAAGAATGCGAACCGGTGTTCTATAATAAAAAAATAATAAAAACTAACGTGAAGCCTTACCACAGAATTGTAATTATTAACGTGAAATCTTACCACATGATTATAACTCTTACGTGAATTCTAAGTACATGATTATAAGTCACTGCCGCTTCATGTCTAATGGCAAGAGTCATTACATACGAGATACCATCGTTCCGTTCTGAGATGTAATATATATTATGTGGTATGTCGGAGTGTTTTCATGTGAACATTGTTCCTGTTTGAATAGTATATTTGAGGAAGAGCACAATATCGTGTTGTCTGGACTGGCTGAAGCCGACAGTCGGCACGTATACGATTGTAGTACTACGCTGTCAGTCACTCTGTATGCCTGTTGTCAACTCTCCTCTGTTTTATTTTTATTCTGCTCTAGCTTGGCCTCGTTTGCACTCAAGCCGAAACATGTCACGTCTAACTTCGTGACAAACCAGTCAGTGACGCGTGACACGAATGCGCACACGCACACATACACACACACACACACACACACGAGCGTGCACCACACACACACACACACACACGAGAATAGACGAGGGTCTCCGACCTCTCGGTGACCTTGACCTCACGTGAACTCCAAAAGGAGGAAACATCTTGACAGGATGTGCTGTGAGCTCGGAAAGAAGAAAAGACGACACGCAGAAGTACTCCAGTGTTTACTTTTTTATCTTTATTGTATTTCCCATCCTTTCCTTGAAGTGATCTAGCATACAATGGTAGTGATGGTGTGACAGTGAAGGCTACTGAGTTGTTACTGGGAACATAGCTCGCCATTATCAGTGTTCGTATGGTGCACCAAGTACGTTTGACGGTAAGTGCAGTTTACAGTCCGTACAGTTTATACTAGGCACAGTTTACGGACGTACAGTTTACAGATGTAAAGTTAACAGACGTACAGTTTATTACGTGCTGTTCACAGTTGCAAAGTTTACATACAGTTTACACGCATATAAACTTCAGACGTGCAGTTTACATGTGTACAGTACACAGTTACAGTTTACAAATGCAAAGTTTACAGACGTACAGTTTACACATGATAAGTTTACAGATGTACAATTTACATATGTAAAGCTTGCATACATAGAGTTTGCACATATATATGTAAAGTCTGCAGATGTACAGTTTACATATGTATGATCTCCAGACATACAGTTTACATATGTACAGTTTACAATTACAGTTTACATATGTAAAGTTTACAGACGTGCAGTTTACAAATGCAAAGTTTACAGACGTACAGTTTACATATGTATGATCTCCAGACGTACAGTTTACATATGTACAGTTTACAATTACAGTTTACATATGTAAAGTTTACAGACGTACAGTTTGCGTATGTGTGTTTTACAGACGTACAATGTACGCGTGTACAGTATACAATGTATAGTTTACATATGTAAAGTTTAGAGACGTACGGTTTCCATGTGTACGTTTTACAGGTGTACAGTTTACATATGTACAATTTACAACGTACAGTTTACAGACGTAAAGTTTACAGACGTACAGTTTGCATACATACATTTTACAGACGTACATATTACAGTTGCAAAGTTTACATTGTACAATTTATAGATGTAACATTTACAGATATACAGTTTACATGTGTACAGTTGACAGACGTGAAGTTTAGATATGTACAATTTACATTGTACAATTTATAGATGTGAAGTTTACATACGTATAGTTTACATATGTACAAAGTCCAAAACAAGCGTGACTGCCTGGGTTCATCCAAAACAAGTGTCATTGCCTGCGTTCAAGCAAACAGGAACAAACGAACAAACAAACAAACAAAAAAGAAGAATTGGAACGCGGATTTAATACAACCAGACAAGACATGCGCAAATGTTGGGCCAATTGTGTCGTCCTTGCCTTGAAGTGGTATAGCATACAGTGTGTGTACTGGTGTGACGGTATACTGCTTGTTACTGTGAACACAACTCGCCATTATCATTGTTCGTACGGTGCACCAAGTACATTTGACGGTAAGTGCAGTTTACATTCCGTACAGCTTACAGTAGACACAGTTTACAGTCCGTACAGTTTACGGTAGGCACAGTTTATGGACGTACAGTTTACATATGTGAAAGTTTACAGACATACAGTTTGCATATGTACAGTTTACAGACATACAGTTTGCATATGTACAGTTTACAGACACACAGTTTGCATATGTACAGTTTACAGACATACAGTTTACATATGTACAGTTTACAGACATACAGTTTACATATGTACAGTTTACAGACATACAGTTTACATATGTACAGTTTACAGACATACAGTTTACATATGTACAGTTTACAGACATACAGTTTACATATGTACAGTTTACAGACATACAGTTTACATATGTACAGTTTACAGACATACAGTTTACATATGTACAGTTTACAGACATACAGTTTACATATGTACAGTTTACAGACATACAGTTTACATATGTACAGTTTACAGACATACAGTTTACATATGTACAGTTTACAGATGTCAAGTTAGAGACGTATGGTTTCCATATGTACTTTTTACAGGCATACAATTCACATGCGTACAGTTGACATGTACAGTTTACAATGTACAGTTTACATATGTACGTTTTACAGGCGTACAGTTCACATATGTACAGTTTGCAACGTACAGTTTACATATGTACAGTTCACATATGTACAGTTTGCAACGTACAGTTTACATATGTACAGTTCACATATGTACAGTTTGCAACGTACAGTTTACATATGTACAGTTCACATATGTACAGTTTGCAACGTACAGTTTACAGATGGACAGTTTGCATATGCACGTTGTACAGGCATACAGTTTACATATGCAATATTTACAATGTACAGTTTACAGAGGTAAAGTTTACAGATGTACATTTTACATGTGTACTGTTTACAGACGTGGTATTTAGATATGTACAGTTTACAATGTACAATTTACTGATGTGAAGTTTACATACATATAGTTTACATATGTATATTTTATAGACTCCAGATTACATATGTACTGTTTACAGGTAAACAGTTTACAGTTGGTTTATTTTACAGGCAGTACAGTTTACAAACGATGTATTGTACAGTTTACAGACGGTGTATTGTACAGTTTACAGACGATGTATTGTACAGGTAGTACAGTTTACATACGATGTATTGTACAGTTTACAGACGATGTATTGTACAGGTAGTACAGTTTACATACGATGTATTGTACAGTTTACAGACGATGTATTGTACAGTTTACAGACGATGTATTGTACAGGTAGTACAGTTTACATACGATGTATTGTACAGTTTACAGACGATGTATTGTACAGTTTACAGACGATGTATTGTACAGGTAGTACAGTTTACATACGATGTATTGTACAGTTTACAGACGATGTATTGTACAGGTAGTACAGTTTACATACGATGTATTGTACAGTTTACAGACGATGTATTGACGATGTATTGTACAGTTTACATACGATGTATTGTACTGTTTACAGACGATGTATTGTACAGTTTACAGACGATGTATTGTACAGTTTACAGACGATAGATTGCACAGTTTACAGACGATGTATTGTACAGTTTACAGACGATGTATTGACGATGTATTGTACAGTTTACAAACGATGCATCGTACAGTTTACAGACGATGCATGTACAGTGTACAGGCGATGTGTTGTACAGTTTACAGACGATGTATTGTACAGTTTACAGACGATGTATTGTACAGTTTACAGACGATGCATCGTACAGTTTACAGACGATGCATGTGCAGTTTACAGGTGATGTGTTGTACAGTTTACAGACGGTATACTGTACAGTTTACAGACGATGTATTGTACAGTTTACAGACGATGCATCGTACAGTTTACAGACGATGCATGTGCAGTTTACAGGTGATGTGTTGTACAGTTTACAGACGGTATATTGTACAGGTAGTACAGTTTACATACGATGTATTGTACAGTTTACAGACGATGTATTGTACAGTTTACAGACGATGTATTGACGATGTATTGTACAGTTTACAGACGATGCATCGTACAGTTTACAGACGATGCATGTACAGTGTACAGGCGATGTGTTGTACAGTTTACAGACGATGTATTGTACAGTTTACAGACGATGTATTGTACAGTTTACAGACGATGCATCGTACAGTTTACAGACGATGCATGTGCAGTTTACAGGTGATGTGTTGTACAGTTTACAGACGGTATACTGTACAGTCAGTACAAGTTAACAGTGACATAGTGCAAGAGATAGAGACACAGTAAGTCGGTCTTCAGGACACCAGTATTTCCTTCACTGACAGAGACACTGCTACCATTT
>JAPXFY010000027.1:34472918-34482918 GCA_030674185.1 Monoplex corrugatus | reverse complement strand
CGACTGTCATCGTATTGTGCCCTGACTGTCATCGCATTGTGCCCTGACTGTTATCGTATTGTGCCCCGAATTTTATCGTATTGTGCCCTCATTGTTATCGTATTGTGCCTCAATGTTATCGTATTGTGCCCTCACTGTTATCGTATTGTGCCCCGACTGTTATCGTATTGTGCCCTCATTGTTATTGTATTGTGCCCTCATTGTTATCGTATTGTGCCCTTACTGTTATCGTAGTGTGCCCTCATGTTATCGTATTGTGCCCTCAATGTTATCGTATTGTGCCCTCACTGTTATCGTATTGTGCCCTCAACTGTTATCGTATTGTGCCCTAACTGTTATCGTATTGTGCCCTCACTGTTATCGTATTGTGCCCTGACTGTTTATCGTATTGTGCCCCAAAGTATCGTATTGTGCCCTCACTGTTATTTACTGTGCCCTCACTGTAACGCTGTTTGTGTTGTGCCCTCACTACTTCTGTTGTGCCCTGACTGTTACCCTGTTGTGCCTACTGTTACTGTTGTCCTTATGTTCCTGTTGTGCCCTGACTGTTACTGTTGTCCCTTTACTGTTCCGTTGTGCCCTGACTGTTACTGTTGTTCTTATGTTACTGTTGTGCCTGACTGTACTGTTGTGCCTTACTGTTCCCTGTTGTGCCTGACTGTTACCTGTTGTCCCCTTACTGTTACCTGTTGTGCCCTGACTGTTACTGTTTCCTTACTGTTCCCTTTGATCTTAGTTACCTGCTGTGTGCCCTACTGTTATCGTATCCCTTACTGTTACCTGCTGTGCCCTTACTGTTATCTGTTGTCCCTACTGTTACCTGTTGTGCCCTGACTGTTACCTTGTTGTCCCTTACTGTTACCCTGTTGTGCCCTTACTGTTACCTGTGATTGTCCCCTTACTGTTACCCTGTTGTGCCCTTACTGTTACTGTTGTCCCTTACTGTTACCTGTTGTGCCCTTACTGTTACTGTTGTCCCTTACTGTTACCTGTTGTGCCCTTATGTTATCCTGTTGTGCCCTTACTGTTATCTGTTGTCCCTTACTGTTACCCTGTTGTGCCCTTACTGTTATCTGTTGTGCCCCTTACTATTACCCTGTTGTGCCCTTACTGTTATCTGTTGTCCCTTACTGTTACCTGTTGTGCCCTTACTGTTACCTGTTGTGCCTCTACTGTTACCTCTTTGTGCCATCAATGTTGTGTTTATGCTACCCTGTTGTGCCATCATCGTTGTGTTTACTGCTACCTGTTGTGCCTCATCGTTGTGTTTACTGCTACACTGTTGTGCCTCATGTGTTGTTTACTGTACCTGTTGTGCCATTTGTTGTGTTTACTGTACCTGTTGTGCCATCGTTCTTGTTGTTTACTGTACCTGTTGTAGCCATCTTGTTGTGTTTACTGTTACCTGTTGTGCCATTATGTTCTGTTGTCCCTGCTTTCCTGTTGTGCCATCATGTTGTGGTTACTGTACCTGTTGTGCCTACGTATGTTGTTTTACTGCTTACTGTTGTCCATCTGTTGTGTTTACTGTACCCTGTTGTGCCATCGTTGTGTTTACTGCTATCTGTTGTGCCTCATTGTTGTGTTTACTGTACACTGTTGTACCACATTGTTGTGTTACTGTACATGTTGTGCCATCTTGTTGTGTTTACTGCTACCTGTTGTGCCTCATTGTTGTGTTTACTGCTACACTGTTGTGCATCATCGTTGTGTCTACTGCTACACTGTTGTGCCATCTGTTGTGTTTACTACCTGTTGTGCCTAGTATTGTTGTTTTACTGTTACCCTGTTGTGCCTCTTGTTGTGTTTACTGCTACCTGTTGTCCATATCTGTTGTGTTACTGCTACCTGTTGTCCATCATCTGTTGTGTTTACTGCTACCTGTTGTGCCATTCATGTTGTGTTTACTGCTACACTGTTGTGCCATCATGTTGTGTTTACTGCTATACCTGTTGTGCCATAGTTGTTGTTTTACTGCTTACCTGTTGTGCCATCATTGTTGTTGTTTTACTGCTACACTGTTGTGCCATCATTGTTGTGTTATACTGCTACACTGTTGTGCCATCATTGTTGTGTTTACTGCTACACTGTTGTGCCATCATGTTGTGTTTACTGCTACACTGTTGTGCCATCATTGTTGTGTTTACTGCTACACTGTTGTGCCATCATTGTTGTGTTTACTGCTACACTGTTGTGCCATCATTGTTGTGTTTACTGCTACACTGTTGTGCCATCATTGTTGTGTTTACTGCTACACTGTTGTGCCATCATCGTTGTGTTTACTGCTACACTGTTGTGCCATCATCGTTGTGTTTACTGCTATCCTGTTGTGCCATCATGTTGTGTGTGTTTACTGCTACACTGTTGTGCCATCATTGTTGTGTTTACTGCTACACTGTTGTGCCATCATCGTTGTGTTTACTGCTACACTGTTGTTGCCATCATCGTTGTGTTTACTGCTACACTGTTGTGCCATCATCGTTGTGTTTACTGCTACACTGTTGTGCCATCATCGTTGTGTTTACTGCTACACTGTTGTGCCATCATTGTTGTGTTTACTGCTACACTGTTGTGCCATCATTGTTGTGTTTACTGCTACACTGTTGTGCCATCATCGTTGTGTTTACTGCTATCCTGTTGTGCCATCATCGTTGTGTTTACTGCTACACTGTTGTGCCATCATCGTTTGTGTTTTACTGCTACACCTGTTGTGCCATCATCGTTGTGTTTACTGCTACCTGTTGTGCCATCATGTTGTGTTTACTGCTACACT
Source organism: Monoplex corrugatus (assembly GCA_030674185.1). Lineage (NCBI taxonomy): Eukaryota > Metazoa > Mollusca > Gastropoda > Littorinimorpha > Ranellidae > Monoplex > Monoplex corrugatus. The sequence goes on along the minus strand of JAPXFY010000027.1, from coordinate 34,480,145 downwards.
GTTGTGCCATCATTGTTGTGTTTACTGCTACACTGTTGTGCCATCATTGTTGTGTTTACTGCTATCCTGTTGTCCATCATTGTTGTGTTTACTGCTACACTGTTGTGCCATCATTGTTGTGTTTACTGCTACACTGTTGTGCCATCATTGTTGTGTTTACTGCTACCTGTTGTGCCATCATTGTTGTGTTTACTGCTACACTGTTGTGCCATCATTGTTGTGTTTTCTGCTACACTGTTGTACCATCATTGTTGTGTTTACTGCTACACTGTTGTCCATATTGTTGTGTTTACTGCTTTCCATCTTGTTGTGTCTGCATCGTTGTCCATCATTGTTGTGTTTACTGCTATCCTGTTGTGCCATCATTGTTGTGTTACTGCTACCTGTTGTCCATCATTGTTGTGTTTACTGCTACCTGTTGTGCCATCATTGTTGTGTTTACTGCTACACTGTTGTACCATCATTGTTGTGTGTTACTGCTACACTGTTGTGCCATCATTGTTGTGTGTTTACTGCTACACTGTTGTACCATCATTGTTGTGGTTACTGCTACACTGTTGTACCATCATTGTTGTGTTTACTGCTACACTGTTGTACCATCATTGTTGTGTTTACTGCTACACTGTTGTACCATCATTGTTGTGTTTACTGCTATCACTGTTGTGCCATCATTGTTGTGTTTACTGCTATCCTGTTGTGCCATCATTGTTGTGGTTACTGCTACACTGTTGTACCATCATTGTTGTGTTTACTGCTACACTGTTGTACCATCATTGTTGTGTTTACTGCTATCCTGTTGTGCCATCATTGTTGTGGTTACTGCTACACTGTTGTACCATCATTGTTGTGTTTACTGCTATCCTGTTGTGCCATCATTGTTGTGGTTACTGCTACACTGTTGTACCATCATTGTTGTGGTTACTGCTACCTGTTGTGCCATCATTGTTGTGTTTACTGCTACACTGTTGTACCATCATTGTTGTGTTTACTGCTACACTGTTGTGCCATCATTGTTGTGTTTACTGCTATCCTGTTGTGCCATCATTGTTGTGTTTACTGCTACACTGTTGTGCCATCATTGTTGTGGTTACTGCTACACTGTTGTACCATCATTGTTGTGGTTTACTGCTACACTGTTGTACCATCATTGTTGTGTTTACTGCTATCTGTTGTGCCTTTGTTGTGGTTACTGCTACACTGTTGTATCTCATCATTGTTGTGGTTATGTATCTGTTGTGCCATCATTGGATGGTTATCTGTACAACTGTTGTGTGACAACATTTATGTGTTACTGGCTACACGTGTAACATATGGCTGTGTTCGCTATCCTTATTGCTCAACTAACATGTGTGTGATAATACTCTACACTAGTGTGGCCATCGATTGTTTGTGTTTCTGTACACTAGTTGACCATCATGTGTGTTTAGCTTAACTGTTTGCCATCATCGTTGTGTTTACATGCACTTTCCTGTGTGGCGTAGAGCTTTGTTAAAGTTATCATTCTGGGTTATCTTATACATGGTATGTGTTGGTTTACTGGGGGGGGGGGGGTTTTTTTTTTTTTTTTTTTTTTTTTTTTCTGCTACACTGTTGTGCCTTTATTGTTGTGTTTACTGCTACACTGTTGTACCATCATTGTTGTGGTTACTGCTACACTGTTGTGCCCTCACTGCCATGTTATCTATCATCAGACGTCCTGGGTTGGTGACAACTTTACACCTTTCTCCATCGCATGGCATCAGTGGCGTAAGCGCATATGGAATTCGTTCCGAAACGCACAGACGCTATCTTGAAAAACTGAAATTGCTGCTGAAAAACATTACAATGTACATACACTGAGGCTAGGCACACGAAACACATGGCCTGCTGTGATATTCCTTCATTGCTCAACTACACAGACTAGGTACAAATAGTCTACCACTAGTAGTGGCCTGTTAGCTTATGTGGTTAGAGCCATACTGATAACGCCACGTTCCTGAGTTTGACCCCACATGCAAGCCACTTTCCATGTGTAGGCGTAGAGCTTATGTTAAAGTTATCATTCTGGGTTATCTTCATCACATGGTATCGGTGGCGTCGGTGAATATTAAACATAGTCAGAGCATGGGGATGATTTCTTAAGAAAACCGAAACAGGTACTGCTGCACAACCCAGAGATAACTAAAAGGTGCTGCTGCACTGAAAGAGATAACTTCAGGTACTGCCAGACTACCCAGAGATAACTACAAGTGCTACTTCACTCATCGTTGTCATGTGCCTTGTCACATGGCGTTGGCGATAATGGCCCTCCATACAAATCTATCCCTTGTCGCTGCAAGTGCATCTCCCACCCTGTCTGTCCTCAGACACTTTGCAAGTCCGTCTAATATTTTCTGCCTGGGTCTACCTGGTTCTCTCTTTCCCTCCAGTTTTCCTGTTGTGACCAGGTACTCTAATTCCCCATTCCTCGTAAAACGTCCAATAAATGTTACTTGTCTTTTTTCTATTTTTTATTTTTTATTAATGATCTGTTTACCCTACGGAAGCAGATATTCTGTGCATAATCAGCTTTTGCCGGGGACAGCTTCTCTACTGTCGTAGGATTGTCAACGTGTTGCATAGTATGCTCTCTATAATTTTCCATTGCTTTTATTCTTTCTCCCCATTTATAGCCGTGTGCGTGCGTGTGTGTGTGTGTGTGTGTGTGTGTGTGTGTGTGTGTGTGTGTGTGTGTGTGTGTCCGTGCGTGCGTGCGTGTGTGTGCGTGAGTGCGTGTGTGTCTGTTTCAGCGCTTAGATTTGATTTTATCAAGATTTTGCGCTATATAAATATTGTAATTATTATTATTATAGTGCATGCAGCACGCAATACCTTGGTTTATCGTCTCATCTAAAAAACAACACCCAGACCACCACTTAAGATCAAGCGGAGGGGACGGGAAGGGGGCTCAAGGGCCAAAACTCGTTGTGTGTTTAATCCTTTCACTACCTCACCGTATCGGCCGGCATCCAGCATTAACAAAAGTGAAACAAAAACTTGACCCTTTCCTACCCTACCCCTATCCTGCAGGAAGCTGGTGGACAGGGTGTGAGAAGCAAAGGGTTAATTTTTTGCAGCTGGGGGATAGGGTGCTGGAGTGAAAGGGTAAACATAAAGTATTACTACGTAATCATAGCATAAAACACGAAGAATGCGAACCGGTGTTCTATAATAAAAAAAAAAAAAAACTAACGTGAAGCCTTACCACAGAATTGTAATTATTAACGTGAAATCTTACCACATGATTATAACTCTTACGTGAATTCTAAGTACATGATTATAAGTCACTGCCGCTTCATGTCTAATGGCAAGAGTCATTACATACGAGATACCATCGTTCCGTTCTGAGATGTAATATATATTATGTGGTATGTCGGAGTGTTTTCATGTGAACATTGTTCCTGTTTGAATAGTATATTTGAGGAAGAGCACAATATCGTGTTGTCTGGACTGGCTGAAGCCGACAGTCGGCACGTATACGATTGTAGTACTACGCTATCAGTCACTCTGTATGCCTGTTGTCAACTCTCCTCTGTTTTATTTTTATTCTGCTCTAGCTTGGCCTCGTTTGCACTCAAGCCGAAACATGTCACGTCTAACTTCGTGACAAACCAGTCAGTGACGCGTGACACGAATGCGCACACGCACACACACACACACACACACACACACACACACGAGCGTGCACACACACACACACACACACACGAGAATAGACGAGGGTCTCTGACCTCTCGGTGACCTTGACCTCACGTGAACTCCAAAAGGAGGAAACATCTTGACAGGATGTGCTGTGAGCTCGGAAAGAAGAAAAGACGACACGCAGAAGTACTCCAGTGTTTACTTTTTTATCTTTATTGTATTTCCCATCCTTTCCTTGAAGTGATCTAGCATACAGTGGTAGTGATGGTGTGACAGTGAAGGCTACTGCGTTGTTACTGGGAACATAGCTCGCCATTATCAGTGTTCGTATGGTGCACCAAGTACGTTTGACGGTAAGTGCAGTTTACAGTCCGTACAGTTTATACTAGGCACAGTTTACGGACGTACAGTTTACAGATGTAAAGTTAACAGACGTACAGTTTATTACGTGCTGTTCACAGTTGCAAAGTTTACATACAGTTTACACGCATATAAACTTCAGACGTGCAGTTTACATGTGTACAGTACACAGTTACAGTTTACAAATGCAAAGTTTACAGACGTACAGTTTACACATGATAAGTTTACAGATGTACAATTTACATATGTAAAGCTTGCATACATAGAGTTTGCACATATATATATGTAAAGTCTGCAGACGTACAGTTTACATATGTATGATCTCCAGACGTACATTTTACGTATGTACAGTTTACAATTACAGTTTACAAATGCAAAGTTTACAGACGTACAGTTTGCGTATGTGTGTTTTACAGACGTACAATGTACGCGTGTACAGTATACAATGTATAGTTTACATATGTAAAGTTTAGAGACGTACGGTTTCCATATGTACGTTTTACAGGCGTACAGTTTACATATATGTACACTTTACAATGTACAGTTTACAGACGTACAGTTTGCATACATTTTACAGTTGCAAAGTTTACATTGTACAATTTATAGATGTAACATTTACAGATATACAGTTTACATGTGTACAGTTGACAGACGTGAAGTTTAGATATGTACAATTTACATTGTACAATTTATAGATGTGAAGTTTACATACGTATAGTTTACATATGTACAAAGTCCAAAACAAGCGTGACTGCCTGGGTTCATCCAAAACAAGTGTCATTGCCTGCGTTCAAGCAAACAGGAACAACGAACAAAAACAAACAAAAAGAAGAATTGGAACGCGATTAATACAACCAACAAGACAGGCGCAAATGTTGGGCCAATGTGTCTTCCTTGCTAGCTGACGTGGTATAGCATACAGTGTGTGTACTGTGTGACGGTATACTGCTTGTTACTGTGAACACAACTCGCCATTATCATTGTTCTACGGTGCACAAGTACATTTGACGGTAGTGCAGTTTACATTCCGTACAGCTTACAGTAGACACAGTTTACAATCCGTACAGTTTACGGTAGCACAGTTTATGGACGTACAGTTTACATATGTGAAAGTTTACAGACATACAGTTTGCATATGTACAGTTTACAGATGTGAAAGTTTACAGACATACAGTTTACATATGTACAGTTTACAGATGTGAAAGTTTACAGACATACAGTTTGCATATGTACAGTTTACAGACATACAGTTTACATATGTACAGTTTACAGATGTGAAAGTTTACAGACATACAGTTTACAGACATACAGTTTACAGAGTGAAAGTTTACAGACATACAGTTTACAGATGTGAAAGTTTACAGACATACAGTTTTACAGACATACAGTTTACAGATGTGTAAAGTTTACAGACATACAGTTTGCATATGTACAGTTTACAGATGTGAAAGTTTACAGACATACAGTTTACATATGTACAGTTTACATATGTGAAAGTTTTACAGACATTACAGTATTTGCATATGTACAGTTTACAGATGTGAAAGTTTTACAGTACATACAGTTTGCATTATGTACAGTTTAACAGACATACAGTTTTGCATATTACACGTTTACATATGTGTTAAAGTTTACAGACATACAGTTTACATATGTACAGTTTACAGACGATGTATTGTACAGTTTACAGACGATGTATTGTACAGTTTACAGACGGTATATTGTACATGTAGTACAGTTTACATACGATTATTGTACAGTTTACAGACTGTATTGACGATGTATTGTACTGTTTACAGACGATATATTGTACAGTTTACAGACGATGTATTGTACAGTTTACAGACGATGTATTGTACAGTTTACTGACGATGTATTGTACAGTTTACAGACGATGTATTGTACAGTTTACAGACGATGTATTGTACAGTTTACAGACGATGTATTGACGATGTATTGTACAGTTTACAGACGATGCATCGTACAGTTTACAGACGATGCATGTACAGTGTACAGGCGATGTGTTGTACAGTTTACAGACGATGTATTGTACAGTTTACAGACGATGTATTGTACAGTTTACAGACGATGCATCGTACAGTTTACAGACGATGCATGTACAGTTTACAGGTGATGTGTTGTACAGTTTACAGACGGTATACTGTACAGTCAGTACAAGTTAACAGTGACATAGTGCAAGAGATAGAGACACAGTAAGTCGGTCTTCAGGACACCAGTATTTCCTTCACTGACAGAGACACTGCTACCATTTATACATCTTCTCTGTGACATACACACAGCACGTTGTGATATACGTATGGTTTACACGTTGTCTGTGACATACACTTAACTACACGTTGTCTGTGACATACACACAACTACACGTTGTCTGTGACATACACATGACTACACGTTGTCTGTGACATACACATAACTACACGTTGTCTGTGACATACACATAACTACACGTTGTCTGTGACATACGCATAACTACACGTTGTCTGTGACATACACATAACTACACGTTGTCTGTGACATACACATAACTACACGTTGTCTGTGACGTACACATGACTACACGTTGTCTGTGACGTACACATGACTACACGTTGTCTGTGACATACACATAACTACACGTTGTCTGTGACGTACACATGACTACACGTTGTCTGTGACGTACACATGACTACACGTTGTCTGTGACATACACATAACTACACGTTGTCTGTGATATACACATGACTACACGTTGTCTGTGACATACACATGACTACACGTTGTCTGTGACATACGCATGACTACACGTTGTCTTATGACATGCACATAGCTGTGTGTCGTCTGTGACGTACACATGACTACACTTTGTGACATACACATGACTACACGTTGTCTTATGACATACACATAGCTGTGTGTCGTCTGTGACGTACACATGACTACACTTTGTGACATACACATGACTACACGTTGTCTGTGACATATGCATGACTACACGTTGTCTTATGACATACACATAGCTGTGTGTCGTCTGTGACGTACACATAACTACACTTTGTGACATACACATGACTACACGTTGTCTGTGACGTACACACGACTACACGTTGTCTGTGACATACTCATGACTACACGTTGTCTGTGACATACACATGACTACACGTTGTCTGTGACATACTCATGACTACACGTTGTCTGTGACATACACGT
>JAPXFY010000027.1:34437918-34467918 GCA_030674185.1 Monoplex corrugatus | reverse complement strand
CAGGCACAAGGAATCTTCCGAATAATTGTCGGTTAAAGCATTCTTACCAACAATTGCCTATCAGTTAACATCAGGAAGAGAGTTCTTGAATGTTGTAAAGAACCAATACTGTTATACGGTTGTGGGGCATGGACAGTCAACACGCAAAGCCAGAACAAGATTGAGGCAGCCGAAATGTATTTCTAAGAAGAATGTTGAGTTTTGCATGAACAGCAAAGAAAACAAACGAGACAGTCTTGATGAAGTCAGACGCAAGCAGATCACTGATAAGGAAAATTAGGAAAAGACAGGCAACATTTAGAAGCCATTTTATGAGGAAAGGGGAATTAGAGCATCTAGTCACAACAGGAATGCTGGAGGGAAAGAGAGCACCAGGTAGACCCAAGGAGAAAATATTGGAACGACTTGCAGGGTGGCTGTGGATAGAGAGGATGGAAGATGTGCTTGAGGCAACAAGGGATGGACACATATGGAGGGTCATGATCGCCAATGCCATGCAGCAGGGCACATGATGATGATGATGAAATTTGAGTGGAGCGCATACAAAATTGTCTGAATGTGATGAATCCTTCTTAATCCTTTGACTCCTTTACCCTGTCCACCATCATCCTGCCTTGTCAACCATGGTAGCAAAGTAAAAACTTAATCCTTTGACTCCTCTACACTGTCCGCCATCATCCTGCCTTGTCAACCATGGTAGCAAAGCAAAAACTTAATCCTTTGACTCCTCTACACTGTCCGCCATCATCCTGCCTTGTCAACCATGGTAGCAAAGCAAAAACTTAACCCTTTGACTCCTCTACCCTGTCCCACCATCATCCTGCCTTGTCAACCATGGTCATCATCAGCATCAGGTGCCTTGCCGCATGGCGTTGGCGATTATGGACTTCCATCTGTCTCTATCTCTTGTTGCCTCAAGCATCTCCTCCACCTTCCCTGTCTTCAGCCACTCTGCTAGTCCGTCTAGTATCTTCTCCCTGGGTCTACCCGGTGCTCTCCTTCCCTCCAGCTTTTCCGTTGTGACCAGATGGTCCAATTCCCCTTTCCTCATAAAGTGGCCTATGAATGTTGCCTGCCTTTTCCTAATTTTCCTTATGAATGATCTACTTGTGTCTGCCTCCATCAAGACTGTCTCGTTTGTTTTCTTTGCTGTCCATGGAACTCTCAACATCCTTCTTAGAAACCACATCTCGGCTGCCTCAATCTTGTTCTGGCTTTGTTTGTTGACTGTCCACGCCTCGCAACCGTACAACAGTATTGGTTCTACATAACATTCAAGAACTCTCTTCCTGATGTTAATTGATAGGCATTTGTTGATAAGAATGCTTTCCATCTTCTTGAATGTTGTTTTGGCTCGGCCGATTCTGCTGGCTATTTCTGATGTGCATCTGCCGTCTGGTGAAATGATCGTTCCGAGGTATTTAATCTTACAACCTGTCTCAAGGTTGTGCCGTTTGCTGTGATTTTGCATGAGGGGATTTCATGTTTTTTGCTGATCACCATGACTTCAGTCTTCCTGCTGTTTAGTTCAAACCCTATACCTTTGCTTTCTATTTCAAGTATATTCACAAGGTTTTGTAGGTCCCTTTCACTTTCTGCAATTAGCACGGTGTCATCTGCGTATCGAATGTTGTTTATTATTTTCCCTCCAACCTTTAATCCAGGGTCTTCCCCCAGGTTTCTCGTGATGTTTTCGCCGTAAAGTGAACCATGGTAGCCTAGCAAAAACTTAACCCTTTGACTCCTCTACCCTGTCCATCATCATCCTGCCTTGTCAACCATGATAGCAAAGCAAAAACTTAACCCTTTGACTCCTCTACCCTGTCTGTCATCATCCTGCCTTGTCAACCATGGTAGCAAAGCAAAAACTTAACCCTTTGACTCCCTCACCCTATCCACCAGCTTCTTGAGTCAAAGTGTTAATTTTTTGCAGTTAGTGGATAGGGTACGAGAGTCAGAGGGTAAAACAAACTCCAAACACAAATGATTTATAAAGCTTTCTAACACTTTCTGTGTCTGTTGTATGTTACAGAAGTGACCAGCATGGCGCACAATGGTCAAGACGGCCTATACTTCAAATGCATTCTGTTAGGTGCGCCAGGTGTGGGCAAGACCTGTCTGGCCAACAGAGTGACCACTGGCAAGTTCATCGACTCCCCCATCACCACCTTCAGCACCCCCTCCACCCTCATCACCCTGCCCCTGCCCTCCGGTGCCCAGGCCACCATGGAATTGTGGGATACGGCGGGTCAAGAGCGGTATCTCAGCATGACGTCATCTTACTTCCGACACTCGCAAGCGGTGCTCTTGGTGTATGACCTCCAGCACAAAACTAAGATCGCTGATTGGCTGAAGGAGGTGGCACGCTACCTGCCCCACAACGAGGCTCTGGTCTTCCTGGTGGGCTCCAAGCTGGATCTAGGGAGTGACGTCACCCTGACGGAAGCGGAAGTGGCGGGATTGTGTCGGGTGGAGGCGGTGGAAGTGGAGATAGAGGGACACTTTGTGCTGAGCTCTAAGACAGGCCAGAATGTCCAGAATGCATTCACCAGGGTGGCGCAGTGTGTGTGGAGGGCAGGCTTGGAGAAACGGGTGGATGTCAGCAGACGACAGGGTACGATACGGTTGGGACATGGGGGTGCTGACAGCCACAAGTCTGACAGCTGTTGTTCCTGAGTGAGATATGACTAGCGTAGTGATCGGTCCCCTTCAGTCCTCACGTATTACAAAACGTCTGTCACTTGAGGGATTCCAGGGGCACAAACCAGAGCAACATGTTGAGGGGAAGCTGCTGTTGTCTGTTTAGCTAAGACCTTTCTTTCCACAACACAGATGTAAATGGAAGGGAGAGGCTGAAGCCATTACGACTTGAAGTGGTAGAAGCAGAATAAACATGCTGGATATTTTCCATGGGCCATTATATTCTAACATGCATTGCAGGATCTTAAGCATGCAGATGTATTTTCCATGGGCCATTAGATTCTAACATGCATTGCAGAATCTTAAACATGCAGATTTGATGTTGTATGTTGATTTAACACACGAAGCGGAGTGGGTGGGGTGGGGGTGTCAGGCAACAGCAGATATGCATTGACTTTGATTAGAGAAATGCGAAAAATCTTCACCCTTTCTCACCAGGCAGTATCCGGGCAATTCGAACCCAGGCCACCTGACTTGAAGTTCGAGATGGTGACCGTTAGGGGGTATTGCGCCGTCAATATGACAGTGATGTTATTCATGAAATATCCACACAGTTACATGTCTAACGGTATAGCTCCTGAATGTGTGATGACAGCTGTGACAGTCATGAAGTCAGGTCAGATCTGCTATCAGTAATCCTGTAATCTGATACTACCTGTGCGTGATCGATCTGGCAGAAAGATGTCGTCAACATGAAAGGGAGCCCATCTAGGAGAAGGTACATTCTGAATTCAGACCTACGCTGATCTGCGGCCACACCCATTCATGGAAAAGGCTTTGGGCTTCAACTCCAGGGAAAATCCGGAGTGAGAGTCCCGAAGATAGACTGACAGTGATTTCAGCGCCCTGCTGGCAACTCCCGCAAAACTGCCACCGCCAGACTGTACTGGCGTTCGTCATTCTTTTGGATCCGTCAGCCGAATGGAAAGTGGAGGGGGGACCCGCATCAGTGGACAACAGCTGGTTCTCCGTATCACCACGCCCAGGTCTGCACCGGGAAGAGGACATTCAGTACTGCTACACAACAGCAAAACTAACAGGTAGGGCACACCTTCAGTACCCAATCGTGACCAAAGGGGGCCAATTTACATGATCACTGTCCTGTTGGCCAGACGGATCAGTGGGAGTACTGGTCCACAACGCCTAGTGTGGGTCTTCCTGTCAAATATGCGACCCGTCCTGGAGCCACAGTGTTTTTCGCTAGCACCGCTTGGGAAGGAGTTTTGCGTCTCTTAACTTTGCTTCTGCTAGTCCCGCTTCTACTGAATAACGCCAGTCAGGACATTCAAGACAGCCTTAAGTCCAACATCTGCTCTTCCTGATGTTTAGTTTGCTACATATGCATTCTTAGGTTTGTTTATTGATCAGTTTGTAATTGTCTTATTGATCACTTCGTAATTGTCTGTGTTCTTTGTCTGTTTGGGTGTATCATTTTAATGTGTGTCCTGTATTTATTTGAATCTAGTAACAAGAAACTGCGAGAAGAGCCGGACAGCTGAATGTCTTCAGAGGAGATAACTCCGTCAAGCGAGTGTCTAACCCTCTGTTTGAAACCCCCGTCGAGCAAGTGTTTATATTACCATTGCTATTCTGATAATAATAATGATGATAATACAAGCAAGTGTGAAGTGATGGAATATTTTAGATTATCTTGGGTAATTTATCTCAATGTGTTGCTTGCTTTTTTCTGTCGTGTCGTTAGATGTCTACTTATTCCTTCTCTGTATACAATCACATCTCTGTGCGTTTGTACATCTACTTGTAGCTAGATACAGTAATCAACATCATTTTATGTTATGTTTCTGCTGATTTTTTGCAGCGCTTAGTTCACACCTACTGTGAATGAAGTGTAACGTACACACACACCACACACACACACACACACACAACACACACACACACACACACACACACACACACAACACAACACAACACAACACAACACAACACACACAACACACACACACACACACACACACACACACACACACACACACACACACACACACACATACACACACACAACCTGTATTGCCGTCTTTGCCACAAGGTTGCTGAATCGCCAGCTATTGAAGGGAGATAAGTAATCACCCTGTCAAATGTCTAGTCTATCCTGCCTGATGTCCCTTCTCTTCTCGCAAGATGGAGTGCTTTAATGAATAATTAAGGGAATAAATAAGTAATATAAGATAAGATGAGATAAGATATAATATAATATAATATAATATAATATAATATAATATAATATAATATAATATAATATAATAATAAATCAATTAATTGGTTAATAAAAAAAAAGTCGTGAGAGATAATTATAAGACACGAAACTTTGGTCTTCTTTGTCAGGTGTGTGTGTATGTGATCAGATCAAATCAATCTTTGAGTGAGAGAGTAGGCTAGGCCTAATTGACAAGCACTATGTTTGTTTCTTTGTGTGTGTGTGTGTGATCAGAGCAGATCAGATCAGTCTTTGTGTCAAAGGGTAATTTACAAGCACTATAAGTGTTTCTTTCTTTGTGTGTGTGTGTGTGTTTTGGAGCCTACGTTACAACAAAGTGTTCTTTGCCTTTTCTGTGGAAAGTGTTATTTATTAACCTTTACCGTACGCCGTGGTGATAAAATGACCCACAGTCGTGATTTTCGCTTGATAACTGAGTCAGTTTTTAAGCTACCTTCACAAAATTTCATGACTTTGTCAATAAAATATTGCCCCACAACTGTACCAAAAATTATTTGTTTGTGTTGAAAAATAAAGGAGTAAATAAACAACAAATGTCCCAGTACGCCGTGGGTCAGAAAATCTCCATGCTCGCAAAGAACAGCCTTCCGTGTTGTACCTCGTGTGGCCTGGAGCGACGCCGCGGGTGTCTGGTATCACAGATCTAAAAATAGATCTGTCCCTCCGAGGTCTGCAGAGCACCACCCCAAGTCTTATCATCAAACTAGGCTATTTCCTCACTCGCGCTAAGCATTCCAGTCATCCGGGGAGTGTACTGACCGGTCTCTGGTAGTCTCTTGCATTTCCTTTGTTATGAGTCTTGCCTGCTTTTCAGTTTGAGGTTAGATGCTTATTGTTCACAAACGTAGTAGCCTACTTCAAATTAGCCCGTATTCTTTATTGTTCTGATTATAGGCTGTGGAATCTATCTGTCTTCCTGTCTCTGTATATATTGAAAAGTCTGTCTGTCTACCTGTCTGTCTCCGCATATATCTGACAATGTTCGTTCGTTCGTTATTTCTTTTAACGGCTGTTCACATGTGCTTTTAGACGAAAAAAATAAAATAATAATAAAATAAAATAAAACAAAATAAAATGAATGGACAAGAGATAGATAGATAGATAGATAAATAATTTGAAATAGATAAATAAAGAATATGGAGAGGTGACTATGGGATGGATGAATCCATGAAGTCATATTGGCATTGTACCATATAGATCTAGGGTATCACCATACAGAAAAGCATTCAGAACGTTAGAACAGCCAGGCTGCATTAGTTTGTATAGGGTGGTGTGTGTGTGTGTGTGTAAGCGTTTGTGTGTGCGTGTATATACATATGCGTGCGTGCGTGCGTGCTTGCGTGTGTGTGTGTGTGTGCTACGAGCATGTAGGCGTATGATAAACCATCTGTTATTGTTTGATTGGATAAAATGGAGAAGAGGAATTTCCTATCGAGGTAAAAACGTTGTGTCAGTCAAGGAATAAGGAAAAAAACTAAGAAACAAATAAACAGGGATAGGTGGGAGTTATAGGTGTAAAACAATTGGGTTTAATCAAAGGAAACGACCTACGGGACTGAGTAGTAACTACTTAGCAATGTGTAAATACAGAGTGAAATCAGTATGTTTCTGTCTTAAATTTGTAACTGATGCAGGGAAATAAAGTAGCATTTGCTGACAACACAAGAGATGATTAACTCATAAAATCACTACAGATACATTTGATGGTTTTACTGAATTTAGTTCGGAGTGAGTTGAGACATAATCTGTAAGCTAAAGTTATTTCCTGTCTTGTAAAACCCTGGTAGTTCATGATGAAAGGGCGAATTTTACATTGCGCTTTTACTTTGTTGTCTAATATAGCATTCATTTCATGGTCAGAGAGTTGTAAATCAAGTTTTGTACTGCCAGCTCTATTCATTGCTGCACATTTAGCTATTCTGTCAACCCAATCATTATATTTGATACCACAGTGGGATGGGATCCAACAAAAATAACTTGTATATTGTTTGTTATTAAACAGTGAATTAAAAATTTAATCTCAAATACTAACGCACTATTTTCTTTATATTCGCAACTTTTTAGAGACTGTAATACAGATTTCGAATCTACACATATTATGATACTAAATAAAGGTAAAGATAGATCCACTATATATTTCAGTGCCATTAGGATGGCAACTAATTCGGAAGTGAAGATTGAATGTCCCTGTCCTAAAGAGTAAGCCCTTTCTACTTTAAATTTTGGAATTACAAAGCCAGTGCCGGCTGCACCATCGTCTAGAACAGAGCCATCAGTAAATATTTTCAAGTGATGAAAATATTTTTTATGTAGATGTGACAGAACGTCAATTGCTAACAAGTGTGGATTAATATCTTTCCTCAAGTCATTATCAGTGTAGTTGATATCAAAAGTAGCAGCGGACAATTCCCAGGGGGGTAGAGGACAACATGCCAATCTATGTACAACCTTTGTAGGTAGCCTACTACGCTGGAGATTTCAAATAGCTCATTTGTGTAAGTGGATATTGTTTCTTGAGCCTTTATTGTTCGTGCTCTCTTGGGGAAATGGATGTCAGACCGAATTTTAATTAAGCTCCCTATCGGTATAATTAGCTACTGCATTTGCTCTAACTATATACTTAGCAGCTGATAACTTCCTCCATTCTCATGTGTTTCCAGTATCAGCTGAACGTAATAATTTTTATCTACTCAGTGATCTCAAGTGAATGTAAATATGTAAATAAAATTGGTGTGAAAATCGCATTCGCTGTTTCTTGTCACTGTTGAATTGCTGAATGAAAGATGTCAAAGTTGCTTAGTTGCTAGATCAGCTTGCTTTGTGTGAACGCTTTTTTGAAGGCTGTTTGCACTCCCATATTCATGCACTCAAACGTTCATACTTTTTTTTCTGCACTGCATTACATTAAAATGTTCATGCACATAACACTTATGAGTTTTATGCCAACATGCATTCATAACTATCTCTCCCTCACTTACTCTTTTATAATGCCCACGCAATGATGCACAGTATTATCAGCGGCAAACCCCTTCGGAATAGTCCTTTGATTTTTTTAAAGGATTGATCCGCACATCTGTTAATGAAAGTCTGCACTCTGTTGAGGGTAGTTTTTGTGGTGTAAGAGCAGTTCCCATAGGGCTCTCTGTTTATGCTGTCAAATGCTGTTTCGTGGTTGACAAAGTTGATAGAGAAGTATAGGAACTGTTCCACAATGATATGGGAGGGTGACAGTCTGGTCGCATACGATCAATTCTTCTGGAAGTCTGCTTCCTAGCCTCTGAGCTGGGGGTCAAATGCGTCGTTCATTCTTCCCATGATGACATTGTTAAAAATATTTCCAGGTACTGACTATGTCTCCAGGTACTGACTATGTCTCCAGGTACTGACTATGTCTCCAGGTACTGACTATGTCTCCAGGTACTGACTGATGTCTCTGTAGTTGAAGCATTTACCGAGGTCACCTTTCTTGGACAGCTTGATGAGGTAACTTGTCTTTCCACTCTGATAGTACGTCTTCTTCCTTCAAGATCTTTCCAAACAGAGTGTGTAGTTGCTGTGTAGTTGTATCTACATCTACCTTAACCCTTTGACTCCCACTCCCTGTCCACCAGCAATCTGCATTGTCAACCATGTCAGCAAAGTACTCACCCTATCCACCAGCTTACCATAGGAAGCTGGTGGATAGGGTGAGGGGTCAAAGGAATAAGTTTTTGCAGTCGGTGGATAGGGAGCCAAAGGGTTGACAGCTCTTGCAAAGATGTCATCTGGTGCAGTCTCTCTATTTAGTCTGAAATCTGCTTATGGTGTTCGTCTGTCGTCGTCGACAATGACCACGGCTTCATGAAGTTGCTTTGAGTCAATGTGTCCGGAGGTGACTGATCAATCCGATGCGGGCACAGAAGTAACGTCCACAGGTTGGACATCTATGGTCGGTTACTGTGGGTTTGCAGCCCTAGCTTTCCGTGCAGCTCGTTTTTCTTGTGCAGATTGGATACAAGACACTTCTGAAGTGGTACATCCGGTTTTGATTCTTCTACGCCAGACTGTACGGTCGAGGGCAAGGTTTTCCCAATTCTCCCAGTCTATGTTGAGGGACTTTAGCGATGCCTTCAAGCTGTCTTTAAACCGTTTTCTCTGGCCTCCAACTGTTCTCTTGCCAGACGCTAGTTCCCCGTAGAGGAGTTGCTTCGGAATTCTGGTTTCAGACATCCGGTACACATGGCCAGCCCAGCGAACTTGACTCTTGAAATCTGCTACATGAAAGGACATCCACAGCAGAAAAGAACACAATTCACACAGAACAAGCACATAAATACTAAAAAGTACCATTCAATCTTTTATTTCTCAATTCGTTTTCACGAAAGGAATTATTGACACGTCATACTGGATAAGCAATCAATGAAATAATCAGCTAGGCTGAACAGAAGAACAGAAAATTATAATGATGAACTTTGTTCCCTTACAAAATTATTGTTGACATTGTACAAACTGTCTAGTCCACTCTGACGTTTTCAGACAACTGATATACTACCCTCAAAACAGTTCTTGTAAATGTTTATCGAAATGTTTATAACTGTTTGTTGAATTCAGATATGGAATCACAGCATACTCTCATAGATTAGACTTTGTACTGCAGTCACAGAATTCAAAGTGGTCTTTAATTCGCAAATGGAATGATTCAGAAATAAAACCCATGTGGATGTTGAAAGTTCTTCCTCACTAAATATTAGTCATTCTCTTTGACATACTATGAATTAACAGTCATAATAAAGATTGTTTCAGACTAGAACCTAATGTAATAAAAGGACCCACAAAACTGTTCCTCAAGACATGTTGGTTATACAAAAATGTTGAAAATTTTACAATAGCAAGAGCTCTTAACATAATGAGCATTATCATTTCTTGTAATACTGCCATAAAACACATGCCAAAACTTTACATACAAGGGGTTCTTGCTTTCCACCATTATGGGGGAGGTAGGGGACGGACAGATTAATATCATACGTTTCGTGTTTCTGTCTTGGTCATCTCTTTGCAATATGCTGAATGGCAACCTTGAAAGTTTAAGTACCTGCTGGATCTCACAGTTTGAATTGGCCACATCTTTATTCTTATTGTAACTGTTTAAAGGTCAGACAACTGCAGAGAGCCATATCAGGGCTATAACCATTTCAAAAAGTACACAACATCTGGTTAGAGAAAAAAAACCTGGAAAAAAGAACTAAGTACACGTACAAATGAATGTGCGCACATAGTCCAAGGATATGCCCCTGGCGTTGATCATTCTGTCCAATTTATCACCTGAGGGTTTCAAAAACAAAGAACAAAACAAATAAACACAAATGTGAACATAACTAAGGACACTAAAGCTTATATAAAAGTGGCCTACATTACCTAAAATCGCTCCTGCACAGCACATTTCCTAAGAGCCAAACATGCAGTCAATAGTATGTACCCAGCTATCAATCCTAAGAAGTATGTAAGGCTTTATGGAACACATACAGGTGAATGGACCAGCAAGGCTGGAAATGATAGAAAAAGACGACAGACAGCAAAGGAGGAGTGAAGAAACAATGAGAGACATAAAAGAGGAAATTCCTAACAGATTTTCCATAAGGTGGGCATATCATTTATACTGAAAGAGTCTCGGTATCCCTACATGGAATTGGTCATATCAAGGAAATAAAGGCACAATACTGATCTCTTGAACAAGAAGTCCATTGACAGGAATCTCAATTTAGTGAGTATTTAACTGTACCAAAAATTTCAGCTTTGTTAAAAAAACTAAGACCCTCGAGGACAACAATCAATAATCTGATGCGTCTGTTTCATTGGACATCCCCCTGCACTTGTCCACTCAGTTCATGCAATGCCCCTACGCAAAGTGTATTATCGAAACAGAACTCTGGACAAAATGTGAATAAATGAATGCGCTTAGTTCATAAAGCAATTAAAAACAGTCACATGACAGGATGTTGTTGTTTTTTTTAACTGATTGTAAACATGGTATTTGACATCTGTCCAACTTCTTCGCCTAAGACAAGGCTCTTTCGCCATCAACACTTGTGCTTCATGTTTTCCTGACAATCTGTTCAAAACAAAGCACTCTCCACAGTCCATGCTGGTCTTCGCTTTTGGGCCTGTCTGTTTGGTGTTGAATAGCACTCCACATGAGATGAAACTTCTCTTCATCGCTGTCACTTTCTACACAACCTCTTCCTTCTTCTAGGACTCTTGTCTGTAGAAACAAAAGAAAGATCTGCAGCAGCATGCTTGGTCTTTTGTTCTGTCTGTAGGCAGACTAAGGTCCGATTTTACCTGTGCGATTACCATCAAGTGTTGTAGTTCTGTCTGTATGTCACTACTCGTTGGGTACTCTCTTGCTCAGTGTCTGATGTCTCCTCAGCCTCTGGCATAATCACTTCACTGGTGATGCTTTCATCAGTGATTTCAGACAGAAGTTCAATGCCACGATTTAACTTCAGCAGGACACTGGCTACTTTGTATGTCGGCATTACTTCCAGTGTCTGTCGATATACATTTCGGTGAACTTGAATGTCATGGCCCAGAAATATGGCCAGCTGGTCTTGGTCCATTTTTGTACTTCCATTGCCTGGCTGAGTGTGGCCAACTGCTCTGTGAGGTTTGTGGCCGTTAAAGAGAGAATCTTCATTGACCCCAGCAGCAAAAGTGTAGTGTCTACGGACATCAGAGCCACGGTACGGGTTTTCACTGTAGGGGAGGAAAAAAGTACACACTGTCTATCTTTAGACTGATTCGCATCTGCATTAACCTCTGAATACTCTCTGTCATGACTCATCCCGATTAAACTTCCCTCTTGACTTCTACTCGTTGATGAACACGAGATAGTCTCTTTTCTGATTCGGTCGGACTTTCCAGAATTTCTGTGTCAGCAAGGCTCATCCTCGGCTAACTTTAAAATCCTCAACTTTCATGCATTGGACTTCACCTCCCCTCTTATGATTAAAGATTGTAATTAAGCTGGGTACGATTCAAATTTGGAGTCAGCCTCCAACAGTGAAGTAACTTTTTCGACATCTGGCACAGAGGGCAACAAATGTGGCCTGTTCATTTTGGCTCGCTCTACAAACTGTGCAGCGCACGCTGACCCTTTGTCATACCAGTTTCCTTCATACAAGAGCATGAAACGTTCATATTCAGCTTTGTCTCTCTGATCTCCATCATCGATTTTGATCGCTTCTGCATCAAGTATCTGGCAGCATTTCCTTTGTGAGTAGCCTATATTTAGAGCAAGAGAACCTTTTTTGAAATCGGGAGATGATTCAGAAAACTCTGCCAGCTCCTTCACACAAGAAATGAGGACATCAAAATTTGCCGGATCAAGAGCAGCCGTTATGGTGGAAACCGTCAAGTCAGATCATTCCTGTAACAATTTTACCAACCTGCCAAGCTCTCTCTATCGTCCAACTATTTGTCCAACTGTGTGCTCCTCTATGTCTCTCTCATCAAACAACCTTTCCCAGTACTGAATGATCACACCGTCTGATCTTACTAATCTGCTGACATCATCCTCTCTCATTTTCAAAAGAATTTTCTCTCGAAAAGAAGCAGAAGTAGAGTATGTAACAGACAACATCAGCCGCCCCATTTTTGAGCTGTGGCCTTTCCCCAATTTCCCTTCAGGTTTCAAAGGACAGCGGGAGACATGTTTTGAAAGCAAAGATTTACTATACAAGCCTTTGCAGTGGGGACAAGCTAGACAATCATGCTTGCTACATTTGTCTGAACGGTACTTTTGAATAAAAATAAGACACCCTGACCCACACCAGAGAACACTGGCGTTATGCTCATAATCATCTTCATGAAGAAGACTAACAAACCCATTCCTTCTTGCCTTACTACCTTTTGGTAAAGCTAAAACAGCGGCCACCTTTACTTTATTTTATGCATTCTCTGAAGATGTGTACTCATTTTGGTTTTTGGCTGACTGCAAAATTTACAAAAATGTTTTTGTCCCATCTGTTTTTGGTTACTCTTTTGCAACCATAATCATACCTTCCTCGAGTTTACTCAGCATAGGGAATACAAAGCTGTCAGCATTACTAGAGACTCTGAAGTACCCTTAACAACATCATCCATCAAGTCATTATTTTGATTACACACACACATGGTCAATGTTTCTCTTGCTGCATCTATGCCAGAACTGCAGCCTGCAGATGGCACACACAGCCCGCTGGGTTGGTGACTTATTTTCCTTTGTGAGATATAGTCAACAGGGATGAACTCATCCTCAGAGGAAGAGCTGCCATCTCCAGGCTGCCGTTCAGATCCTGAAGACTGCATTCCATCAACATCAGTATCAGAGAACTGTGTTGGTATATCACTGAAACAAACAAACAAACAAAAATAAACATTCCATATCACGGCTGTGCAAAATGACCAGAAACAGCATCTTTAGATCTAGTTGCTCGAGAGGCATGGCACATAGCCTGGCCCTTGACTCCCCTGTACACACGCTGTGATAGACATTCCTGTGTCAGCATGCCACTGACGTGGGTGTTTCCCTTCTTTGCATTTGTTAACAAGTGGCGATTTTTCGCTCTTTTTGAAAGAGACTTACAGATAAGTTGAGGTTTTGTCGGCATCCGCGTTTTGTCAAGTAAAAGTTCTGTCTCTTGACACTGTCTAGACGAAAATTGAAAAATTCAACCCTAATCGTTTGTGATTTATTTGCCCTTAATTTGAAGATACCGTCAGCAGTGCTCAGTGAGATTGTCGTGAAGCAGACGATGTTGAGAATGGGGCACATGGAGTAATAGAGTGAAATGGAATTAAGTGCCCCACTGTAGAAATGACGGTGTTCTCTCTCTCTCTCTCCTCTCTCTCTCCTCTCTCTCTCTCTCTCTCTCACCATCTCACTCACCCCTTCGCACTGAGAAAGCGGAAAATCACAAAAGCTAAACACAAAAGGACACTTATTCACTGTGTTGGTAATACGAACTTAATAGGAAACAGGTCTTTTTGTTATATTGTGTTTGCTCCCGTACCAAGCAAACAAGAGATGTGTTACGCTATGAACTTGTAATGTCATTGTTTTCCAGCATCTGATATTTCAGATGGTGATACACTTTCCGACAGTTTCGTAAACTGTATAACTGGCCTGCGAAAATCTTTCCTTCTTTCTCTTCCGGCCTGCAGCTGGGATGCCAGCCATGCTAACGGAAAATCCATCCATGTCTGATCGGTTACCCTGGAGACATCTGTTTATTCCAGTGTCGGATTATCCTTGACTAGACTGTGGTACTGTTTACAAAAGGAAGCAGCACTGTCCAAGATAGGACCCTGCGGCACAGTTTCAGATCAAGCCATAGATAAGTGTTGAGGAATGAAACATCTGCTTGACATCTTGTTAGTCATTAGAAACCATTACAGACTCCTGGAAAGTATGCACACTTGTGAAGAGAGAAAGAGCGAACGAGAGAGAGAGAGAGAGACAGAGGGGGGGGGGGAACTGTGGGACATAATGCCACACTCATGTCAACTTTATGATCCCCTAACATATACTCAGCGAAACGCCATGTGTAATACAGTGTACAGACTTGTGTGTATCGTTTCCTTTAAATCTTTCCCTACGTATGGCTGTTATCCAGCTTTTTTCTCTCTCTCTTTTATTCACTTATTCACGGTGTTGGTAATACGAACTTGTCAACAGGAAACAGGTCTTTTTGTTATATTGTGTTTTTTCCTGTACCAAGGAAACAAGAGATGTGTTACAGTGAGCAGCTGGTCGCGCAGATTCCCTGCTAACGTAACGATTTTGTCATCTTTCTCATTTATTTTACATGTTGTTTTTGACCAGTGTTGGTATCATGTTTGTTATCTTCAAAAGGAAAATTTAACTTTTTAAATGAACGTACTTTCAACACTCTCGGATATTCCATAGCGAGACATTGCACGCATATAGAAGGTAACTAAAACGAAAAAAAAACAACTTTCCAATGTTTGATGATCACTATTTAGTCATAATATTTCAACAAATTGACACCTAAACAGCACTCACGTTATACAGTTACATCTATGGTGCATTTCACTGTCAGCAGCAATCCAATTTAACGGAATTTGACAGAATTTGGCTTACAATTAAAAACGAATCACATAGCATCTTTCGATCAATTGCTCAGCACAACTAAGTTCTCCACTACAGTCAGGTCTTATGCATATATGCAGTACATGTATGTATAACCAAAAGCAGTGGCTCTCATTTTCACAAGCCACATGTTGATCTTGACAAACACACGTAATCATGGCCATACTCCATCTGTCTCTATCTCTTGTTGCCCCAAGCATCTCCTCCATCCTCCTCGTCCCCTGCCACTCTGCAAGTCCGTCCAGCATTTTCTCCCTGGATCTACCTGGTGCTCTCTTTCCCTCCAGCTTTCCTGTTGTGACCAGGTGCTCCAAATCCCCTTTCCTCATAAAATGGCCTATAAATGTTGCCTGACTTTTCCTAATCTTCCTTATGAATGATCTACTTGTGTCTGCCTCCATCACTGTCTCGTTTGTTTTCTTTGCTGTCCATGGAACTCTCAACATTCTTCTTAGAAACCACATCTCAGCTGCCTCAATCTTGTTCTGGCTTTACTTGTTGACTGTCCACGCTTCACATCCGTATAACAGTATTGGTTTATGTATATAACATTCAAAAACTCTCTTCCTGATGTTAATTGATAGGCATTTGTTGGTAAGAATGCTTGTCATCTTCTTGGATGCTGTTTTGGCTTGGCCGATTCTGCTGGCTATTTCTGATGTGCATCTGCCGTCTGATGAAATGATCATTCCCAGGTATTTAAATTTATTAACCTGTGTCAAGGTTATGCCATTTGCTGTTATTTTGCATGAAGGGATTTCATGTTTTTTACTGATCACCATGTGTCTTCCTGCTGTTTAGTTCCAGCCCCTTACCTTTGCTTTCTATTTCTAGTGTATTCACAAGGTTTTGTAGGTCCCTTTCATTTTCTGCAATTAGCACGGTGTCATCTGCGTATCGAATGTTGTTTATCATTTTCCCTCCAACCTTTAATCCAGGGTCTTCTTCTACGTTTCTCATGATGTTTTCGCTGTAAAGTGAAAACAGATCTGGTGACAAAACAACCCTGTCTGACTCCTCTTTTATTGTTTTGGAAAGAGCTTATATTGTTTTCTATTCTCATTGCAACTGTTTGTTCCCAGTACATATTTCTCATTATTCGTAGATCTTTTCCATCGAGTCTCTCCAGTTGGTTGATCAGTTCTTCATGTCTTACCCGATCAAAAGCCTTGGTGTAGTCAACAAAGCATAAATACAAATCGTTATTCATCTCAATTGACCTCTCTATGATAGTTCTTAGGATGTATATGGCATTAACAGTTCCTTTCCCTTCCACATATCCACATTGTTCTTCTGTTATTTCTCTTTTGACTCTATTCCTTGTCCTCATCATGATTATTCTTAACAGGATTTTTGTTACATGACTCATCAAACTGATTGTGCGATGGAGTTCGCATTCTATAGCCCATGGAAGTGTAATGAAAACTGATTTTGACATATCTTTGGGGATTTTTCCAGTGTCGTAAATTTCATGTGGGTAGATACATGTGTATATTACAGGCACGTAAATATACACATGTACACAGAGGCAGGGATATAAACCAAACTCACGTGCACACACACACAAAAACAACACACAACACACACACACACAACACACACACACACACACACCACACACACACACACCACACATACAGTATAATCATTGCGTCGTCCTCGTCATCATTTTCCAAAATATTATAAATGTCTATAGGTAAACAGCACTCGGGGCAGTGAGATGTACAGACTCAAGCGCCTGTGTTGATACGAAATGTGCTCGACAAGACCAGGTCGGAATAACCCAGCGAGGGGTACTCTGTTTTAAGTAGGCTACAAAAAATGTCTGTGAATTGGATTTGAATTAATAAATGATGGCATTATGCTATGGTGCGATCATTCCACTGTAGTCTGAAATAAGTTTGGTCACTTAAAGGGCGATGGTTTGACTACAAGAATTTTTCAAAAGTACAGTGCACACATAGGTGCGCGCCGTAGGGAATGGAGCAGTTAGCGCACGTATAGGTGCGCTCCGTAGGCAACGGAGCAAGACACAGCGCACGTATAGTGCAATCCGTAGGGAAAGAGTTAAGCAGAACATGAATACATTTGCAAATATTTTAGTAACAACGAGTAATGTAGTTCTTATCCCACTTTATTTAGCAAAATTTTAAATACTGTAATGTTTACCAGGATCAATCGAGTGTAGTGACTTGCCAGAATGATGACAAACACATTCTGTGACAAGGAATACATCTGGAGGACATCTCTTTGTTAGTACAGACATATAGGCACAGCTTGGACGTTGTCGTACAGTGTTATATATATATCTTTGCTTTCTAAAATGTGTGAATTTACCTTTCTTACGTCTGTTTGTCACCAGTATTCTCATAGGCTGGGCCCAAACTGCCAACACAGTATTCTGCATTCACCGACAAACACAACGGAACATAATACATAATGTCAATTATATTTGGCTGCAGTAAAATATCTCCTTGAATTAAATATAAGATCTAATACTTTGAGCGATAAACCTGTTGTTTCTGTTCATCAATACTGATGTCACCTTATTAGAAAGGCACTGAAGGTGAACAGAACCGATTGCGTCTGTGTGCCCCACTCTGATGTACAAGTATGTGCAACTCAGCAACCAAAATTAATAATAATATTAACAATAGTAATAATAAAATAATAATAAGATAATAATAATAATAAAATAAGTAATCTTGTAGAATAAATACGAAAATAATTGGAGCTAATTCACGCACTTTACGGTGTTTCGTTCTGCTCGATGTAAAGAGACGTAAGACACCCTTACCTACTCACTTTGACCAGTCCTCCCACCAAACATGCACAAAATATCCTGAATGACTGCACCACAGCTCCACATCCTGCACCCATTTGGTTGCAGATCACATGGCACAACACTGACACACATGTGATGTATATTTATAAACAACAAACTCCACTATGATGACGTTGTGCCATGTGATCACAACCAAATGGCGTCAGTGACTGCTGACTGTGTGCCAGTCATTCAGGATATTTGTGCATGTTGTGGGAAGACTGTCAAAGTGAAGGTAAGGTGTCTTACGTCTCTTTACATCCAGCAAACCGAAAACACCCGTAATAAGTGCGTGAAATAGCTCAATATTCGTATTCTATTCTACAAGATTACATAATAAAAGACAAAGTAACACTACAGCGATGAGCGAAAATTTAATGTGCCCATGCCGTGTTAGCCAAGTCAGGTGGCCGACTTCGTGAAAGTGGTGTACTTACAACACACTTACACAGTCTATGTAGATCTACATCTAGAAAAGGGATTTATCATTTACGAGAGAGAGAGAACAGACAGACAGACACACAGACAGAGTTTTGACAATAAATCAGTGAACAACTTCTATTCATATGCAGATGTATCATGTAAACAAACCACTGAACAGTACTAGATCTAGTCGTTAAAGTTAAACACAAGCTTGAAGCTACGACTAGTACGAGTGAGTTGTCGTTTTTAGGAAACGACAACAATTACAATTATGTCTGTCAGGCTAAACGCATGCTATTTCATTTCGAGGAGACTATACAGTTAATCAAATGCGCATGAATTCAGAACTTACCTCGTTCTTTTCTTCACACAAGATCTTTAGATGCTGGAGAAAGCCAAGAAATAAAAATGGCCGCCCGCTTTTCACGGTCACGTCACGTGAAATTAAAAGTTCCAAGAAGTGTGATCTCCCTTCGATGATCGTGTGTGAAGTGTGAAAACTACCGGTGAAGGTGTGTGAGCTCGCTAACACACGTTTCCCGAAAAAAACCCACAAATGAGACAAATTGCGAGATTTATTTTTAAATGACCGTCTGCTTCATTTTCATAGGTTAAAAAAAAAAAATGGTTCACAAAATGTGAATCCAAATTTTTTCATGAGCCCATTTACTACTAAGTGTATTCAGTTTATGAACTCATATACAGTTTTCAAGCACGCACACACACACACAACACACACACACACACACACACACACACACACACACACACACACACACCACACACACAGACAGACTCGGACACGTGCACACAACACGCACACATTCCACTCACTCAACACAATAGGCGTACATTTAGCCTACATCATATGTTTCACTCATAAAAACTGATGAGAGTGCACACGATGCTCCAAGTGGATGAGCGATTTCTGCTTCCAAAAATTTGTTGGGTCAGATTGTAGACCCACATACGTCATTTAATGACGACATTACGTGGAGTGCGACTTTTTTTCTTTTTGAAACATCGTGTATACGTCAGATTTCGCACATACACACACACTGTAAGCTAAAAATCATCCCTCCCCCCCCCCCCCCCCATCATATCATAGATCTAGATCTACACCAATTAGCCTACAACAAGAAGGAAAAAAATCCACGCTGCTTTCAAAATTTCACACATTTCAGCATTTCTAAAGAAAATGGGTGGTGCTTACACAGCCACAAGAGAGAGAGAGAGAGAGAGGGAGGGAGAGAGGGAGAGAGAGAGAATGCGGATAGATAGAGACCAAAAGCGTACGGTGACACTTTATTCACTTTATTCCTTCGTATAATAGTAAGGGTCACTGCAGATTCAACGACACACAGCGTCGGATCGTTCCTTCATATAATAGTATGGGTCGCTGCAGACCCTACGGCGTGCGGGAACGGATCGTTCCTTCATATAATAGTATGGGTCGCTGTAGACCCTACGGCGTGCGGGAACGGATCGTTCCTTCATATAATAGTATGGGTCGCTGCAGACCCTACGGCGTGCGGGAACGGATTGTTCCTTCATATAATAGTATGGGTCGCTGCAGACCCTACGGCGTGCGGGAACGGATCGTTCCTTCATTAAAAAGCAAGGGTCGCTAAACACCCACGACGGACAGGACGCCCACACACACTTATTGTACCCTCATTCGCATGCGAGTGCAGGACCACACACAGACACACACAACACACACAACACACACACACACACACACACACACACACACACACACACACACACGCACACACACACACACACACACACACACAGTACATACAAGTAACACACACGCACACACACACACACACACACACACAAAACCACAAAACCACTACTACTACTACTACTATACTACTACTACAAGGAACCGGAGGAGAAAAGCAGGGCAATATCATGATTATGGAAACATGACTTCAGAAGACTTCAGAAAGGCAAGAAGACTAATTGGTCTTCAAAGTGTGGGACCTGGGAAATCAACCTATCTCTCCAATGTTTAGCGTGCGCAGCCAGAAGGCACACGGGTCCGACTCGTTTTTCGTCCTCTACTGAAGGACTAGACGTTCAGTTTGATTTTCTGGTCAAATTGAGGATAAAAGTCGAGACCTCTTCGGGGAGCGAACCCTGGAACCTGGAGTTTAGTTACTGGCAGGCAAATGTCTGAACCACTCTGCCACTCTTCTCCCTTAAACATGAAAACACCCAGCGTGCACGCCCATCAAACATGGAAGACTTTACATCAATATAGTGGAATGTGGTCAGTTCACTTTACAGCTTGAGTTCTCAGTGCGTCTGAAAAATCCGATTACCTGTAATGCGACAGTAATTCCAAACCAGTTTGGAGAACGGCTGTAAGATAGGTCCTGTAGGACCTTATGGTACTACCCTTGAGTAATAGTGTTTGGAAGTTTTGTGTTATATGTGTGCAGTAGAAAGGACAAGCTGTAAGATATGTCCAGTGGGACCTAACGCTACTATCCTTTAGTTATAGTGGTTTGAAGTTTTGTGTTACATATGTAGAGTACCCAGGGCTACCGGTAAGACAGGCAATGGAAGCTAATGCTACGATTCTTGAGTAATAATTGGTTTTGAAATTTTGTGTTATATGTGTACAGTAGTAAAGTCAAGCTATAAGACATATCCACAAGGACCTTATGCTACTATCCTTAAGTAATAGTGTTTTGAAGTCTTGCATTCTGTGTGTGGAGTAGCATGAACAAGCTGTAAGACAAAATTCTGTGTGTGGAGTAGCAAGAACAAGCTGTAAGACAGCTCCAGTAGGACCTAATGCTACTATCCTTGAGTAATACTGGTTTTGGAAGTTTTGTGTTATATGTGTACAGTTCTAAAGACAAGCTGCAATTCAGTTCCAGTGGGATCTGACGCTAGTAGCATTGAGTAATAGCGTTTTGAAATTTTGTGTTGTATGTAAAGTGTAGCAAGGACCAGCTGTAAGACAGGCCTAGTGAGACCTTATGCTACTATACTTGAGTAATGATATTTTAAAGTTTGTATGACCTCAGGGTTATGAGACAGTTTGTAGCTTTAAAACACTTGAATCGTTCTTCACGACCAGCACACTCCTTGACGATGCGTATAATCCTGATGGGTAATTCTCCATACAGTCAGACTGACAATGTATATAATCCTGATGGATAATTATAAATTATACCAGTCTGGTGTCGTGATCATCCACACTCCATACAGTCAGACGTCGACAATATGTATAATCCTGATGGATAATTATAAATTATACCAGTCTGGTGTTGTTGTCATCCACACTCCATACAGTCAGACGTTGACAATATGTATAATCGTGATGGATAATTATAAACTATACCAGTCTGGTGTTGTTGTCGTCCACACTCCATACAGTCAGACTTTGACTATAATCCTGATGGATAATTATAAATTATGCCAGTCTGGTGTTGTGGTCATCCACACTCCATACAGTCAGATTTTGACTATAATCCTGATGGATAATTATGAATTATACCAGTCTGGCGTTGTGGTCATCCACACCCCATACAGTCAGACTTTGACAATATGTATAATCCTTATGGATAATTATGAATTATACCAGTCTGGTGTTGTTGTCATCCACACTCCATACAGTCAGACTTTGACTATAATCCTGATGGATAATCATAAATTATACCAGTCTGGTGTTGTGGTCATCCACACTCCATACAGTCAGACTTTGACTATAATCCTGATGGATAATTATAAATTATGCCAGTCTGGCGTTGTGGTCATCCACACTCCATACAGTCAGACTTTGTGACTATAATCCTGATGGATAATTATAAATTATACCAGTCTGGCGTTGTGGTCATCCACACCCCATACAGTCAGACTTTGACTATAATCCTGATGGATAATTATAAATTATACCAATCTGGCGTTGTGGTCATCCACACTCCATACAGTCACACTTTGACAATATGTATAATCCTGATGGATAATTATAAATTATGCCAGTCTGGTATTGTGGTCATCCACACTCCATACAGTCAGACTTTGACTATAATCCTGATGGATAATTATAAATTATACCAGTCTGGCGTTGTGGTCATCCACACCCCATACAGTCAGACTTTGACTATAATCCTGATGGATAATTATAAATTATGCCAGTCTGGTGTTGTGGTCATCCACACTCCATACAGTCAGACTGACAACTTGTATAATCCTGATGGATAATTATAAATTATGCCAGTCTGGCGTTGTGGTCATCCACACTCCATACAGTCAGATTTTGACAACATGTATAACCGTGCTGGATAATTACAAATTATGCCAACCTGGTGTTGTTGTCATCCACACTCCATACAGTCAGATTGACAACTTGTATAATTCTGATATATAATTAATAATAATAATAATTACAATATTTATATAGCTCAAAATCTTGATAAAATCAAATCTAAGCGCTGAAACAGACACACAGGCACGCACGCACGTGACGACAGCAAGCACGACACACGGCGACACACACACACACACACACACAACACAACACACACTCTGGCTATAAATATAATAATATATTACTATTAGCGCAAATCTTGACAAAACAAATCAGCGCTGGGGAAGAATAAAAGCAAGAATAAAAGCAATGGAAATTATAGAGAGCATATCATACATTATATATAACAAGTGATCCCTCCGAGCGGAGACAGGCTGCGAGAGGGGGGGGGGGGGGGAGTGAGGAGTTAGGATTTTATGCAGAGGAGAAAAGGTGAGTTTGAGAGCGGACTGGAGACAAAAGAAGGTTGCTGACGGACTGAGAGAGAAGTTTGTTCCAGGAGAGTGGACCAGAAACAGAAAGGCTCGTGGACCATAGGTATTGAAGTTAGTGCTGGAAAGCGAAAAGTCAGAGGATCGAGGCAGAGCGGTGGGTACGTGAGGACACATAGATTCAAGTAGTCTTGACAGGTAATCGAGGTGCGTATTGAGCTTTTGTAGCATCATGGTGTCTGTTTGTACTGTATGCGCTTTGATACAGGAGCCAGTGAAGTTTTTGCCAGGAGAGGAGATATGTGGTCAGCTTTTTTCTTTTTGAGTACAAGGCGTACAGCATGTTTTGAATGCGCTGTAGGATTGTAAATGGTGGAGGCAGCAAGACCAGACAGGATGAATTGCAATAGTCAATGCGAGAAAATTATGAAGGAAGAACAGTTTTGCAGTTGTTCGACAGAGAATACTTCCTGATCAGCTTATACGATGGAGATGATAGTACAAGATCTGCAGTTGAGAAATAAAGTTGTTCATGAGGGGTAGTATGTATAATCCTGATGGTATTATACTACATACAGTCAGACTGACAATGTGTATAATCCTGATGGATAATTATAAACTTATATCAGTCTGTATGGAGTTGTGGATGACAACAACACCAGGCTGTATAAATTTGTGAATTTGTAGCTTTAAATTATACCAGCTGGTGTTGTTGTCATCCACACTCCATCGGGTTTATCGCATTGTCAAGAGTGTGTGTATGAAGAACATTCATGATGTTTAAGCTACAATTACAAATTATACCAGCCTGGTGTTGTAGTCATCCACACTCCATACAGTCAGACTGACAACTTGTATAATCCTGATGGATAATTACAAATTATACCAGCCTGGTGTTGTGGTCATCCACACTCCATACAGTCAGACTGAAAATTATAATCCTGATGGATAATTATAAATTATACCAGTCTTGGCGTTGTGGTCATCCACACTCCATACAGTCAGACTGACAATGTCTATAATCCTGATGGATAATTATAAATTATGCCAGTCTGGCGTTGTGGTCATCCACACTCCATACAATCGGACTGTTGACTATAATCCTGATGGATAATTATGAAATTTTACCAGTCTGGCGTTGTGGTCATCCACACTCCATACAATCAGACTTTGTGATATAATCCTGATGTATAATTACAAATTATACCAGTCTGGTGTCGTGATCATCCACACTCCATACAGTCAGACTGACAATGTGTATAATCCTGATGTATAATTACAAATTATACCAGTCTGGTGTGTGTCATCCACACTCCATACAGTCAGACTGACATGTGTATAATCCTGATGGATAATTACAAATTATACCAGTCTGGCGTTGTGGTCATCCACACTCCATACAGTCAGACTGACAAGTGTATAATCCTGATGGATAATTACAAATTATACCAGTCTGCGTTGTGGTCATCCACACTCCATACAGTCAGACTGACATGTTATAATCCTGATGGATAATTACAAATTATACCAGTCTGGCGTTGTGGTCATCCACACCTCCATACAGTCAGACTGACAATGTGTATAATCCTGATGGATAATTACAAATTATACCAGTCTGGCATATGTGGTCAACATCCTCCATACAATCAGACTTGACAAAAATGTATAATCCTAATGCATGGTTTATCTACAAGTCCGGTATGGTCGTTATCCACTCTCCATAAAAATCATACTCTTTGACAATATTTATAATCCTGCTGGATGATTGTTTACAAATGTGGAATAGTAGTCCTCCATTCTCCCAGAAAAGCAAAGTCTTTGACTATGTGTGTGATCCTGCTGGATGTAAAGCACAAGCCTGGCAGGCGGATCATCAAACCCAGGCCTCACTTGAATATGACCTGTTTCTCAATGAGCGAAATGGCAACACTAATTCATGATCGTAGCGATGGAATGTTGGTGACTTATGACACACACACACACGCACACACACAGGTACACATAGACACACACACACACACACACACACACACATACACGCACACGCGCGCGCGCACGTGCGCGCAGACACATACACACACACACGCACACGAATACACACAGATACACAACGCGCGCACACACACAACGCACGCACACACACAAAGACACACACACACATACAACACACACACTCAGAGACAGACAGACACACACACACACACACACACACACACACACCACACACACACACACACACACACACACCTCAACACACACACACTCACACACACACACACATGCACACGCAATACACACACACACATACACACACAACAACACACACACCACACACAACACACACAACACACACACACACACTATACACACACACACACACAAAACACACAAACACACACAACACACACACACACACACACCACACACATTACGTGAAGGACCCAGGTGTTTTGTTTGAAGTGACAACGTCTATAACCAACAATCTCATAAACCATACCAACAAAGGATCACACTGACAGGCTGCCATACCACCCACCGTAATTGTTGTATAATACTAATAATAAGCTTGGGTGAAACATCAACAAGACATGGCCTGGAAATCAGCCATCGGAAAACCAAGTCGATGGCCAGGCACAACAGCACCATCACCATTGATATAACTATCCATAGACTAAAGTCAGGAATCGTTCAACAATCTACTTACCTGGGATCCTTCATTCTCAATGATTGATTCAGTCAGCAATCCGCTAAAGGGCAGCAAAGACAACATCAGCACTGTCCAGGCTGAAACCGGTATTGGAGGACAAGAACATCACGAAACACAACATCTGGCTTTTGCGTGTAGTGGTGTATCCTATTATGGTTTGTCTTTGTCCATTATGATGCCTACTCCTCTTTCATGTGAATTACCACCAGAGTATATCACTGTATATTCTCCTGATGTTATCATGCCTGCCCCCTTCCATCTCACTTCCCCTAGTCCTAAAATACTGATGTTAAGCCTTTCCATCTCCATTTTGATGTTGTATAATTTACCTTTCTGCAACACTGTTCTGATGTTCCATGTTGATTTGTCAACAATCCACTTACCTGGGATCCATCATTATCAATGATGAATCCAGTCAGCAATCCCCTTAAGGGCAGCAAAGACAACATCAGCACTGTCCAGGCTGAAACCTGTATTGGAGGACAAGAACATTATGATTTGTCTTTGTCCAGTGGAGATGTTCTTGTCCTCCAAGTTATATCAATGGTGATGGTGCTGTTGTGCTGTTGTCACTGGAGAGTGTGAAGACAGCACCAGGTAGACCCAGGGAGAGAATGCTGGACCGACTTGCAGAGTGGCTGGGGATGAGGAGGGTGGGGGAGATGCTGGGGGCAACGAGAGATAGAGGTGGTTGGAAGTCCATGGTCGCCAACGCCATGCGGCAGGGCACCTGATGATGATGATGATGATGATGATGATGATGGTGTATCCCATCCTGTATACATACGAGACGTGAACCCTCTCAACAAGCTTGGACAGACGAATCCAAGCCGTGGGTATGAGGAGTCATCGCAAGATACCAAACATGGCATACACTGATCATATCACAGATGAACAAGTACGCCAAATCATCAAGCAGCACACTGGAGCGTGTGAAGATCTGCTGAAAGCAGTTAAAGAAAGAAAACAAACACAACGTTGGTTTGGCCATGTAACAACGTCCAACGGCCTTGACAAATCGATTCTTCGGGAATCTGTTGAGGGGAGAAGACGGAGGAGACGACAGGAAAAAAAACAAAAAACGATGGACTGACAACATTGCTGAATGGACCGTAAAACCAGCTACAGAGACCCACGCTTTGGCACACAACCGATATAGCTGGAGAAATCTGGCGCCCCATTGATTCTCCACAGAGCTGAGGGATAACAACACCAGTACTGGTATCAATACTAACGATGATGATGATAATAATAACAATATTGCTGCTGCTGCTCATGATAGTAATAATCATTATGCTAATTATAATGTAATAAAAATGATAACAACAACCACTACTGTTACTACTCGTACTACTACTACTCCTCCTCGTACTACTACTACTATACTACTACTACCACTACTACTATTACTACTACTACCACAACTACTACGAATAATAATAATAATAATAATATGGTTACAGTGATGATGATGATAATGATGATGAAGATGATGATGATGATGATTGTTGTTGTTGTTATTATTATTATTATTACTTACAACAATGATAATGATAACAATGATGATAATAACAATGAAAATAATAATAAATACCAGTAATAAGAACAATAATAATGATAATAATAATGAAAATAATAATAATAATAAATATAATGATGATGATGATGATGATCACTGCTTGTACATCGCCTCATCTCACAAGAGCCATGAATGCTTCACAAAATCAGGAGAGACAAAGGCGGACATACGTAAAGCAAATACATGTCAGTCCTTACCGCAATGTTTCAAACAGATGAACTATAATAAAAGTTCATAGAGGCAATGAAAAGGATAAGATCAACACATTTATCCACTTCACATGTCAGTTGGGGAAATATTACTTTCCACACAGACACACACACATACACACATACGCACGCATGTATGCACCAGCACGCTCGCGCGCGTCGCGCACACACACACACACACACACACACACCACACACACACACACAACACAACACACACACACACACACACACACACACACACCACGCACACGCAGAGTATCATCAGCATCACCAGGTGCCCTGCCGCATGGCGTTGGCGATCATGGACTTCCATCTGTCTCTATCTCTCGTTGCCCCTAGCATCTCCCCCACCCTCCTCGTCCCCAGCCATTCTGCAAGTCCGTCCAGCATTTTCTCCCTGGGTCTACCTGGTGCTCTCTTTCCCTCCAGCTTTCCCGTTGTGACCAGGTGCTCCAAATCCCCTTTCCTCATAAAATGACCTATAAATGTTGCCTGTCTTTTCCTAATATTCCTTATGAGTGATCTACTTGTGTCTGCCTCCATCAAGACTGTCTCGTTTGTTTTCTTTGCTGCCCATGGAACTCTCAACATTCTTCTTAGAAACCACATCTCGGCTGCCTCAATCTTGTTCTGGCTTTGCTTGTTGACTGTCCACGCCTCACATCCGGACAACAGTACTGGTTCTATATAACATTCAAGAACTCTCTTCCTGATGTTAATTGATAGGCATTTGTTGGTAAGAATGCTTTTCATCTTCTTGAATGCTGTTTTGGCTTGGCCGATTCTGCCGGCTATTTCTGATGTGCATCTGCCATCTGATGAAATGATCGTTCCCAGGTATTTAAACCTATCAACCTGTGTCAAGGTTGTGCCATTTGTTGTTATTTTGCATGAGGGGATTTCATGTTTTTTTTACTGATCACCATGACTTCAGTCTTCCTGCTGTTTAGTTCCAGCCCCGTACCTTTGCTTTCTATTTCTAGTATATTCACAAGGTTTTGTAGGTCCCTTTCATTTTCTGCAATTAGCACGGTGTCATCTGCGTATCGAATGTTGTTTATCATTTTCCCTTCAACCTTTAATCCAGGGTCTTCTTCTAGTTTCTCATGATGTTTTCGCTGTAAAGTGAAAACAGATCTGGTGACAAAACACAACCCTGTCTGGCTCCTCTTTTGATGTTTTGGAAAGAGCTTACATTGTTTTCTATTCTCATTGCAGCTGTTTGTTCCCAGTACATATTTCTGATTATTCGCAGATCTTTTCCATCGACATTGAGTCTCTCCAGTTGGTTGATCAATTCTTCATGTCTTACCCGATTAAAAAGCCTTGGTGTAGTCAACAAAGCATAAATACAACTCCTTATTCATCTCAATTGATCTCTCTATGATAGTTCTTAGGATGTATATGGCATTAATAGTTCCTTTCCCTTCCACAACTCCACACTGTTCTTCTGCTATTTCTCTTTTGATTCTATTCCTTGTCCTCATCATGATTATTCTTAACAGGATTTTTGTTACATGACTCATCAAACTGATTGTGCGATGGAGTTAACATTCTATAGCCCATGTCTTCTTTGGAAGTGCATTGAAAACAGATTTTGACATATCTTTGGGGATTTTTCCAGTGTCATAAATTTCATTTAGGAGGACTGTTATTTTTTCTATGCCGAATTCCTCCAGGGCTTCAATCATCTCTGTAGTAATGTTGTCTGGTCCTGGGGCTTTTCATGGTTTCATCTTTTTCTGTGCCGCTCTAACTTCATCTTTCATTATGGGTGGCTCTTCAAAGTTCTTTTTTATAATGTGTTCTTCGTTTCTGTCATCCTCAAAAAGGTCTTTAATATATTCTCCCCATCTGTCTAATATTTTGTCTTTTTCCATGATAAGCGTGCCATCTTTCTATTTCAAGCAACCAGTTGACATGAATGTATTTTTCCTGTGGACAATTTCTTCAATTCGTCTGTACATACCCTGAGGATCCGTTTTGTGTCGGTCTTCCATTTCGTTGCACTTAGTTTTCAGCCAAGCTTCCTTAGCTTCATTGCACCTATTCCTGATCTCCTTGTTTATCTTCCTGTATATCTCCTCGTTTTTCTTTGCCTTCCTCCTTTCCTCCACCAAGCCCAACATTTTATCAGTCATCCAGCTCTTTTTTGCTTTTCTATCTGCCTTAGGGATTTCTTCACAAGCTTCATTTATCGAATTTCTCAACTTTGTCCATTGTTCGTCACTGTCACCAACGTCTTCCAGAGCACTGAATTTGTTTTGAACATGTACATTAAATTTTTGATGCATCACTTCATCTGACTTTAAGAGTTCAAGGTTTATTTTGATGTTGCTTTTGGTCTGTTTCCTTTTCCTCAATTTCAGTCTAAATCTTCCCACTACAGGACTGTGGTCACTGTTGCAGTCTGCGCCTGG
>JAPXFY010000027.1:34427918-34430418 GCA_030674185.1 Monoplex corrugatus | reverse complement strand
GATAGGAAGACAGAAAATTAGCTCTGTCACACACACTCTGTGCTATGATCATAGACATAGATAGGAAGACAGGTCATTAGCTCTCTCACGCTCTGTGCTATGATCATAGACATAGATAGGAAGACAGGCCATTAGCTATGTCACGTTCTGTGATATGATCATAGACATAGAAGACAGGCCATTAGCTATGTCACACACACTCTGTGCTATGATCATAGACATAGATAGGAAGACAGGTCATTAGCTCTGTCACGCTCTGTGATATGATCATAGACATAGATAGGAAGACAGGCCATTAGCTATGTCACGTTCTGTGATATGATCATAGACATAGAAGACAGGTTATTAGCTATGTCACACACACCTCTGTGATATGATCATAGACATAGATAGAAGACAGGCCATTAGTTCTGTCACGTTCTGTGATATGATCATAGACATAGAAGACAAGTCATTAGCTATGTCACACACACTCCGTGATATGATCATAGACATAGATAGGAAGACAGGCTATTAGCTATGTTACGCTCTGTGATATGATCATAGACATAGATAGGAAGACAGGCCGTTAGCAATGTCACACGCACGCTGTGATATGATCATAGACATAGATAGGAAGACAGGCTATTAGCTATGTCACACACACTCTGTGATATGATCATAGGCGTACATAGGGAGACAGAAAATTAGCTCTGTCACACACACTCTGTGATATGATCATAGATATAGATAGGAAGACAGAAAATTAGCTCTGTCACACACACTCTGTGATAGGATCATAGATATAGATAGGAAGACAGGCCATTAGCTATGTCACGCTCAGTGATATAATCATAGACGTACATAGGGAGACAGACATTTAGCTCCGTCATACTCTGTGATATGATCACAGACATAGATAGGGAGACAGGCCATATAAGCAATGTCAAACACACGCTGTGATAAGATCATTGACATAGATAGGAAGACAGACCATTAGCTATATCACACACTCTGTGGCGTGATCATAGACATAGATCGGGAAAGGCCATATAAGCAATTTCACACACACGCTGTGATAAGATCATTGACATAGATAGGGAGACAGGCCATTAGTTATATCACACCCACTCTGTGATATGATCATAGGCGTACATAGGGAGACAGAAAATTAGCTCTGTCGTATTATGTGATATGATCATAGACTTAGATAGGAAGACAGGCCATTAGCAATGTCACACACCACTCTATGATATAATGATAGACATAAATAGGGAGACAGACCATAAGCTTTATCATACTCTTATGATATGATCACACACATGCATATGGAGAAAGGCCATTAGCGTTGTCACACTCTGTGATATGATCATAGACATGGATAGGAAGACAGCCCACCAGCTCTGTCATATGATGATAAACATACATAGGGAAACAGACAGCTAGCTCTGTCACACTCTGTGATATGATCATGGACATGGGACAGGGAGACAGGCAACTATATCTTTCACATTCTGTGATATGATCTTAGACATGAATAGCAAGACAGGCAATTAGTTCTGTCACACTTTGTGATATGATTATAGACATACATAGGGAGATAGACAATTACCTGCTACACATTCTGCGATATGGTCATAGATATGGATTGGGAGATGGACAACTAGCTGTCACACACTGCAATATGACACAGACAGGCAGACAGGCAACTAGCTCTGTTACACAGTGTGCTATGATCTAAGACATAGATAGGGAGACAGCATTGATTTTTAGTTTTGTGGTAAATATTGTTATCAGAAAAGCAGACAATGTTAAGCAATAAACTTCCAAATAATTCTGAACGATAAAAAAAAAAGTGGTCTAAGAAATTTATCCCAGACGAAGCACAACTAAATAAACAGGGAAATGAATGAATTCTGAAATAGTATGAATAAAAAGTCCTATACGGGTCAATGATATCATCATCATCATCAGGTGCCCTGCCGCATGGCGTTGGCGATCATGGACTTCCATCTGTCTCTGTCTCTCGTTGCCCCTAGCATCTCCCCCACCCTTCCCGTCCCCAGCCACTCCGCAAGTCAGTCCAGCATTTTCTCCCTGGGTCCACCTGGTGCTGTCTTTCCTTTCATCTTTATGTACAGATATACAAAGAGGAACTAAATCTCACCACATAAAAACAATATTATTAACGAAACAACACCGTTAACCTGTTTCAACATGATTTGGGGGAACAAAGACGTTAAACTGACCGGTGGTAGAGGTCAAAATTGACCAAAAGACACCAAAGTTGCCCCATAACCATGAGGTCATAGGGGAGTGAGGTGGTAGAGACGTTTCTCTAGATCAGCATCATGAGGGCGGTATCCATCTCCTCTCCCTCACCGCTTTATCTTTCCCTACCTGTGGAGAAAGCCAGGTACCCATTCACAGCTAGGTAGGCTAAAAGTTCCAAGGACATGGGGCTCCAGCGACACTGGCACTCGTGCAAACATTTAGAGCCAGATTGGAAGGCGGTTGTTGT
>JAPXFY010000027.1:34407918-34420418 GCA_030674185.1 Monoplex corrugatus | reverse complement strand
TACAGTCGGTATGCGGTTTGGGTGTGAGGGCGGTCATTCGAATTGTAGTTCGACGTTGTTCTATGGAAGTCGAGAGTGTCTGTGTCTTTGTCGGATATGTAACCAGGAGCGAATTGACGTCTGTCCCCTTCTGCTACAACCGGTATGCGGTTTGGGTGTCGAGGTCAGTCCTTCGAATTGTAGTTCGTCGTTGTTCCATGGAAGTTTAGAGGTCTGGTTTTTGTAGGATGTTTAACCAGGAGTGAATCGACGTCTGTCCCCCTTTGCTACAGTTGATGTGTGGTTTGGGCGGTTAGGTTAGTCACTGGTATCGTAGTTCGACGATATGTTTCGTAAGTGAATGAATTTTGATGCTGTATCTAATAATAGCTGTCTATGGGTCAGTAGGGGAGGTTGTTTCCTTAGTTTCGCCAGTGTGAGGGGAGAAGATCAACAGTGTCCTGCGCCAGTCGTTGTTCATGTCCGTGTTGGTCCAGGCTCTACAATGAAGCGTATGTGTCCGAGCTGCGGTAACGTGACGAGCGTCTGAGGCAGGTGCGGCTAGTGGGCGCTTTTACGACAGCAACTTCCAGCAGGATTCGGCAGTAACCTCCACGCCACGTTTCCTTGGCGTCGCCCTTTGCAGGATTCAACTTTCTGCTGTTTCAAGGACCTTCGCTTCGTTTCAGCGTTCATTCTGTCAGCACCTGTTTCGCCATTCCAGGCGTCGAGAGACTCGATAGAAATTGGGAACATTAGCGTTGGAATGTCGTATGGACCGTTGTCGTCACTCTTGGTGAGACTAAGTGTGGAAGGTTATTCTTTCCTCCTCGTGAGGATCACTGCACACGTGAGGCAAAGGACTGAGGCAAGCAGAACGCATGTATGTGGTTAACGTATGTGTTCATTGCTGACGTTTATCTTCTGTGAGTGTGTGCGTTTGATGACGTTCTATGTGAATTCCGGTGTTTTGATGATTTGAAATGTATGAAATGTTAGTTTTGGGGTGCCACCTCTAGCAATGCTATGTCTACCTTTGTGATCTGTGCGAATGATGCGTCATGTTGTGTTGTTCGTGATTAAACAAAATTTGTGTAGCTGTTCTTTGTCCAATGATTTCCTTATTTAGTTCGTGAAAGGGGGTGTTAGAGCTGATAGGTCTGTTCTGTCTTTCCACTCTAGTTCAAGCCTTAGCGAGCTTGACATATTTATATACATACATATACATGTCTATATATATAATATTATTATATATATACATATATATGTATATGTATATATACAGGGAGAGGGATAGATAGACAGATAGATAGACAGACAGACAGACAGACAGACAGACAGACAGATAGATAGATAGATAGAGATAGATAGATAGATATGTGTATGTGCAGGCGCGCGCGCGAGCGTGTGTGTGTGTGTGTGTGTGTGTGTGTGTGTGGTATTGTCCCTGGGCAGTTGATTAGGATACCAGCTATCCCGCTAGTAACAACACTGGTAGCTGACCCATCGGCAGATACATATATATTCATGCGTCCTATGGGTAACACTTCTGTCATGACCAGCCTGAAAGTATAGCGTGCTGTATCATCTTGTACTTCCACTAAGATGACATGGTAGACATTAGTGCAGATTTCTGGTGT
The DNA here is from genome assembly GCA_030674185.1 of Monoplex corrugatus. Classification (NCBI taxonomy): domain Eukaryota; kingdom Metazoa; phylum Mollusca; class Gastropoda; order Littorinimorpha; family Ranellidae; genus Monoplex; species Monoplex corrugatus. The sequence continues at coordinate 34,418,799 of JAPXFY010000027.1, read as the reverse complement.
TCATGGTTCTGGCATTTGCAAAGGTGACGGTAAAAATGTTTCCTGTGGCCGGACTTCCGCTGATCTTGCCTCTGCAGCCTCTTGCTCTCATGGACAATGGTGACACTGATGGCACGCTTAAGGGGCATTGATATTAGTCCGCTCTTTTCGGCTCTTTATTACACCAACCTCAAATTATCTCAGCCCCGTAATTGCCAGTGCTATAGTAAGCCCATACGAGCCAACACTGTGAAGTCGCCGTAGGATGACACATTAGAGGAGACTCTGCACTACTGCTTGGTTGCTTTGGTGATGTTCAGCAGTGCCTGCTCTGATCCAGCTTACTAAGGACGTTAGTTTGGTGTCAGTGGTGCTTAAGGGTCTTCTTTCCCGCGGGTCTCTCTGTCGATCTGAGAGCTGATGATGATGATGATGATGACGACGACGACAACGATGACGACGACGACGACGACGACGACGATGATGATGATGATGATGATGATGATTAGTATTCTCACTTTTATTACTGATATTATCATGATCACCATCATCATGATCATGATTAATGTCGTTAAATACGGGTTTTAGTTTGCAGCTTCCTTTGTAAGACTGATGATTGGTGAGTGAGTGAGTGAGTGAGTGAGTGGTCGGTCGGTTAGTTGATCGGTTAGTTGGTTGGTTGGTTGGTTGGTTGAGTGAGTGAGTGAGTGCTTGAATGAGTGAGTGAGTGAATGATTGAGTGATCGATTGATTGAGTGATCGATTGACTGATCGATTGATTGGATTGTTTCTTCAGTCACACTATCGTTAGTAGGGTCCTAGTAGCAGTATATTTGGAGAGCTGGATTGATCAAGTGATAAATTAAATGATTTATTCATTCGATTATGCTTTGATATTTGGATGTGTGTGTGTGTGTGTGTGTGTGTTGTGTGTGTGTGTGTGTGTGTGTGTGTGTGTGTGTGTGTGTTGTGTGTGTGTGTGTGTGTGTGAGTGTGTGTCACTCAGGGCTTTGACAACGGGATGATGGGACCGTGTGTGCCTGATCTACGCCAGTCAGTAGGTGTGTCCCTTGAGCAGATGTCCTACACCTTCCTCCTGCAGGGACTTGGCGCCTTGCTGGGCAACCTTCTGGCTCTCTTCCCTGAGCGGCGGTTTGATCGTCGTGTGTTGGTGAGCGTGTACGTGCTGTTGGGCAGTGTGGCCAACATCTTGCTGCCCCTCTATCACAACTACTACTATCTGCTGATCCTCTGCCTGTTGCAAGGGACCGCCAAAGGCATGACAGACTTTGGTGAGGAGGATGTGGATGCTCTCTTTCACAGATGGTGGTGGTAGTGAGAAACATGTTCACTGGCTGCTGCTGTTACTGCTATTGTTGCATTGCTACTCACGTTGTTGTTGTTGCTGCTGCTGCTGCTGCTACCACTATTACTTCTGCCACTGCTGTTTGTAATGATAATATATATGATATTGGTTTCATCTTTTGTTTCTGTTTTTCCCCTTTAGTCCCACGCTACTACTTCTACTACTGCTGCTTGTAATGATAATGATTGCAATAATGTTTCCTCCTATGTTTGTTGATAATGATTATAATAATGTTTCCTCCTTTGTCTGTTGATAATGATTATAATAATGTTTTCTCCTTTGTTTGTTTGTTTTTCTCCTTTGAAATGTCCCAGCATTGTTTTAGAGGAGTTACGTACCTGGATTTTGTCACTTAACATCAGGTAGAGTTCTTCAATGCTATATTGCTATATGGAACCAATACTGTCGTACGGATCGGAAGCGTGGACGGTCAACACGTAAATTCAGAACAAAATTGAGGCAGCTCAAATGTAGTTTCTCAGAAAAATGTTAAAGAGTTTCACGGACAGCAAAGGAAACAAACGAGACGGTCTTGAAACAGACAAACACAAAAAGAACATCAATGAAGATTAGGAAAAGACAAGCAACATATAAGGATATTTTATGAGGCAAAGAGAAATTAGAGCATCTAGTCATAATATGAAAGCTGGACGGTAAAAGAGCGTCACGTAGATCCAGGGAGAATATGTTGGATGGTTTTGCAGAGTGGGTGAGGACAGAAAGGGTAGGAGATATACTTCCAGCGACAAAAGATAGATTGGAAGGTCATTATCGACAAACGCATTGGCAGATAAGGATGATGATGACGTATCTGAATATAATTGTTTATAGCATACATGCATACATACATACATACATACACACATACATACATACATACATACATATATACATACATACATATATATATATACATGTATATATATATATATGTACACACACACACACACACAATATATATATATATATATATATATATATATATATATATTATATCATCATCATCAGGTGTCCTGCCGCATGGCGTTGGCGATCATGGACTTCCATCTGTCTCTATCTCTCGTTGCCCCTAGCATCTCTCCCACCCCCCTCGTCCCCAGCCACTCTGCAAGTCCGTCCAGCATTTTCTCCCTGGGTCTACCCGGTGCTCTCTTTCCCTCCAGCTTTCCCGTTGTGACCAGGTGCTCCAAATCCCCCTTCCTCATAAAATGGCCTATAAATATATATATACAGAGAAAGAAAAACAGAGAAAGAGACACAGAGATACAGAGAGACCGAGGCGCCAAATCCTGATATGATACAAGAATCAAACCAAAGTGCGCACTCTCATTCACCAAGGCAATCACCCAACAACGACCAAAAACACCAGGCTACAATGCACCTGCAAACTGGGCGGGGAAGAACTGCAAAGAGAAATTAGAGCATCTAGTCATAATATGAAAGCTGGACAAGTTCATAAATAAGCTTACCTTTAGTGATGAAACGAGTAAATCAATAAGCTTACCCTTCATGATGTAACAAGTTAATTAAAAAGCTTACCCTTCGTGATGTAACAAGTAAATTGACAAGCTTACCATTCATGATGTAACAAGTAAATTAATAAGCTTATCTTCCATGATGTAACAAATATATTAATAAACTTCCCCTTCATGATGTAACAATTAATCAGTAAGCTTACCCTTTATGATGCAACAAGTGATTCAACAAGCTTACCTTTAGTGATGTAACAATTAAATCAGTAAACTTACCCTTCATGATGTAACAAGTAAATCAATAAGCTTACCCTTAGTAATGTAACAAGTTAATTAAAAAGCTTACCTTTCGTGACGTAACAAGTAAATCAATAGGCTCACCCACAGTAATATAACAAGTAAATCAATAGGCTCACCCACAGTAATATAACAAGTAAATCAATAAGCTTACACTCTTGATGTAGCAAGTAAATCAATAAGCTCACCCTTTCGTGAATGCAGGAGAAGTATGTGAACCACAACAAATTGTAAAACTAGTTGGTTGGTTAGTAAAACAAATTCACTTGAAAGAGATGACACTTTTTACATGACAAATAATAAGAGTTCAGGAAAACATGGATTTGCGTCTACTTTTTGATGCCATTGGAGACTTCATGTTTTTCGTCTAACCCTCCTCCCCCCCCCCCCTCCTTTTTTCCAGAGAGGCTTAAGTCATGACATCTTGAAAGCTGACTCATTGACCAGTCTGAAGTTATGGGATCTTAAATCCGACCCACAGAGCAGTCTGAAGTTATAGGATCTAAAAGCTGGCCCATAGTGTATTCTGAAGTCATGGGTTTTTAAAGTTGTCCCAAAGAGCAGTTTGAAGTCATAGGCTCTTAAAACTGACTCACAGAGCAATCTAAAGTCATGGGATCCTAAAGCTGACCCAAAGAGCAGTCTGAAGTCATGGGATCTTAAAGTTGACCCCAAAAATAGTCTGAAATCATAGGATCTTAGAGCTGATCCAAAGAGCAGTCTGAAGTAATAGGATCTTAAGGCAGGCCCACATAATAGTCGGAAGTCTTGGGATCTTAAAGTTGACCCAAAGAGCAGCCTGAAGTCAGCATCTTAAAGCTGACCCATCGAACAGTCTGAAGTCATAGGATCGTAAAGATGACCCATAAACAAGTCTGACATCATGGGGTCTTAAAACTGACCCAAAGAGCAGTCCGACGTTATAGATCTTAAAGCTGACCCATAGACAAGTGGAAAACCATGGGGTCTTAATTCTAAACTGACCCAAAGAGCTGTATGAAGTTGCAGGATCTTAAAGCTGACCCATAGACTAGTCTGAAGTCATGGGATCTTAAAACTGACCCATAGACCAGTCTGAAGTCATGGGATCTTAAAACTGACCCATAGACTAGTCTGAAGTCATGGGATCTTAAAACTGACCCATAGACTAGTCTGAAGTCATGGGATCTTAAAACTGACCCATAGACTAGTCTGAAGTCATGAGATCTTAAAACTGACCCATAGACCAGTCTGAAGTCATGGGATCTTAAAACTGACCCATAGACTAGTCTGAAGTCATGAGATCTTAAAGCTGACCCATAGACCAGCCTGAAGGTATGGGATCTTAAAGCTGACCATAGACCAGTTTGAAGTCATGGGATCTTAATGCTGATCCATAGACCAGTCTGAAGTCATGGGATCTTAATGCTGACCCATATAGAGAAGTCTGATATCAAAACGTCAAGAAAATGCACACTATGACAGAATTATACACGTATGAGATAATTAACCATGAGAGAGAGAGAGAGAGGAGAGGGTGTGTGTGTGTGTGTGTGTGTGTGTGTGGTGCGTGGTGTGAGTGGTTTGTGTCTGTGTTCTGTGTGTGTGTGTGTGTGCTCTGTATGTTGTTGTGTTTTGTGTGTTTTTTTGAGTGTGTTTGTGCCTGTGTCTACGTGTGTGTGTGTGTGTGTGTGTTGTGGTGTGTGTGTGTGTGTGTGTGTGTGTGTGTGTGTGTGTGTGTGTGTGTTGTGTCCGTGTCTGTGTTCTGTGTGTGTGCCTGTACTGTGTATGTGTGTTTGTGTTTTGTGTATATTTCTGCGTGCGTCTACGTGTGTGCGTGGGTTTGTGTGCGTGTGCGATTGCGTTTCTCTGTGTGTGTGTAAGTGTGTGTGTGTATGTATGTGTGTGTGTGTGTTTGTGTATATATGTGTGTTTGCACATATTTCAGCTGCCATATCTCTGTGCAACGCGCTATGGGAAAAAGATAAGGCGATGCCTTTCCAGTTCACCATCGTAGGAGCTGGTATCGGCACCTTCATCAGCCCCTTCATCGCCCAGCCCTTCATCAAGGCCACGGCTACACCCACCATCACCTCGTCTACTTCTTCAGATGGCTGCCATTCTGGAACTGCAGGCAACCCTGTGTTAATGGGTTGGTCAAACACCTCGACACATGATCTGTCCCTGACTGTGACTAACAGATCTGCACATCTTCTGTCTGTGGACGGCAGTTCTGCACACCTGAGTCTCTGGCTGTGGCCAACACGTCTATGCAAGGCATCTCTCTGTCTGTAGCAAACGATTCCACACACTCTGTGCCTCAGTCCACAGCAAGGCCCCGGGGCTTTTGAACATGACCACAGAGGCTGAGATGTCGATGGAAGTGATGCGGAATAAGGACATTAAATGGCCTTTCATCATTGCTGGTCTGATCACTCTGCCTGCCGCTGTTGCCTTCATCTACTTCTTCTTCAGCAAGCCCAGGCTGGGGGACGATACTGCCAGCATCTCATGCGCTGACAAGGACACCAGTGTTAAATCACGGGATGACGACAACACTGATAGCAATCCCCATAATAACAAATATGACGATATCGCCCGGAGCACTGACCATGACAACAACACCACCATCTCTATCAGTGATCACAAGACCTCACGCAGTGATCGCCAGACGTTGGGAGAAAAGGGAATAACAGACAGGAGTCCCCTCGTGAAGAACTCGGAATCCTCCCGCTGGGCGGTGCGCGTGTTCCGCGTCCTGCTGATCGTGGTTCACGTGCCAGTGTTTGGCTTGCAGCTGGCCCTTGGTGACCTCTTGACCTCTATCGGCTTGATGTCGCCGTTGTGCATGACGGCCAGAGAAGCCAGTTACTTCACCACAGTCTTGTGGGGGTTTTCCATGGCCAGCAGGATCCTGGGCGTAGTGTTCCTGCTGTGCTTTCGCGTGTCTACCTACCTGCTGCTCAACTCTCTGGGGCTGGTTGTGATGGGCGTGGTGCTGCTGGCCTGTGGCACGGGCAACGTCCTGGGGCTGTGGGTGGGCGCGGCAGGTGTGGGGCTGTTCGGCACCAGCTTCATGCCTGGCTACTTCACGTGGAGCAGCGACTACCTGCCTATCACTCCCCTCTTCATGAACCTTTCCCTCTGTATGGCTGGCGTGGGTGAACTGCTCCTGCCCTTTGTATCTGGACTGCTGTTGGCAGGCTCTGGGCCTGAGGTCATGCTGCTCATGCTTCTGATTGTCATGATACTCATGCTGCTGCTCTTTCTGATGGCCATAGGAATAGGACAGCGTTATCTAAAATAATGCGTTTTTGATATAACGTTATCTAAAATGACGCGTTTTTGATATAACGTTATCTAAAATGACGCATTTTTAATACAACTTTATCTAAAATGATTCGTTTCTAAAACAACGTTTTCTAAAAATGATTCGTTCCTAAAACAACGTTATCTGAAGTAGAATGTTTTTAAAACAACATTTTTAAATGATGTTTTTTAAAATAGCGCTATTTCAAATGATGTCTTTGAAAAGATGTTAATTGAAATGATAGCTATCTAAAACATCGTTATCTGAAATGTATGTGTTTTTAATATATTATTTAACATGATGTGTTTTTAAAACAGTGTTATCTAAAATGGTGTGTTTTAAAACAGTGTTATCTAACAGGGAATTCTTAAAACGGCGTTATCTAAAATGGTATGTTTTTAAAACAACGCAACGTTATTGAAAATGATGTTTTTCGAAACAAAGTTATTTGAATTGATGGCTTTTCAAATAGCACTATCAGAATGATGCCCTTTCAAACAAACATGTTTATTTAAAATATGTCTTTCTTTAACCAGTGTTATGTAAAATATGTCTTTCTTTAACCAGTGTTATGTAAAATATGTCTTTCTTTAACCAGTGTTATGTAAAATATGTCTTTCTTTAACCAGTGTTATGTAAAATATGTCTTTCTTTAACCAGTGTTATGTAAAATATGTCTTTCTTTAACCAGTGTTATGTAAAATATGTCTTTCTTTAACCAGTGTTATGTAAAATATGTCTTTCTTTAACCAGTGTTATGTAAAATATGTCTTTCTTTAACCAGTGTTATGTAAAATATGTCTTTCTTTAACCAGTGTTATGTAAAATATGTCTTTCTTTAACCAGTGTTATGTAAAATATGTCTTTCTTTAACCAGTGTTATGTAAAATATGTCTTTCTTTAACCAGTGTTATGTAAAATATGTCTTTCTTTAACCAGTGTTATGTAAATATGTCTTTCTTTAACCAGTGTTATGTAAATATGTCTTTCTTTAACCAGTGTTATGTAAAATATGTCTTTCTTTAACCAGTGTTATGTAAATATGTCTTTCTTTAACCAGTGTTATGTAAAATATGTCTTTCTTTAACCAGTGTTAATGTTAAAATATGTCTTTCTTTAACCAGTGTTATGTAAAATATGTCTTTCTTTAACCAGTGTTATGTAAAATATGTCTTTCTTTAACCAGTGTTATGTAAAATATGTCTTTCTTTAACCAGTGTTATGTAAAATATGTCTTTCTTTAACCAGTGTTATGTAAAATATGTCTTTCTTTAACCAGTGTTATGTAAAATATGTCTTTCTTTAACCAGTGTTATGTAAAATATGTCTTTCTTTAACCAGTGTTATGTAAAATATGTCTTTCTTTAACCAGTGTTATGTAAAATATGTCTTTCTTTAACCAGTGTTATGTAAAATATGTCTTTCTTTAACCAGTGTTATGTAAAATATGTCTTTCTTTAACCATGTTATGTAAAATATGTCTTTCTTTAACAGTGTTATGTAAAATATGTCTTTCTTTAACCAGTGTTATGTAAAATATGTCTTTCTTTAACCAGTGTTATGTAAAATATGTCTTTCTTTAACCAGTGTTATGTAAAATATGTCTTTCTTTAACCAGTGTTATGTAAAATATGTCTTTCTTTAACCAGTGTTATGTAAAATATGTCTTTCTTTAACCAGTGTTATGTAAAATATGTCTTTCTTTAACCAGTGTTATGTAAAATATGTCTTTCTTTAACCAGTGTTATGTAAAATATGTCTTTCTTTAACCAGTGTTATGTAAAATATGTCTTCTTTAACCAGTGTTATGTAAAAGTTTTTAACTGTATTAAAATATGTCTTTCTTTAACCAGTGTTATGTAAAATATGTCTTTCTTTAACCAGTGTTATGTAAAATATGTCTTTCTTTAACCAGTGTTATGTAAAATATGTCTTTCTTTAACCAGTGTTATGTAAAATATGTCTTTCTTTAACCAGTGTTATGTAAAATATGTCTTTCTTTCCTTTTTAAAATGTTTTTAACCTGTATTAAAATTGTCTTTCTTTAACCAGTGTTATGTAAAATATGTCTTTCTTTAACCAGTGTTATGTAAAATATGTCTTTCTTTAACCAGTGTTATGTAAAATATGTCTTTCTTTAACCAGTGTTATGTAAAATATGTCTTTCTTTAACCAGTGTATGTAAATGTTTTTTTAAAATGTATGTAAAGTCTTTCTTTAACCAGTGTTATGTAAAATATGTCTTTCTTTAACCAGTGTTATGTAAAATATGTCTTTCTTTAACCAGTGTTATGTAAAATATGTCTTTCTTTAACAGTTTATGTAAAATATGTCTTTCTTTAACCAGTGTTATGTAAAATATGTCTTTCTTTAACCAGTGTTATGTAAAATATGTCTTTCTTTAACCAGTGTTATGTAAAATATGTCTTTCTTTAACCAGTGTTATGTAAAATATGTCTTTCTTTAACCATGTGTTATGTAAAATATGTCTTTCTTTAACCAGTGTTATGTAAAATATGTCTTTCTTTAACCAGTGTTATGTAAAATATGTCTTTCTTTAACCAGTGTTATGTAAAATATGTCTTTCTTTAACCAGTGTTATGTAAAATATGTCTTTCTTTAACCAGTGTTATGTAAAATATGTCTTTCTTTAACCAGTGTTATGTAAAATATGTCTTTCTTTAACCAGTGTTATGTAAAATATGTCTTTCTTTAACCAGTGTTATGTAAAATATGTCTTTCTTTAACCAGTGTTATGTAAAATATGTCTTTCTTTAACCAGTGTTATGTAAAATATGTCTTTCTTTAACCAGTGTTATGTAAAATATGTCTTTCTTTAACCAGTGTTATGTAAAATATGTCTTTCTTTAACCAGTGTTATGTAAAATATGTCTTTCTTTAACCAGTGTTATGTAAAATATGTCTTTCTTTAACCAGTGTTATGTAAAATATGTCTTTCTTTAACCAGTGTTATGTAAAATATGTCTTTCTTTAACCAGTGTTATGTAAAATATGTCTTTCTTTAACCAGTGTTATGTAAAATATGTCTTTCTTTAACCAGTGTTATGTAAAATATGTCTTTCTTTAACCAGTGTTATGTAAAATATGTCTTTCTTTAACCATGTTATGTAAAATATGTCTTTCTTTAACCAGTGTTATGTAAAATATGTCTTTCTTTAACCAGTGTTATGTAAAATATGTCTTTCTTTAACCAGTGTTATGTAAAATATGTCTTTCTTTAACCAGTGTTATGTAAAATATGTCTTTCTTTAACCAGTGTTATGTAAAATATGTCTTTCTTTAACCAGTGTTATGTAAAATATGTCTTTCTTTAACCAGTGTTATGTAAAATATGTCTTTCTTTAACCAGTGTTATGTAAAATATGTCTTTCTTTAACCAGTGTTATGTAAAATATGTCTTTCTTTAACCAGTGTTATGTAAAATATGTCTTTCTTTAACCAGTGTTATGTAAAATATGTCTTTCTTTAACCAGTGTTATGTAAAATATGTCTTTCTTTAACCAGTGTTATGTAAAATATGTCTTTCTTTAACCAGTGTTATGTAAAATATGTCTTTCTTTAACCAGTGTTATGTAAAATATGTCTTTCTTACTGTTAAAAATAGTTTTTATGTATTAAAATATGTCTTTCTTTAACCAGTGTTATGTAAAATATGTCTTTCTTTAACCAGTGTTATGTAAAATATGTCTTTCTTTAACCAGTGTTATGTAAAATATGTCTTTCTTTAACCAGTGTTATGTAAATATGATATGTCTTTTTTAAACCAGCTTTATTACCAATGATTCTTTTCAAACAGTGTTATCTAAACTGGTTGCTGTTTAAAGTGCGTTATCTAAATAATGTCTTTCAAACTGATGTCTTTTAAACCACTTTTTACATGATGTCTTTTTAAAACAGCTTTATCTCAGATGATATCTTAAAACGTCTGTATTTAAAATGATGGCTTGTTAAAACATCTTTATCTAAGCTGATGGATTTTATCTTAAACTGTTTTTTTTTATTGATGTTTTTTCATAAAGCCCTGTCTAAAAGGATGTCTCCTAAAAAGTTTTATCTCAACTGAAGACGTTTTAAAACAACTTTTCCATAATGATGGCTTTGTTATAAAAAAAACAACAACATAAGCTTTATGTAAAAAAACCTGATGACTTTAAAACAAGATCATTTAAAATGATGTATTTTTCAAACAGCACTATCTGAAATGGCATTTTAAATTATGTATTTTTCAAACAGCACTATCTGAAATGGCATTTAAAATGATGTATTTTTCAAACAGCACTATCTGAAATGGCATTTTAAATGACGTTATAAAAGCGATGTCGTTTCAAAGCACAGATTTTTAAAATGATATCTTACCCTAGCAGCCTCATTCAATGAATGCTCTTTTCAGAGTTATCTAAAATGATGTGATGTTTTAAAGCATTCAATAGATTGATGTCTTTTTAAAACAGCGTTCT
>JAPXFY010000027.1:34385418-34402918 GCA_030674185.1 Monoplex corrugatus | reverse complement strand
CAAACCAGGAGCTACGATGGTATGAGAAACTGAAAACCAAATTTATTTACAACCAAGAAATGCATGAGAAAAGTCAATTATACAACTGTCAGAATAGTCTCAAACAGATATGCATATGACACAACAAAAGATGAATGTCTGATCCTCTCTGTCTCGCGCTTTTTCACTCCTCTGGATCCAAGCTTCACACGCTGCGTTAGCAGTTTAGATAACGCTATTTTACGCAAATAATCTGGCATCCTTTTCGATAAAACTGGCTACAGAAATAATCTGACGTTGTTTCTGAGTACACTAGTCTAAAAGATAATCTGACATCATTTTAGATAACACTAACCTAAAATATGATCTGACATTATTTTAGATAACACTGACCTGAAAGGTGACCTGACCTTATTCGAGATAACATTAGTTACAAAACTAATCTGACATTATTTCAGATGACGCTGATTACAAAGATAATCTGACATCATTTTAGATAACACTAGTTACAAAGCTAATCTAACATTAATTTCGATAATGCTGATTACAAAAGTAATCTGACTTTATTTAAGATAACAATTACTTGAAAGGTAATCTGACATTACCGGAGATAAAAAAAACTAGTTACAGAGCTAATCTTAAAAATATTTTAGATCACACTAATTACAAAGCTAATCTGACATTATTTTAGATAACAGTGGTTACAAAAACAATCTGATATTAGTTTAGATAACACTGGTTACAAAGGTAATTTGACATCATTTGAGATAACACTGTTCACAAAGACAATCTGACATTATTTTAGATAACGCTGGTTAGAAACATAATTTGACATCATTTGAGATAACACTGTTCACAAAGACAATCTAACATTTTTTAGACAATGCTGGTTACAAAGATAATCTGACATCATTTGAGATAACACTGATCACAAAGATAGTCTGACATCATTTGAGATAACATTGATCACAAAGATAGTTTGACATCATTTGAGATAACACTGATCATAAAGACCATCTAACAATATTTTTGATAACACTGATTAGAAAGATAGTCTGACATCATTTGAGATTACAGTGATCACAAAGACAATCTCACACTATCTAAGATAACGCTGGTTACAAAGATAGTCTGACATCATTTGAGATTACAGTGATCACAAAGACAATCTTACATTATTTTACATAACACTGATTATATATATAAAGATAGGCTGACATCAGTTGAGATAACATTGAGCACATAGACAATCTGACGTAATCTTAGATAACACTGATTACACAGATGATCTGACATCATTTGAGATGACACTAATCACAAAGACAATCTGACGTCATTTTGATACACTGACCTGAAAGGTAACCTGACATTTTTTAAACCCAAAAGATAATCTGATGTTTTTAAGATGACTCCAGCCAAAAAAATAGATAACACAGTTTGATTAACTCTCTAGCCTAAAAATAATCTGACATCATTTGAGTATCCTAGCCAAAGATAGTCTGACATCATTTGGATAACTGCCAAAGATAGTCTGACATCATTTGGATAACTAGCCTAAAAATATCTAAATCATTTGGTAACTAGCAAAAGAATAAGTCTGACATCAATTTGGTTACTCAGCCAAAACAATATCTATATCAGATTTAGGTATATAGCCAAAATATCTGAATCATTTGGATTACAGCCAAAGATAATCTATAATATTTTAGATTATACTACTAAACGATAGTCTAACATCAGTTTGGATTACTTCTAGCCTAAACGATAGTCTATACATCAGTTTGGATTATTCTAGCCTAAACGATAGTCTAACATCAGTTTGGATTATTCTAGCCTAAACGATGTCTAACATCAGTTTGGATTATTTAGCCTAACGATAGTCTAACTATCAGTTTGGATTATTCTAGCCTAAACGATAGTCTAACATCAGTTTGGTATTATTCTAGCCTAAACGATAGTCTAACATCAGTTTGGATTATTCTAGCCTAAACGATAGTCTAACATCAGTTTGGATTATTCTAGCCTAAACGATAGTCTAACATCAGTTTGGATTATTCTAGCCTAAAACGATAGTCTAACATCAGTTTGGTTATTCTAGCCTAAAACATAGTCTAACATCAGTTTGGTTTATTCTAGCCTAAACGATAGTCTAACATCAGTTTGGATTATCTAGCCAAAAACGATAGTCTAACATCAGTTTGGATTATTCTAGCCTAAACGATAGTCTAACATCAGTTTGGATTATTCTAGCCTAAACGATAGTCTAACATCAGTTTGGATTATTCTAGCCTAAACGATAGTCTAACATCAGTTTGGATTATTCTAGCCTAAACATAGTCTAACATCAGTTTGGATTATTCTAGCCTAAACATAGTCTAACATCAGTTTGGATTATTCTAGCCTAAACGATAGTCTAACATCAGTTTGGATTATTCTAGCCTAAACGATAGTCTAACATCAGTTTGGATTATTCTAGCCTAAACGATAGTCTAACATCAGTTTGGATTATTCTAGCCTAAACGATAGTCTAACATCAGTTTGGATTATTCTAGCCTAAACGATAGTCTAACATCAGTTTGGATTATTCTAGCCTAAACGATAGTCTAACATCAGTTTGGATTATTCTAGCCTAAACGATAGTCTAACATCAGTTTGGATTATTCTAGCCTAAACGATAGTCTAACATCAGTTTGGATTATTCTAGCCTAAACGATAGTCTAACATCAGTTTGGATTATTCTAGCCTAAACGATAGTCTAACATCAGTTTGGATTATTCTAGCCTAAACGATAGTCTAACATCAGTTTGGATTATTCTAGCCTAAACGATAGTCTAACATCAGTTTGGATTATTCTAGCCTAAACATAGTCTAACATCAGTTTGGATTATTCTAGCCTAAACATAGTCTAACATCAGTTTGGATTATTCTAGCCTAAACGATAGTCTAACATCAGTTTGGATTATTCTAGCCTAAACGATAGTCTAACATCAGTTTGGATTATTCTAGCCTAAACATAGTCTAACATCAGTTTGGATTATTCTAGCCTAAACGATAGTCTAACATCAGTTTGGATTATTCTAGCCTAAACGATAGTCTAACATCAGTTTGGATTATTCTAGCCTAAACGATAGTCTAACATCAGTTTGGATTATTCTAGCCTAAACGATAGTCTAACATCAGTTTGGATTATTCTAGCCTAAACGATAGTCTAACATCAGTTTGGATTATTCTAGCCTAAACGATAGTCTAACATCAGTTTGGATTATTCTAGCCTAAACGATAGTCTAACATCAGTTTGGATTATTCTAGCCTAAACGATAGTCTAACATCAGTTTGGATTATTCTAGCCTAAACGATAGTCTAACATCAGTTTGGATTATTCTAGCCTAAACGATAGTCTAACATCAGTTTGGATTATTCTAGCCTAAACGATAGTCTAACATCAGTTTGGATTATTCTAGCCTAAACGATAGTCTAACATCAGTTTGGATTATTCTAGCCTAAACGATAGTCTAACATCAGTTTGGATTATTCTAGCCTAAACGATAGTCTAACATCAGTTTGGATTATTCTAGCCTAAAAGATAATCAGAGATCAGTTAGAGATAACACTGGCCTGAAAGAGAATTCGACATCATTTCAAATAATACTTGTCTACAAAGATAATCTAACATTGCTTCAGATACCGCTGATCTGCAAAGATAATCTGACATAAATTTTGCTGGCTCTTTTACATGGATAATCTGACAAGCTGTTAGATAAAGATTGTTACAGATATGATATGACATCATGTCAGATAATCCCGTCCTATAAAGATGACCTAACGACACGTTAGCTAACGCTGACTTATGAAAATAACGTGACATCACTCTCGATAGCCCTGTCCTATAAAGATAATCTGACATTACACACAATAGCGCTAAAGATAATGGCTTTGGATAATCGCGTCCAACAAAGATAATAAGGCATCACTTTGAATAACCCTTCCAACAAAGGTAACCTTATATCACTTTGCATAATCATGTCTAACAAAGATGATATGACACTGTATAAAATCCTGCCCAACAAAGATGATCTGACATCACATTAGATAACACTCTCCAACAATAATAACCAAACATCACGTTAGAGAATTCTGTCCAGAAAGATAAGCTGACATCATGTAAGATAGTGCTTTCCTACAAAAACAATCTGATGTCATTTTTGATCACTGTATGATATCACTTTAGATAACGATTTTTACAAAGTTAACATAAATTATGTTAAACAGTGCAGTCCTACTTTTCACAGGGCTCACCTGCAGAGATATCACAGAAATAAAACAGTGTTGTCCAGCAAAGATAATCTGACATCAATTTAGAACACAAAGATCATTTGACACCAACTTAGATATCTCTGATTTATAAAGACAATCTGAAATAACCTATGTGAAGGCATCTGACATAGAGCACTTGACAGCATTAGATAACGGTATCCTACACAGACTATTTGATATCATTTTAGATAGCAGCTGCAACAAAGATGTCATGGTATCATTTACAACAACGCTAATACATTTCAAATGAGGCGTTTTAACTTATGCTATTTTAATCAGTTTTAAACAACTCTGCTTTTTAAGACTTTTTTTTCCCAAATAACGAGGCTTAAATACGTCGTTTTAAATAAAATTGTTTTGAAAATACATTATTTCTAAACAGCGCTGTTTTCAGAGATATCATTATAGATAAAGGGGTTTTGAAAAGACATAATCTGAAATAAAGCTGTTTTGAAAATAAACATAGTTTTAAACAATACTGTGTCGGTAAAATATGTCTGATTAAAACTGTTTTAAAATAACATTTAAATCAGGTTACCTTAACAAGACATTACTGCATTTTAAATAATGCTGTTTTGAAAAGCCACCGTTTGCAATAATGCTGTTTTGAAAAGACAATAATTATAACGATGGCTGTTTTGGTAGGAGACAAGTTTTTAAGAGATTATTTCAAAAAGCGATAAATTTCAATAACACTTCTTAAAGATACATTATTTAAATTCACAATTCTTCCACAGGACATTATTTTAAATAATATTGTATGAAAAAGACATTTCAAATAAAGTTGTTTTAAAAAGACAATGATGAATAACAGTATTTTAAATGATGTGATCATCTTAATTAATGCTTTGTAAAAGACATCATTCTAGATAACATTTTTAAAAGACATTATTTAAAATAGTGCTCCTTCAAAAGGCATCATTTCAATTAACACTGTTTTAAAAAGCCGTCATTTTCAATAATAGCGTTTCAAAAAGACATCGTTATAAGTGATGCTGTATTGAAATTATATCATTTTAGATAATGTATTACCTTAAATTGTGACGTTTTAAAGAATCATTGTTTTGGATAACGCTGTTTTAAAACGACCTCAGTTTACATTACACTGTTTTAAAACACGTCAATTTAAGCACCATTATATTAAACTTTTGAAAAAAGACATCGTTTCAGATAACACGTTTTAGATAATGCTGTTTTACAAAGACATTTACTTTAAATGGCGCTTTTTAATCGGCGTCATTTCAAGTAGCGCTGTTTTAAATTGTTACCATTTCAAATGACTTTGTTTAAAAAAAACAGCAGTATGTTAAACAAATGATATCACTTCAACTAGCGCTTTTTTTTTAAACACGCTATTTCAAGTAACGTTGTCCTATTATCATAGCCATCAGAAAGAGCAGCAGCATGAGCAGCACGACCATGAGCAGCATGAGCAGCATGGCCCCAGGCCCAAACGCTGTCAGCAGCTGTCCACTTACAAAGGGAAGGAGAAGTTCACCCACGCCGGCCATACAGAGGGCAAGGTTTACTAAGAGGGGAGTGATAGGCAGGTAGTCGCTGCTCCACGAGATGTAGCCAGGCAAGAAGCTGGTGCCGAACAATCCCACCCCCGCTGCACCCACCCACAGCCCCAGGACGTTGCCACTGCTAGATATCACCAGCACCACGCCCATCACCACCAGCCCCAGACAGTTGAGCAGCAGATGGGCAGAGACGCGAAAGCGCAGCAGAAACACCACGCCCAGGATCCGGCTGACCATGGAAAACCCCCACAAGACTGTGGTGAAGAAACTGGCTTCTCTGGCCGTCATGCACAGCGGTGACATCAAGCCGATAGAGGTCAAGAGGTCACCAAGGGCCAGCTGCAAGCCAAACACTGGCACGTGAACCACGATCAGCAGGACGCGGAACACGCGCACCGCCCAGCGGGAGGATTCTGAGTTCTTTACGAGGGGACTCCTGTCTGTCATTTCCTTTTCTCCCGGCGTCTGGCGATCACTGCGTGAGGCCTTATGATCACTGGTAGAGATGGTGGTGTCGTTGTCGTGCTCACTGTTCCCGGCAATGTCGTTACGTTTTCTGTTAGGGGGGATGTTAGAAGCGCCGTTATCATCCCGTGATTTAACAGTGATTTCCTTGTCAGCACATGAGATGCTGGCAGTGTGGTCCCCCAGCCTTGGCTTGCTGAAGAAGAAGTAGATGAAGGCGATGGCAGCAGGCAGAGTGATCAGACCGGCGATGATGAAAGGCCATTTAATGTCCTCGTTCCGCATCATTTCCATCGACATCTCAGCCTCTGTGGTCATGTTCAAAAAGCCCCGGGGCCTTGCTGTGGACTGAGGCACAGAGTGTGTGGAATCGTTTGCTACAGACAGAGAGATGCCTTGCATAGACGTGTTGGCCACAGCCAGAGACTCAGGGTGTGCAGAACTGCCGTCCACAGACAGAAGATGTGCAGAGCTGTTGGTCATAGTCAGGGACAGATCATGTGTCGAGGTGTTTGACCAACCCATTAACACAGGGTTGCCTGCAGTTCCAGAATGGCAGCTACCTGAAGAGATAGACGAGCTTGGATTGTATATAGGCGTGGCCTTGATGAAGGGCTGTGCGAGGAAGGGGCTGACAAAGGTGCCGATGCCGATTCCCACAATGATGAACTGGAAAGGCAATACCTTGTCTTTTTCCCACAACGCGTTACACAGAGATATGGCGGCTGAAACACACACACCACACACACACACACCACACACACACACACACACACACACACACACACACACACACACACACACACACACACACACACACACACACACACACACACACAAACACAGACACAAACACACACACGCTGTGCATGATTTTACTGACATGATCAATCATCTGGTGCTTCTATAATTCTGTCATTATCCGCAATTTCCCGTTGTTACGACGTCACAGTACTTTGTGAGTCAGCTTTAAGACCCCATGATATCAGATTGTTGCGTTGGTGAGCTTTAAGATCACATGATGTCAGACTGTTCTCTGGGTCAACTGTAAGATCCAATGTATCATACTGTTCTCTGGGTCAACATTAAGATCCCATGACATCAGACTATTTTCTGGGTCAGCTTTAAGATCCCATGACTTCAGACTGTTCTCTGGGTTAGCTTAAAGATCCCATGACTTCAGTCTGTTCTCTGGGTCAGGTTTAAGATCCCATGACTTCAGACTTTTGTCTGAATCAGCTTTGAGATCCCATGACTTCAGACTGCTCTTTGGGTCAGTTTTAAGATCTCATGAATTCAGACTCTGAAAAAACGGTTGGCGTGAGGTTTCGGGGTGGCAGGATGAAGAATATAAAGTCTCCATTGGCATAAGAAAAACAGATTAAAAACCATGTGTTCCTGAGCTTTTATTGATTTCCACACTTCTATTGTTTTTGTTGTTGTTGTTGTTGTTGTTGCGTTGTTGTTGTTGCGTTGTTGTTGTTGTTCAATTGTTTTTTAAACATACATAGTTATAATAATAATTACAATATTTATATAGCACAAAATCTTGATAGAAATCAAATCTAAGCGCTGAACGTACACATACGCACGCATGTACACACACGCACACATACACACACACACACACACACACACACACACACACACACACACACACACACACACACACACACACACACGGCTATAAACGGGGAAAAAGAAGAAAAGCAATGGAAAATTATAGAGAACATATATACAAATACATATTACAATGTGATTCCACACCGAGTGGAGACAGGCTGCAGTGGGGGTGTCAGGATTTTATGCAGAGGAGAAAAGATGAGTTTTGAGAGCGGACTTGAAGGAGACAAAAGTAGGTTGCTGACGGACTGAACTGAGAGAGGAAGTTTTTTCCAGGAGAGTGGACCAGAAACAGAGAAGGCTCGTGGACCATAGGTATTGAGCTTAGTGCGTGGAAAGCGAAAAGTCAGAGGATCGGAGGCAGAGCGGAGGGTACGTGAGGGAACATAGATCTCAAGTAGGCTTGACAGGTAATCGGGGGCTGCGTTATTGAGGCTTTTGTAGCACATGGTGTCTAGTTTGTACTGTATGCGTTTTGATACTGGGAGCCGGTAAAGTTGTGCCAGGAGAGGAGAGATGTGGTCAGCTTTTTTCCTTTTGAGTACAAGGCGTGCAGCATTGTTTTGAATGCGCTGTAGGACGTGAATGGTGGAGGCAGGAAGACCAGACAGGAGTGAATTGCAATAGGCAGTGCGAAACATTATGAAGGGGAGAACGAGTTTTGCAGTTATTTCGACAGAAAGATACTTCCTGATCAGGCTTATACGATGGAGGTGATAGTAGCAAGATTTGGCAGTTTGAGAAACAAAGTTGTTCATGGAGAGGGTAGACACCAAGGTTTTTAGCCGAATCAGAAATTGGGACTGATGTGTTACATAATGGGAGTGAAAGAGGAAGCAGCTGAGGAAGTTTCTGATGGGTGCCAATGAGGATAGCTTCTGTCTTGTCGTCGTTAAGCTGAAGTTTATTGTATGTCATCCAGTTCTTGATGTCCGAGTAACACTCAGTGGTGCGAGTCAAGAGACGCTGTACATTGTCAGGTGAGTCACTGTCTTGAATTTGGGTGTCATCAGCATAGAAGTGGTGTTTTATAGAGTGTAAGTTGATGATGGTGGACAGTTGGGGAGGTGTAAAGAGTGAAAAGAACAGGGCCAAGGACAGATCCTTGTGGAACACCACAGGTCAGGTATGCAGGTTGAGAGTAAGTGCCATTGATGAGAACAGTTTGTTTTCTGTTTGATAGATATGAAGTGAACCAAGAGAGAGCAGTGTCAGAGATGCCAAAAGTATGATGGATTCCTGAGAAGAGAATACCATGATCAATGGTATCAAAGGCTGCAGACAGATCAAGGAGTGTGAGGAGACAGACTTTGCCAGTATCAGTTGCAAGGAGGAGATTGTTGAGAATGTGTAGTACGGCAGTTTCAGTGCTGTGGCACTGGCGGTAGGCTGACTGGAAAGGATTGAGGAGATTGTTGGCAGACAGGTGAGAGTTCAGCTGGTTGAGGACAATTTTTTCAAGAAGTTTTAACAAGAAAGAGAGATTAGAAATAGGCCGGTAGTTTTTCAGTTCATTTGGGTCTAAATTGTATTTCTTGAGGAGAGGGTGAACGATAGCAGACTTGAAAGAATCGGGACAGTTCCAGTTTGAAAAGTATTGATGATGTCAGTGATGAATGGGAGGAGAGTAGGGAGAGTCGGAGTAGAGAGAACCCAGAAGAGGATCCAGTTCGCAGGTTTTGAACGACATGGATCTGAATGTGTTGAGAATTTCTTCTTGTGAGACTGGGGCAAAAGTAGGAAGAGGTGTGCCAGAGAAGGAAGGGTCAGGTGGGCAGGGTTGACAGGGTGTCCTGTCAAGCTTTTGAGTTTGTATTTGGTGGTGAAGTACTTGGAGAATACAGATGGGAGTTCTTCATTAGTGTGTTTTGTTGGGAGAGGTAAATCTTTTCGTGTGCCAAACAGATGATTCATGGTTGTAAAGAGTTCTCTTGAAGAAGAAGCATTTACGATTTTGTTTTGGAAAAAGCTTGTTTTTGCAGATGCAATGAGGGTGGATACTTTTGTTTTAGAGGCTTGGAAAAGCTGCCTATGAACAGTGAGTTTGGATTTGCGCCAGTGGCGTTCTGCTCTGCAGCGGGCACGTTTTGCACAGGCAATCTCATGAGTGAGCCAGAGGATAGGGGGTGGTCAGGTAAAAGACGGGTTGTGGCTGGAGCATGAGTGTCCAGAAGATGGTGGAGAGTAGTATCGAATTCATCCTCAAGGTTATGTGACTTTTCAGAAAGGAGACGGGAAGCATCAGATGAAAAAGTGGAGAAGTCGATAGATTTGAGATTGCGTCGAGTTACTGTGCGCGTGGTACGGGAAGGAGGAGAAATGTCAAGAGAACAGAGAATTGCAGAGTGGTCAGATGGAAGGGCTGAAGTTAGACGGGTAGAAAGAACTAAGCGGTTGTCAGTAGCTGAATTGTGGTGATCACGAGAAATGATCCAGTCAAGAATGTGACCTTTTTGATGGGTTGGTTCAGAAATGTGTTGAGTCATATTGTGATTGGACAGCGAGTTGATGATATGTCTTGTGTCATAACGGTGAGTGTTGTCATAGTGGACATTGACTGAACCTAGAATGATGAGATTTCCAGGTAAGAGGCAGTAGTAGTCAAGTAGTTGGTCAGTCAGAGAGAAACGTGGATGTGGTGAGCTTGTTGGCAGAGCTAGGTGGAGGTCGATAGACACAGGAGAAGGTGATGGGGTGAGGGGTTGATTGGAAGGATACTTCAACGTGCTCAAAAGAAGGATGGGAGAAAGGCAGAGACTGCGAGAAAGATATGCGGGAATGGAGTGAGTCGTTGTAGAGGATGGCGATACCGCCACCTCGGGATGGGCGATGGAAAGAAGCAAGCCTGTAACCAATCGGAGTGAGACTCGCATGTATGGGTTCAGGACCAAGGGGGTTAAGCCATGTTTCAGTGAGACATGCACTGCCAACATGCTCATTTGTGATGAAGTCAGCAATGACGTCTGCTTTAGAGACATTCTCTCTTCGAGTGAATTTATTTCCTTTGGTTGGTCAAAACAATTAAAGTACGAAACATCTTTTTAGAGAAAGATAGAAAAAAGAGAGGCGTTTGTACATGTAGAGGGGAAAATGCGAATAAACAAACAAAAATATTGTTATTAGCCATAACAGCAGCAACAACAACAATAGTGCGATGCAACAGTAGCAGTAGAAGAAACAGCCAATGAACACGTTTATTATCAACACCATCTATGAAAGCATCCACACCCTCCTCACCATAATCCGTCAAGCCTTTAGTGACCCCTTGGAACAGGCAGAAGATCAGCAGATAGTAGAAGTTGTGGTAGAGGGGCAGCAAGATGTTGACCACACTTCCCAACAGCACGTACACACCCACCAACAGACGACGATCAAACCATCGCTCAGGGATGAGGGCCAGCAGGTTGCCAACCAGGGCTCCCAGTCCTTGCAGCAAAAAGACGTAAGACATCTTCCGTAAGGACACGCCCACTATCCGGCGCAGGTCGGGAACACACGGTCCAATCATTCCGTTGTCAAAACCCTGAACGCCACAAACCATGTCTACATGTTAAAAAAACCCTGTAAAACCAGAAAAAAAACACGAATAAAGAATAAGAACGCGTATTTAATACAAGACAACACAGGCCTTTTTCAAGCGTAGGATCACAAACAAACAAACACCAGATACAAAATTTAGGAGAAAAAGACTGAAACGTCCCTGCTGCTCCGTCTGGGGTGAGAAAAGGAATGAAGTAATTGAATGGTTTAATGAACCAATCAATTAATCAGTCAATCAATCTTCCAATCAGTCAATCAATCTTTCAATCAATCTGACTGAGAACACTGCCTACTAAGACCCCAACCAACAGCAGCTATCAGAGAATCTCCAAGACATCAGCAATTCAACAAAAACAGCTGTCATCAACGATGAACTCCTGAGACTACAGGTAAACATAACCGCCTTGCAAGAAACGCGCCTAGCTGACTCAGGCATGATCAAGGAGAAAGATTGCACCTTCTGGCAGGGAAAGAGTGCTGAGGAGCACAGAGAACATGGAGTTGGATTTGCAGTCAGGAACTCTCTGCTGCAGATGATTGATCGAGGTGACAAGGGATCTGAACGCCTGCTGACTCTCCATCTCCATACGTCTGACGGCCCAGTCACTCTTATTAGCGCCTATGCTCCTACACTAACATCTACAACAGAGGCAAGGGACGAATTCTCAGGTCAGGTCAGGTCAGGTCCCGTAGCCGGTGGGTGGCTGTAGGGGCACCACAGACGACTTGACAACCTCCCTCCATGCCTTTCGGTCTTCCGCTTTCCTCAGGGTGGTAGTGAGGGGGAGGCTGGTCCATTCTTTGATGTTATCTTCCCATCTTTTCTTCTGTCTGCCTCGTCTCCGCTGTCCTGGTACGGTGCCCTGCATGATGGTCTTTGCCAGGCCATGGGTTCTTGTTATGTGGCCGTACCACTTCAGCTTCCGTTTCTTAACGATGGTAAGGAGGTCGTCGTGACGTCCTATGGCTACGTGGACACGGTTCCGGACTTCCTCATTTGTTATGTGGTCCTTGTAGGAGATGCCGAAGATCTTTCGGCAGCATCTCATCTCGAAGGCTTGGATTTTCCTCTGGAGGTCAGCTGTGAGAGTCCATGACTCGCAGGCATACATGAATGTGGAGATCACGAGTGTCCGCATCAATCTGATCTTGTGTTTGCTGGTGATGTCTTTTTGCCTCCATATGTTCTTCAGCTTCGTCAGTGCTGATGTTGCTTGCGCTATTCTTGCAAGGACTTCTTTTCTTGAACCTTCATCTGTAACTATGGACCCCAGATATTTGAAGTTGGTGACTGGTTCAATTATTTTGTTGTTGATTTTGATTTCCGCATTGAAGCCATCTGCATTGTTTGTCATTATCTTTTTTTTTTCTGCACTAATTTCCATGCCGTAGGCTGAAGATGATATATTCAGCAGATTTATCAGGTTCACAAGTTCTTCTTCTGTGCCTGCTAGTCCGTCAATGTCGTCGGCAAATCGTAGGTTGGTAATTGTTCTGCCGGCAATGCTGACTGTTCCCTTGTGTTTTTTCTAATGCGTCGCTCATTATCCTCTCCAGAAATATGTTGAAAAGTACTGGAGAGAGGAGACATCCCTGTCTCACTCCGACTGATGTCCGGAACCAGTTTCCCGTGTTTCCGTTGAAGAATACTGCGCTGTTGGCTTTGTCGTACAGACTCTTGATGACATTTACAAGGTTGGCACTGATGTTGTATTTGTGCATGGTGGTCCAAAGTGCTTCATGCCACACTCGGTCGAAAGCCTTCTTGAAGTCAATGAAGACGTGGTATAGGTCTTGTTGGTGTTGCAGGTATTTCTCCATAAGAATTCTCAGATTGAATATCTGTTCAGTGGTGCTTCTTCCTGCTCTAAAACCTGCTTGTTCCTCTGCGATGATCTTTTCTGCTTGAGGTTTCAGCCTGTTCAGCAAGATTTTAAGCATGACTTTGCTGGGATGGCAGATTAGGCTGATTGTGCGGTAATTTTTGCACATTTGCAGGTTACCCTTCTTTGGCAGTGTAATTTTAAGGGATTTTGTCCACTGGGTTGGCCATTCTCCACTGCGCCAGATTTTGTTGCAAATGATGAGAAGGGCATCAATCATGGCCTCTCCTCCAGCCTGAACAAGCTCGGATGGTATGTTGTCCACGCCTGGAGATTTTCCTTTCTTAAGGGATTTCACAGCTGCTTCTACTTCTGCTCGGAGGATTGGTGGGTCGTCATGATTGGTCGACTGCGGTCCGTTTAGCACTGCAGTATCACTCTGTGTGTTGTAATTATACAGGTCAGAGCAATACTCTGTCCAACGTGTGAGGATTTCTTGTTCTTCTGTGAGGCATTCTCCTGACTTATCTTGGATTGTGCTTACTCTCCCTTGTTTTGTGGTTGTGAGGTCTTTCACCAGCTGGTAAGCCTGTTTTGTGTTGTTTCTTTCCAAGTGTGCATCGATGTTTCCGCACTGATCTTCTATCCATTTTTCCTTGGCTTTCCTCATGGCACCCCTTATCTTCTTGTTTACTTCTCTATATTTTTCTTTTCCTTCCTGTGAGTTGTTTCTTTCTGGCTTCAAGCTCCTCCTTTCATCGCACAAGTCCAGGATGTCATTTGTGACCCACGGTTTCTTCTTCGGGCGATGTTTGCCTATAATTTCTGTGGCTGTTTCTGTGAGGGCCATGGAGAAGGTGTCAGTGAGTTGCTCAACATTTTCTTCGTCTCCCAAGATGGTCAGTGGAGCGAATTTTCCGCCTATCATTGCCTCAAAAGCTTCTTGAATGTTCGCATCCTTCAATTTCTCCAGGTCGAATCGCAATCTTGTTCCTGCTTGTTTGGCAACCTTTTTAAGGTGTACTCGGAATGTCATCATTACAAGCTCGTGATCGCTTTCAACGTCAGCCCCTGGAAAGCTTCTGGTTCTGGCGATGTTAATGCAGGACCGGAAGCGTTTTCTCACCATGATGTAGTCAATCTGGTTGTGACATTCTCCATTTGGGCTGTGCCAGGTCCATCTTCTTGATGTCTTGTGAGGACCGAAGGTGTTAGCCAGCAATAAGTTGTTGTAGCTGGCAAATTCCAAGAGTCGAAGGCCTCTGTCGTTGGTCTCTGTATTGCAGTATTCTCCGGATGTGCCATGCCAGTCCTTCACCGAGTCTTTGCCTACTTTGGCGTTCCAGTCGCCTTGCACTATCAAGATGTCCTTTTTTGGTGTTTTGTCAATGCCATCTTGCAATTGCTTGTAGAAGTCTTCAATTGCGTTTTCTTCATAGTCTAAAGTTGGAGCATATGCCTGTACAATGGTGATGTTGAATGGTGATGCTCTGAGCCGTATGATGATGATTCGGCTGGATATCGGGCGACATCCCATCACTGCGTTCACGATGTTCTTGTGTACAAGAAATCCGACTCCATGCAGATGTTTATCTTCTCTACCACTGTAGTATATCTTGTGGTCTTCTTCTGTAGTGGTTTCCCCAAAGTTCTTCCATCTGACCTCACAGAGGCCTATGACGTGCCAGGTGTATCTCGCCATTTCATGGGTTAACTCTTCTACTTTTCCTTCAGTGTTTAGTGTTCTTACATTCCACGTCCCCACTGTTAGGTTGTCTCTTCCTCTGATGTTGTCTCTCCCCTTCGGTTTATCAGTAGTGTACTTTTCACCTCTGCCCTGATGTACAACAGTAGGCGCGGTCCTTGGTAACCCGCGTGACGACCGATGCGGTATGGTATGGACAGTTGTCGTCATTCATGTGGTGTGTCTAGGGCTATTAAAACTTGGCGGAGCCCATCCCTCTCCAAGTTTAGACCACAGCCAATCTCCACCCACACGGCGGCTCGCCTTGGTCTCGGACATGAGGCCGTTGAACACATCATGGTGCACATCCGCCCAGGCCGGTGGCTTCATCAGGGAAGTCGTTCGCCCAGTGATGCCATGTCAACATCACCCCCTCACATGGTTTGGCACGCCAGCTGAGGCGAGGTCCCGGGGTGTGGCGCTTGGATGCCCACAAGGCAGTGGGGCTATTTACCCATAGCTGGGGGCTGAAACCGCCTTCCTAGCCGTTGGACCTAGTTGGTCTCATCCGCCCAGTCTGCCGGAGCCAGTCTATGCGACAGGTAGTACTGGGCTACATTTTACCAGTAGAGGTAGGCGCCAGGTCCCAGGGAGTCCCAGGACGAGCCAGCCAGGCATGCAGTTGCATGCCCAGCATGATGCCCCCCGCTAACAAGGATCACCTGGTACCAAAGCGCCCCCCACCTGACGAATTCTATGCTAGCCTAAATGACACTATCAAGAATGTCCCTAGCAAAGAACACCTTGTCCTCCTTGACGACGACAACGCCACGGTGAGTGTTGATCACGACTCTTGGCCTTCCTGCCTTGGAGTCGGCAAAATCAATGAAAATGGTCAGTGGCTCCTGGAGCTTTGTTCCTATCATGGCCTCTACGTGACAACTCTTACTTCCAGACGAAGCCTCAACACAGAGTGTCATGGAGGCATCGTCGATCAAAACATTGGCACCAACTGGACATGGTCACTGTCAGACGACCAAGCGTCAATTTCGTGCTTCTCACCCGCACATACCATAGTGCAGACTGTGACACAGATCACTCATTAGTGTGTTGCAAGACCAAGATACGACCTAATACGTTCCACCGTACCAAACAAGAGGGGAATCCTCGCATTGACACCTTCGAGGTGTGGTATCCAGAGAAAGTTGACGCTTTTGCTCTATCCACAGACCAATCGCACAACTTTGCCTCTGAAAAATGGGACCACCTCCGGGAGACCATTCAGAAAATAGTCCTGGCTACCTTTGTGAGGAAGACCTCCAAGAACAACGACTGGTGTGAAGCCAAGTCCAGCGAGATGACTCCTGCTATCGAAACAAAAAGCGTGCTGTCCTTAGTGAATACAAGCGCTCACCAAGAAAGAAATCTCTACAAGCATTCAGAGCTGCCAGGACTAAACTACAGTAGACAGCAAGAAGATGTACCAACGAATACTGACAACAGCTCAGTGACGACATCCAGACTGCGGCAGCTACAGGCAACATAAGAGGTGTGTACAAGGGCATCAAGAAAGCTCTTGGTCAAACACACAGCGGAACAGTCCCCGTCTGATCCACCAGTGAGGAAATGATTTCCGACAAAGACAAGCAGACGAAGAGGTGGGTGGAACACTACTCAGAGCTATACTCCAAGGAGAACATCGTTGACACTTCAGCCCTCGATGCCATCAAACCTCTGCCCATCATGGAGGAGCTAGATGTTAAACCAACATTAGAAGAATTCCTCAAGGCAATTAGCAGCTTGGACTGTGGGAAAGCACCTGGTGATGATGGCATCCCCCCAGACCTCATCAAGGACTGCAAGAACACCCTCCTGCAGCCCCTACATGATGTGTTCTGTCAGTTTTGGAGAGAAGGAGCAGTACCACAAGACATGAGAGATGCTAAGATCGCCATCCTCTTTAAGAACAAGGGAGACTACAACAGCTATAGGGGCATTTCCCTTCTGAACATCATAGGCAAACTGTACGCCCGAGTCGTGTTGGCGCGTCTCCAAAAGCAAGCGGAGCGCATTCTCCCTGAGTCCCAGTGCGGCTTCCGATCAAAACACGCCACAGTGGAGATGATTTTTTCCCCTTCATCAACTACAGGAGAAATGCAGAGAACAATAAAAGCCCCTCTACATCGCCTTCATCGACCTCACCGAGGCCTTTGACCTGGTCAGCAGGGATGGACCATTCAACATTCTCCTGAAAATAGGATGCCCCCCAAAGCTGCTCAGCCTGATCATATCGTTTAACGACAACAATATGACGGCAACCATCCAGTACGAGGGCAGCATGTCCAAACCCTTGGACATCAAAGTCAGCGTCAAGCAAGGCTGTGTTCTTGCTCCCGCCCTGTATGGCATCTTCTTCTCCATGCTCCTGAAGCATCATTTTGGGACTGCAACGGAAGGAGTGTACCTACGCACCTGATCCGACAGGCAACTCTCCAGCCTGGCAAGACTGAAGTCAAAAACGAAAGTGCGCGAGGCCATTATCAGATACC
>JAPXFY010000027.1:34375418-34377918 GCA_030674185.1 Monoplex corrugatus | reverse complement strand
GCAGAACTTGCTGCACAGGATGTTGTCATCAGTGATGCTGGCAGATCCTTAGTAGCAGGTGAAAACAGTCTTGTCCTCTGAAGTCGTGAGTGGCTTAACTAATGCAGCTTTGAGACAATCCACAGAGACCTTCTCTGAACGGCCCTTGATGTCAGGAGAACAGAACTTGTCATTGATGTCAATGATGCGGTACGGCCCATCATAGGGACACTGGAGCTGGTGACTACAAGAGTCGTTTCGGACATAAACGTACTCAGTAGAGGCCAAGTTTGAAGGCACATAGGCAGGCTGGTTTAACATGGAAAGTTAAAGCTTGTAGCAGCACGGTGTGCATGTTGTGCTGGATGTGTTTGAGGAACGTCGAGTCTGGTTCCGAGGGACGTGCATCAGGTGGTTGAACAACTTCACCAGGTAGACGGAGAGTTGAATCATAGACAAGCTCAGCAGGAGAACAACACATACACACGTTTATCAAACACACATCGTTAAAGGGAAAGAAAAGTATCAGTCCAAGCGGTGAGAATGTTGCACGTGTCGGTGGTTGAATGTGCGAATGGCTAAAGGAATAAATGAATTCAGGCAACAAGATCTCATTGACTATCGAGCTCGAAACCAAAGACTTCTAACCAACTGTCTCTTGCTAATATGTTCGTGTAATGGGCGTGTTCCATCTGTCCACATTCTCACGTGTCTGTCAGTAATTTTCTTCTTGTATATATCGCTGTAAGTGTGTTGTATTTTATCACATGTCACTAAAAGTGTGTTGTCTTTTATCACATGTCATTAAACGTGTGTTGTCTTTATCACATGTCACTAAGTGTGTTGTCTTTTATCACATGTCACTAAAAGTGTGTTGTCTTTTATCACATGTCACTAAAATGTGTTGTTTTTATCACATGTCACTAAAAGTGTGTTGTCTTTTATCACATGTCATTAAACGTGTGTTGTCTTTTATCACATGTCACTAAACGTGTGTTGTCTTTTATCACATGTCACTAAAATGTGTTGTCTTTTATCTCATGTCACTAAAATGTGTTGTCTTTTATTTACATGTCACTAACAAATGTGTTGTCTTTTATCACATGTCACTAAAAATGTGTTGTTTTTTATCACATGTCACTAACAATGTGTTGTCTTTTATCACATGTCACTAACAATGTGTTGTATTTTATCACATGTCACTAAAATGTGTTGTTTTTATCACATGTCACTAAAATGTGTTGTTTTTTATCACATGTCACTAACAATGTGTTGTTTTTATCACATGTCACTAAAATGTGTTGTCTTTTATCACATGTCACTAACAATGTGTTGTCTTTTATCACATGTCACTAAAAATTGTTCTTATCACATGTACTAAATGTTCTTTTACCCACCACCCCTCCTGCTTTCTTAAAGACTTCTTCAAACCTGTCTTTGTCAGATTTGGTCAAATTTCTACCCTATGACAGACGTTAAAAACTGCAAATAACAGATGTGAAAAGCAGTTGAACATCTGTTTTCTCACCACATTAAAAGGCTTTAGCTTTCTTAAACAGTACATTCGACTGTTTAATCTTAGAAAGTGCATAAGAATTTTCTTTTCATGATAGCTCATTGTCAGTTAATGCCCCTATTATTTGTATGTATCCACCTGTTCAATCACTTTATCTTTTGACACCGTTTTACCTGAACGTGATCTCTTTTTTCCGAAGTCAATTATAAGTTCTTTTTTTCCAATATGAATACAAGCACACTAATGCTCATGAGGAGTTTATATTGATACAAAACTACAGTGGCATAAAAAATCAAATCAATTCATTCATTTGTGTATAGCTTTATTCTCTAAACTCATTTGGACTCACAGCCAATTGCACAAAATCAGATTTTTTTGTGGAGCACGGAGCATTCAAGCTGTTAGACAAAATTCTTCTTATCATTATTATTATTATCATTTTTATTATTATTGTCATTATTATTATTATTATTGTATTATTGTTGTTCTTGTTGTTGTTTTTGTTGTTGTTCTTGTTGTTATGACTTTAGAGAGAAGAGAGGCAGAGTGGTTCAGACGTTCGCCTGCCAATGACTAAACTCGAGGTTCCAGGGTTCGCTCCCTGTAGAAGCCTTGACTTTTCTCCTCAGTTTGACCGTAAAATCGAACTGAACGTCTAGTCCTTCAGAGGAGGACTAAAAACAAATCGGACCTGTGTGCTGTCTGGCTGCACACGCTAAAGATCCCACGGCATTTGAAAATCGTGAAGAGCAGGGCACTGCCGGCTGCCTCGGTATAAAACATTGGAGAATTAGCCTTTTTACCTTTCTGAAGTCTTGGTAAAAAAAATGTGAAAAATGAATATGAATTTGAATCAAGGGAGAGGGGATGGGCGCCGTCCTCGTGGTGCTGGCCCGGGGAAAAGTTGAGGTCTCTGTCACCTCACTCCCCTACGACCCCAGGGTTATGGAACTATCTAGGTAGGACCTGAGGACCTGGCCTGCTCATGAGTTTATGTGGAGACTT
>JAPXFY010000027.1:34350418-34362918 GCA_030674185.1 Monoplex corrugatus | reverse complement strand
CTTTGGGAGATTATGGGGGTAGATAAATAAATGAATGGCCTTTACTTTTCGACTGTAACGACGTTGACATACTACAACGTGTCATTCACGATACAGAGCTTAACTGTAGCAATCAACCAGTGACATACCAGTGAAAGAACCAGGCACACCAAACTGATGCATATTGTTGAGGGTGGCGAAGAAAGTCTCATCGGGGATTCCCGTTTTCTTGGTCCACTCCAGCAAATCTTGCGCGAACTTGGAGTGCAGCGCGAAGTTCACAAAACCACGTGACGCTGCCAAGTGCACCGGTCCTTTGGCTATGGTGATGTTGTGGGGCGCGGGTTTCCTGCTTTCTTCCAACGCCATGCGTTTCGTCTACAACACACACACACACACACACACACGCACACACACACACACACACACACACACACACACACACACACACGTACACACACACACACACACGTACACTTACACACACACGCACACACGTACACTTACACACACACACAGACACACACACACGTACACACACACGCACACACGCACACACGTACACACGCACACACGTACACTCACACACACACACACACACACACATTGTTCCTCACTGTCACCAACATTCTCCAGTCCAATGAATTTGTTTTGATTATATAGTTAAATTGTTCACGAGTCGATTCAAACTATTTTTATTTGATGTTACTTTGGTTTGGTTTCTTCTCTTTGGTTTCAGCCTAAATCATCCCACTACAGGATTGTGGTCACTGATGCAGTCTTCGCCTGGTAATGATTTTGCTATCAGTAACGAATTGCTGATTTTTTTATTTATCAGGATGTAACCAATTTGATTTCTCGTGCTGTTTCCTGGATTCATCCATGTCCCTTTTCCTTCTGTTAGATTGCTCAAACCAAGTGTGTCCTATTATAAATTCATTATCGTGTGCACACTCAACAACTTTCTCTTCCCTTGCATTTCGTGTGCCAAGGCCATGAGATCCAACTCTGTCATCTATTTTTTCCTGTGTCACTTTAGCATTAAAATCCCCCATGATTATTGTAATGTCCTGCGATTTACACCGAGCCTTGGCTGTCTCTTATTCTTCACAGAAATTGTCAGTTTCTTCCTCAGTACCTGCAGATGTTGGTGCATATACTTAGATGATGTTAATATCAAATGGCTTGCCATCCAATCTAACTTATAAAACTCGGTCTGATATAGCCCAGTATCCTTTGATAGACTTTGACTTGTCACTATCCATTATGATGCCTACTTCTCTTTCACCAGAATATATAATTTTATATTCGTCTGATATTATCATGCCTGCCCCCTTCATTACTTCCTCTAATCCTAAAATATTGATATCAAGCCTTTCCATCTATGTCCTGAAATTTCCTAATTTTCCTTTTTGCAGTAACTTCTTACATTCCAAGCAACAATTTTCATATTTTTATGTATAATTGCATTACCTTGATGACGATCGGGTGTCACCTGCACAGAATGACATCCCCCACCGGACGAAAGTGCTCAATAGGAGCCCATATTTACGTTATTTAGTTTTCTTTTCTTTCTGCTGGCCAAGATACGAAGAAGGATACGAAGGTGGTTTCCCGTTGCCTTCTATTATTTTTTTACGGACTCACCACTAGCCTTTGTCATACCCACAAGGCAGTAAGGGTGATTTTCTGTCAGGGTTTACTCCCTTAGCCTTGGTCTCTCCCGAGATAATCACAAGGCAGTGGTGTTTTTCTGCCAGGGTTTACTCCCTTAGCCTTGGTCTCTTCCGAGATAATCACAAGGCAGTGGTGATTTTCTGCCAGGGTTTACTCCCTTAGCCTTGGTCTCTTCCGAGATAATCACAAGGCAGTGGTGATTTTCTGCCAGGGTTTACTCCCTTAGCCTTGGTCTCTCCCGAGATAATCACAAGGCAGTGGTGTTTTTCTGTCAGGGTTTACTCCCTTAGCCTTGGTCTCTCCCGAGAACCCTCAAGGCAGTGGTGTTATTTGTGCATAGCTGGATGCGCCGGTGGGCCTGCGTGCCACACGTGTCGGGGCCAGACCTCCTTCGAGTGCCTCGAGTTTAGCCCAAGCCCATACATCGCCAAAAATACAACTCTGGCTTGCAAACATCAATTTAAGATGAGTCCCTTTGAATGTATGCTTGGAGTTCAGACGAATGTCGAACGGAATATTCATGCAGATGGTTTGTGTCAGGCTACTGACGAAAACCAAGACATTTTAGAAGAAAACAAAACTTTGTTACAAAACGAAGAAAGTGAAGACACTATCCCACTTACGCATAAACAGAAGGTTGAAATATTCGATTTATAAACAAATGCTTCAAAAGCAGACAGGAGCCAAAGGGATAGAATGGTAGAAAGGTGTGTTAGAAACTCCCCCTAGCTCCTATGATTCAGGAGATCGTAGTCGTGACAAAGGGTATTAGAAGGGGGAGTCTGTCTTTGTCCATGCCGCGTGTCTACCAAGTAATAGTATGAGAAAAGCATGATAACACATACATGGTAATATTTATTTCACCTGAAAGGCGAGGAGGCATGAAAAGTATTGACAAGATAACATCATTGACATCAAAAAAAGAACATGTGAAAGACAGGTGTTTTCAAGTTTACAAGAGAAAAATAAGCAGTTTTGAATAAACTGCGAAATCTTTCAAGTTTTCATTCCGAAATACCAGCTGATAGAACAGGAATAGACGCGCTCCTGGGGAATTGTTTGGTTCATGGATTACAATTAGATAGTGGCAATTCTGGCAATGGAAACTGTTTTTAGCCTTACAGCAACAGCTGGAAAAGCATGGTGTAAGCGAAACTCTCAGGAGTATAAGAGAAATTGTTAAAATTTCTGGCTGAGAACCTTGTTCTTGAAGAACGGCGACACCTTATTTATCTTCCTGGTTTTGTTTCTGGCATTCTTCCATGGGAAGCATCTTTACAACACCTAAGTGAAAATGGAGTTTTTGCAGACAGCATAGCTCTGATAGCTGCCGCAAGTCTATTTCTAAGCATGTTCGTGACCTCCAGTGTTCAGGACAGCGAACCACTATTGTTGAGGCATCGGATGATGTTTTTTCAATTCAGTGTATAACTTGGACATATCTCGGAACTGCATTATATAACACCACAGCCTCAACACACTCTTTGTAAGCTGTGTGTTGTGTTGTCAAAAAATAGTTCCTGTTAATGTGACCCGCATAACGTCTCGCCAAATAACACACCCAATCACTGCAGGAGTCGGAGGAATTTTGGTGCGGGAATTCCCTCAAATCGCAGGCTTTTTGATAATTTTATAAAAAATGATTGCCAAAAATCAGCCATGCAATACAGAAACAAAAAACAGACATGTACATAAAGATCAGACTTTACTGAACACAGGCTGACTCACCCCAGATGTCTTGTCTGTGGTGATGCATTCGTATTTCAGTCCAAACAAGGAATCCAAAACAGCGTTTTCAGTACAAAGCGAAATGTCAGCACACAGGTATGCACAATAATGTCAGGATCATTGTCTTGAATCTGGTTCCTTCAAGTTCTCATTATTTGCATTTTATGCTTCATAAATGCTAAGTATAACAGTTTGGATATCCCAAACGTAAATAAAAAGCACACAGTGAGTACAGCTGCCACGTGCAACGTTGTCGGCTGGACGCCATTATGAGATATCGGCAAAACTCGATCAACACGATGTCAGAACAAAGAGCCAGTCACTAAATTAATGATAGACTACTAATACTATCTAAGGGAGGGAATCGATTGCAGGTGTGTTTAGCATTAAGATACTTTCCCTTGGAGACGCCTATTATTTTACCGGGGAAAAAAATTTAGTTTTTTACTAGTAAATCTACCCGTCAAGACTGAAAACGTTGACGCCCTCGACGAGTACTTGATTGATTAATTTGGTTCAGTTTTTACGTCGATACCCACCTCAGATGATATGGCCGACGGGGATAACCTTCCCAGGGAAGTAGGGGAACGAAGACTTACCTACTCCTATACTGACACCACCAGAACAACAACGATGTTTAAGATGGGACAGTGAGAAGGCCAGTTTTAATGTAGCGCACCCCGGGAATCGAACCCACAACCATTGCATGTCAATGCGATACTCAAACCAACTGAGCTACTGGGCCCGCGAACGAATAGAATAACCCGTCAAGACTTCAATGAGAATTAATAACTTTGTTAGCGACAATGGTAGTTGTGATGATGATGATGATGATGATGATAATGATGATGACGACGACGACGATGACGATGATGACGACGATGATGACAATGATATTCAGTCTTGACAACAGCGTACACACTGTAATTTATCAAGAAGACAGTGTGAAGCAGCAGCAACAGAAAAGTGTAATTGAAAAGCCTGTTTCTTCTTGTACGGCGGACAAACCTACTCTTGTGCAAATGCATTCTTTGGCGAGCCTGTGTAATCATCTACTGATCTATACAGTTGTTCTTGCAACAAAGCGCTGTTATGAAACAGTCAACAACATTTCGTTAGTGTGCAGGCGGTTTTAATTCCTTAGTAAACGTACAAGATTGTAAAGATCAAATTTTTCAAGAATAGTTAAACAGTGTTACAGACTGGTTTAAACAAAGACGAAATATTCAAAGAAAAATCCCTCTATAACTATTTTAGAAAGTCTGCAGTCGAATACACTGTATGCAAATTTTGTAATAGAGAGTTTCCTCGCAGATCAGGTTACAATCGTTACCCTATGGGAATATATGCATTCTGTGACATTGCTGACGAATTCTGTAACGAGGAATGCAAGTGTCATTCAGACGAAATTTACTAGAAGGAATGATACCATTTTGACTGATACAGGATATATCATAGGGGTCTATGTAACAGAATGTAGCAGAGGTATGTATTATTCTGATGGCACGGTAGTCATACATACAGCATTGGTCCTGCTAAATTGAATGAATTGAAAAGTGTGTTTTGGAACAATTACAAAACCGTTACATTTTTCTTCGTTCTGGTTACTTTCTATGCCATATAAAAGTAGTTTGGTTTTTTTTTCATTTGTGGAGTCCCTGCAATAGACAGTAGGCTAAATATTAAACCCCATGTTCATTATGAACGTTTATCAATAAGAATTGTCAAACCAGAGACTCCCACAGACACATTTTACTGCCAGAAGACCCGTCGTGAGTTTTCCAGTATCGTGCTGTTGAAAGTTTCAGTTTCAGTTTCAGTTTCTCAAGATGACGTCTCCGCGCTCGGAACGAATTCCATATGCACTTACGTAACAGGTGCCATGTGAATGGTGATCATGGCACAAGCCTGAAGCCTGCACAGAGACCCATGAGCAAGCCAGATCCTGAGGCCCTACCTAGACTATGTTTTACCCCGTCAAAATGTGAGTCATCACACCATCGTAAGTCTTACCCAAAAAGGAATAGATAGAGGAAGTGGCCGGAAATTTACTATGAAAAGAAAAAACAAGAGCTATCATTAATCAGACTACCATTGGTATCATCTCAAACGAAACACTGCACACACTCTTACAGCGTGGAATGGAAAGTGTTTGGGCTTTTCCTGAAACAGAGATAAAGGAAAAGTGAAGAAAAGGAAAAGACAACTGGAGAGCAAGCAAGTTTGCCAAACCGTCTGTGTGTGTGTGTTTGTGGGCTGTTTGTTGATTGTTATCCAGATATGTCTGTGAGTTTGTCATGATATGTATAATATATGGGTGTTTTACTTTTTGTTGTTGTCACTGTTGTTGTTGTAGCTGTTATTGTCGGTCATCAGGCTGTGCGGATATGGGTGTATATGTATTAATGTATGTGTGTATGTCTGTGTGCGGGCATGTGGGTATATCATGTACATGCATTTACCGTTACTTGTTATTTTCATCTCGTACCTGCTTTTTCATCTACATACTCCTTTATTTTGTGTTTGTTTATTCACCTACTTACTTCTTATTGACTTACTTACTTATTTATTTACTTACTTACTTACTTACTTGCTTGCTTACTTACTTACTTACTTACTTTTTTACTTACTTATTCACTCACTTACTCACTTACTTACATTCCTACTATGATTAAGAATTGTCTTCGCCTAGGTGATAGACAGCTGAGCATTTGTGCACTGAGAGAGAGAGAGAGAGAGGGGGGGGGGAGAGAGAGAGAGGAGCTCCTTTATGCAACGTGTGAGCTGATAGTGTTTCATATGTGAAATTAAATCAGGTATGGTTATTGTTGATGTATACATGTGTATACGAACATGTGATGGTTGACTGTGATTTGTGTGGTGTGCGCGCTGTGTGTGTGTGGGGGGGGGGGGGGCAGGGGGTGAATGCAGCCGTGCATGTCTGTGTTTGAGTGGATAACTTTAACTCTTTGACTCCCAACCCTATACACCAACTGCAAAAACTTAACCCTTTGGTTCACTCAGCCTATCCACCAGCTTCCTGCAGGAAGTGCTGGATAGGCTGAGGGAATCAAAGGGTTAAGTTTTTGCTTTGCTACCTTTGTTGACAATGCAGTATGCTGATGGACAGGCTGCAGGTATCAAAGGGTTAAATGTTTAATTTGTGCGGGTTTTGCACGTGCTTAACTTAATACGAATCACAAGAACTTAGCATACATATTGTATGTCTTTGATTTTCTTTCTTCAGTAACTTCCAGTTGTCAAGTTAAATCGTGTACTTGACAGGCTTATGGGTGCGACCCAGATATACATTTTCCGTGGAGATCATATGGTTGAGTTCATTTCAATTAATTTGATATTGTAATGATTTTGTTTGTGTAACATATCTCCAGTTGTATGAATGACGAGTATCCAGTCGTATTGTTTTTATACTACCGGTGATGGATGTGCTTGCGATGTAAACACCTTTGAGTGTGTTTAACTAGGTGCAATGCACTTGTATCCATTATTATTAGAATTGTGATGTGTGAATGACCTCCTGACATAACTACTCAGTATTATGTATGGACAGAGAATGAGGGTGTACTTTTATTTTTGATGATTCTATTGTGTGATGTGATCAACAGTGACGCACTGACTCATATTCAAAGAGGGGAAACGTATCAGTTTTATTTCATTATTTCACAGCATGAGCCAGTGTGTGTGTGTGTGTGTGTGTGTGTGTGTGTGTGTGTGTGTGTGTGTGTAGTGTGTGTGTGTGTGTATGTGTGTTGGTGTGTGTGTGTTGTGTATGTGTGTGTGGTGTGTGTGTGTGTGTGTGTGTGTGATGTGGTGTGTGTGTGTGTGTGTATGTGTGTGTGTGTGTGTGTGTGTGTTGTGTGTGTGTGTTGTGTATGTGTGTGTGTGTGTGTATGTGTGTGTGTGTGGTGTGTGGTGTGTGTGTGTGTGTATGTGTTGTGTGTGTGTGTGTATGTGTGTGTGTGTGTGTGTGTTGTATGTTGTGTGTGTGTGTGTGTGTTGTGTATGTGTGTGTGTGTGTGTGTGTGTATGTGTGTGTGGTGTTGTTGTGTGTGTGGTGGGTGTGTGTGTGTGTGTGTGTGTGTTATGTGTATGTGTGTGTTGTGTGTGTGTGTGTGTGGTGTTGTGTGTGTGGTGGTGTGTGTGTGTGTGTGTGTGTATGGTGTTGTGTGTGTGTGTGTGTGTGTGTGTGTGTGTGTGTTGTTGTGGGTATGTGTGTGTGTGTGGTGTATGTGTGTGTGTTGTGTATGTGTGTGTGTGTGTGTGTGTGTGTGTTGGTGTTCGTTCGTTATTTCTTTGAAAGTCTATTCACATACGTGCTTTTAGACGATGAATGAATACATGAATGAATAAATAATTTTTTTTAAAAAACATAATAAGATGAGACAAAGAGGTGTGTATATGGGGTGAGTAAACCCATGAAATCATCAAGGCATTGTATCATATAAGGTTACATCGAATAATTCAACAAACATGAGAAAAACAATCAGAACAGTAGAACAATCAGGCTTCATCAGTTTGCTCAGGGTTAGGTGTATGTATGTATGCGTGCGTGCATGCGTGTGTGTGTGTGTGTTGTGTGTGTGTGTGTGTGTTGTGTGTGGTGTGTGTGTGTGTGTGTGTGTGTGTGTGTGTGTGTAATTTCCTATGTGTGTTTACGTATGTGTGCCTACGCGCGTATGTGTGTTTATATGTAAAAGAGAGAGCGAGCGAGTGAGAGAGAGAGAGAGAGAGAGAGAGAGAGAGAAGAGAGAGAGAACAAAAATAAACAGACTGATATACAGGCATAGAGCATTTCTATCACTATAAGCAACACAGCAAAATTGTGACAGATAGTCAAAACCTGCCAAAACAATTTCAGACTGAAAGAAAAGGAAAGCTACGTTAACAAAGAATAACATACAAAACACATATCTGGATTATACTCACTCAAAAAAAAAACAGAGAAACTTGATTGTAACGTCGTTCGTTGATGCTATCACTATCAGTATTTAACCCTTTGAATCCCGTACCCCATTCACCAACCGCAATAATTTAACCCTTTGATTCCCTCACTCAAGGAAAAAAAAACTGTCTCTTCCCTGCCCATCGTAATGCTTCAACGATTCTGGTGGCGCCAGTGTTTCCTACGTTCTGCTCCCCTCCCTCTCTCCCCTCCCTGTCTCCCCTCTTTCCCTCCCCTCCCTCTCTCCCCTCCACCTCTCCCCTCCATCTCTCCCTTACATCTCTCCCTTACATCTCTCCCTTACATCTCTCCCTTACATCTCTCCCCTCCATCTCTCCCTTACATCTCTCCCTTACATCTCTCCCTTACGTCTCTCCCCTCACCCTCTCTCCCCTACATCTCTCCCCTACATCTCACCCCTCCCTCTCTCCCCTCTTTCCCTCCCCTCCCTCTCTCCCCTCCACCTCTCCCCTCCATCTCTCCCTTCCCGCTCTCCCCTACATCTCTCCCCTACATCTCTCCCCTACATCTCACCCCTCCCTCTCTCCCTTCCCTCTCTCCCTACATCTCTCCCCTACATCTCACCCCTCCCTCTCTCCCCTACATCTCTCCCCTCCCTCTCTCCCCTTCCTCTCTCCCTTCCATCTCTCCCTTACATCTCCCCCTTCCTCCCCTCCCTCTCTCCCTCCCCCTCCCTCTCTCCCTCCCTACATCTCTCCCCTCCATCTCTCCCTTACATCTCTCCCTACATATCTCCCCTCCCTCTCCCCTCCCTCTCTCTCCTCCATCTCTCCCCTCCCTCTCTCACCTCCATCTCTCCCTTACATCTCTCCCCTACATCTCTCCCCTCCCTCTCCCCCTCCCTCTCTCTCCTCCATCTCTCCCCTCCCTCTCCTCCCCTCCCTCTCTCCCATCCCTCTCTCCCATCCCTCTCTCCCCTCCCTCTCTTCACTACATCTCTCCCCTCCACCTCTCCCCTCCATCTCTCCCTTACATCTCTCCCTTCCATCTCTCCCTTACATCTCTCCCCTACATCTCTCCCCTCACCCTCTCTCCCCTCCACCTCTCCCCTCCATCTCTCCCTTACATCTCTCCCCTACATCTCTCCCCTCACCCTCTCTCCCCTTCATCTCTCCCCTCCCTCTCTCCTCTACATCTCTCCCCTCACCCTCTCTCCCCTTCATCTCTCCCCTCCCTCTCTCCTCTACATCTCTCCCCTCACCCTCTCTCCCCTTCATCTCTCCCCTCCCTCTCTCCTCTACATCTCTTCCCTCACCCTCTCTCCCTTCATCTCTCCCCTCCCTCTCTCCTCTACATCTCTCCCCTCCTTCTCTCCCTCCGTCTCTCCCCTCCCTCTCTCCCTCCCTCTCCCTTACATCTCTCCCCTCCTCCTTCCCTCCCTCTCTCCCCTACATCTCTCCCTTACATCTCTCCCTCCTTCCTTCTCTCCCTCTCTCCCCTCCA
The DNA here is from genome assembly GCA_030674185.1 of Monoplex corrugatus. Classification (NCBI taxonomy): domain Eukaryota; kingdom Metazoa; phylum Mollusca; class Gastropoda; order Littorinimorpha; family Ranellidae; genus Monoplex; species Monoplex corrugatus. The sequence continues at coordinate 34,353,107 of JAPXFY010000027.1, read as the reverse complement.
TCTCTCCCCTCCCTCTCTCCCCTCCCTCTCTCCCCTACATCTCTCCCCTACATCTCTCCCCTCCTTCCTTCCCGTACACAGTTTCAAGACTTTGCCAGCACATGAGAATATGCACAGGCTCAAGGAATCTGCCAGATAATCTGTTGGTCCGATTTTTTTTATGTGGAACGTATACAGAATTGTCTGAGTTGAGTTGAATAGCTCTTAAATAGGAAAAAAAAACCTCGTAAGTCACTCACGCATTTATGTTCCCATCGATGATGATAATGATGATGATTATGATGATGATGACGACGATGACGACGACGAACGACGATGATGATAATGACGACGACGATGATGATGATGATGATGATGATGAAGTTGATGATGATGTGAAATCAATAACTATTGAAATCGCTCGCTAGTATGTCAGTGTGTTAACAACAGTGTCTTACAACCGTAGTCTGGGTCAATATGACAAACAGAGTTGTGAATTCACACACAGAGACCCACTTTTTAGGGACCTCGCCCAAAATGTCGTTGGCGCCCCTGTAGACGTTGAGAATGGCCACCAGCTCCTTGTTGGTCCTGATGGGGAACTCCTGACCCGTGAGGTTGATGAGGTACTTCCAGGTGACTGGCGCCGCCCACAAGGTCTGCATGCACAGTAGTTCCATATGCAGGACGCTGTAGTGACCCCAGACAACGTCCAAACGACTGCCTGACTCGTACACGTTGGGCAGACACTGCATCAGCGAACGGAGCTGTGGAGATATAATTTAGGCCATTACAGTATATAGGGACACACGATTTTGTTTGGAGTTTGTTCAAGAGGGACTCATCACACTCGGACATTCCACATGCGCTCCACCCAAATCTGTCAACAATGATCTGGAAGACTCTCTGAGCCTGCGATAAACCCTATGAGCGGGCAAGATCTTGAAATAAGGAAGGGAGAGGGGGATTTTTAAAACACTAAGGTGATATACCACCAGAAATGATGGAAACATTAAGATGGGCTGCAAACAATGTCAGTTTCAGTTTCAAGTGCCATTACTCACAAACGCATTGCAATTTCACTTAGTGCCTATTTCCAACTGGACGAAGCAACAGGGAAGTTTCAGTCTTTTTCACATAGTTTTTGTATCTGGTGTTTGTTTGTTTATAATCTTACGCTTGACAAAGGCCAACTGGCCAAAACTTTGCGCCTGTCTTGTCTTGTTATAATAAATACGCGTTCGTATTCTATTTTTGTGTTTTCCTGGTTCCTGTTTGCTTAAACGCGGGCAGTCACACTTGTTTTGGACAGATGTTGTGTATGTTTTGAAATAATTATAGCTCTGACATGGCTCCGTGCAGTCGGTGGGCTTTAACCCCCTGCATCCTGTTCATCAGCATCCCGCATTGTCAATCATGCTAGCCAAGCAAAAACTTAACTCTTTGACTCCTTCACCATATCCATCAGTTTCCTGCAGGAAGCTTGTGGATAGGGTGAAGGAGTCAAAGAGTTAAGTTTTGGCAGTTGGTAGATAGGGCGTAGGAGTCAAAGGGTTAAACAAGAAGAATAAGAATAACATTTCATGTCAAAGGCTGTTATCTTTCTCTCGAAGAGTGTTTGGTTTAAAGTCTGGCACTGGAAAGTTAGTGTGGGTGTGGTGGGCCGGGAGGAATTATGTTTTCTGCCCTACGGTACGGGTCAGGTCGTGTCTACGAGACCGCGGAATGGTCCGTGTTGGCAAGGTCGGTTCCATACTTCAGCACCGTTTACCGCGTTGACAAAAGAAGGAAAAAACAAACAAACAAAAATCAAAAAAAAAAAAAAGTCAAAAGCGAGGAAATAAAAAAAATACAGATTGTAAACAACTGTTGTGTGAAGGGTGTCACTACAAGCAGTCGAGAAAAAGACAAGCAAAAACTACAGATCACGAAGTGTTGTGACAACGAGGGGAAAGGATATGGGGGGTGGGGGTGGGGATGGGGGTGGGGGAGGGGCTGACATAACAGAGATAGAGAAAAATGGCTAACACAGTTCCAGCTCAAAGTCCTTACATTTGATTTAAACACGACCTACTGGTTTATTTGTTTTGACCACTTTGAAAATGGTACATTGTTATGAGTGCTACAGATTTATTCATTTGTTTTTGATGCATGCATGGAAAGAGAGCACCGGGTAGACCCAGGGAGAAAATGCTGGACGGACTTGCAGAGTGGTTGGGGACGAGGAGGGTGGGGGAGATGCTTGGGGCAACGAGAGATAGAGACAGATGGAAGTCCATGATCGCCAACGCCATGCGGCAGGGCACCTGATGATGTGGATGATGCATGGTATTGACAGAGAGATGTACTTTTGCTCTCTCTCTCTCTTTCTCTCCCTCTCTCTCTCTCCTTCTCTCTCTCTCCCTCTCTCTTCCTCCTCCCTCCCTCCCTCCGAGTCGTTTGCCATAGCGTTTGAGGTGAAGATGTATTTGTCCATTCAAATTAAATCTTTTCAGTCACGACTGAATGTAAACAGACAAGCGACACGTAGTTTGTTTGTGAGACGTAAAAATCATTCTTGGATTTCAGTTTGTATGAACAGACGCTGCGTCTTCACACAGAATGCTGAATTGCTTTGGTTACATTTCAAGTGTGTGTGCGTGCGTGCGTGCGTGCGTGTGTGTGTTGTGTGTGTGTGTGTGTGTGTGTGTGTGTGTGTGTGTGTGTGTGT
>JAPXFY010000027.1:34340418-34345418 GCA_030674185.1 Monoplex corrugatus | reverse complement strand
GTTGATGTTGATTGGCATATGCAAGGCTGACAGACCAGGTGAATCTAAATCTTTGTTTCTAGATTTCCGAAGAATGAAAAAAGACGAAAACAGTAGATTGCAGCACCGAAGAGGGACAAGTTCCAAGTCACTGAATACTCCAGGATATGTGCAGATAATTTTGAAGAATCCTGTTTTGATCGCACTGGCTAAACCACCCGCCTGAAAGACACTGCCGTTCGCTTGCAGAAAATAAGTTGCAAACCTGTTTCTGAACTTGGTATAAACAGTAGACACTCGATTTTTAATTCAAATAGGCCAAAGTCCGTTATGAAAGTTGTGAACAATAGCCATCACAAATATTATATACATAACGCATCTTCGTATCTTAGAAGTATACACTGGTACAACCGAGTTATATCATATATGACTTATGTTTGTGATACAGTTTTTCCTAGTCTCTTTTGACATTTGTATAGAAATATTGCAAGTTTTTTTTTTATATCTTCATCTCTGGACAAAAAATTAAAAAAAACTTATTTTATATCTAGATGGAATTTATTTATACATAAATCATTTCATCTCTCTCTCTCATGTGAATATTTATGTCATTTGTGGAAAACACCACAGAAAGACAGTGCAATTCTTTTTGTGTTGTGATAGTTTTTCCTAGTCTCTTCTGACATTTGTATAGAAATATTGCAAGCTTTTTGTTATCTTCTTCATCTCTGGACAAAACATTTATAAAAAAAAAATGACAATTTTTATATTTAGATGGAATTCATTCATACATAAATCATTTCATCTCTGTCTCTCTCAGGTAAATATTTATGTCATTTATGGAAAACATCACAGAAAGACAAAGTGCGATTCTTTTTGTGTTGTCCAGCTTTAAGAGATCTCAGAGTAAAATCGACTGCATAGAAAAACACATTCAGCCAAAAATATTACAATAATCCATATAATTTTACAGTGTCAGATTGAATTTACTCATGTGGAGTATGGCGTCTGCCGTTTGTATATTAATAGGACTGATCAGTATACATACCATAAATGTGTTACTTGTTTAATGTTGACGCTAGCTGCAATCAATTTCTTTGATCTGATTAGTTGTAATTATCAAAGTATTTCGTTTATGGGTCAGGACACTTACCCCACTTTTCTTTGTTCATTTACTTCTGATATTAAGCCCATGTTCCCCCGAAAATCAGAGGCTTTGGTCTTTTTCAGAATAAATATCATGATACGTGAATCGTGAATCTCTGTGTTCGTGTTCGTGTTCGTGTTCGTGTTCGTGTGTTGTGTTGTGTGTGTGTGTGTGTGTGTGTGTGTGTGTAGTGTGTGTGTGTGTGTGTGTGTGTGTGTGTGTGTGTGTGTGTGCGTATGTGTATGGGGCGTGGCGGCGTCATGTGTTGTGCGCGGCGCTGCGCGATGTGTGTGGTGTTGTGTGTGTGTGTGTGTGTGTGTGTACGAGGAAGAGAGAGCCAAACTTTACACACACAAACACACACGCACACACACACACACATACACATACACGTGTTCGCGTGCGCATACACACACACACACACACACACACACACACACACACACACATACGCACACACACACACACACACACACACACTTTTCTTTGTTCATTTACTTCTGATATTAAGCCCATGTTCCCCCCTAAAGTCAGAGACTTTGGTCTTTTTCAGAATAAATATGATACGTGAATCGAGAATCTCTGTGTTCGTGTTCGTGTTCGTGTTCGTGTTCGTGTTCGTGTTCGTGTTGTGTGTGTGTGTGTGTGTGTGTGTGTGTGTGTGTGTGTGTGTGTGTGTGTGTGTGTGTGTGTGTGTGTGTATGTATATGTGTGTGTGTGTGCGTATGTGTATGTGCGCGGGCGCGCGCGCCCATGTGTGTGTGTGTGTGTGTGTGTGTGTGTGTGTTGTGTGTACGAGGAAGAGAGAAACAAACTTTACACACACAAACACACACGCACACACACACACACACACATACACATACACGTGTTCGCGTGCGCATACACACACACACACACACACACACACACACACACACACGCGGCCGCGACACACACACACACACATTCACTCACTCACTCACTCACCATAAGCACGCTAATAATGGGTCAACGGAGAATTCTTTAAAAAAAGATATTTCTGACGGTACAGCCTGGCTTTCCCCTCTGTCCTTCACTCATTTTCACAGTGTAAACAACAGGCAGCTGAGTGCAGGTAGGTCTCCAACATGGCGGCCACTTGGAGTTCGCGGTGGGGCCCTTCGTGTCAACGCTCGCAGACAGCGTGCGCAGTCTACATAATTATAAGACGTCTGTGTTGAATACCTATTGAGTCACTTGCCTGTTAACTGTGCTCTTCGTTCGTGTAAGAACGTACGTGCTTTGCTCTCAAGAGTTCGTTCTTTGATTTAACGTCTTTTCACTATAAGTGATATTAGACTCTCAGAGTGTGGATATGTGTGTGTATGTGTGGGTGATGTGCGTGTGGGGTGATGTGTTTGCGGGAGAGGGTGGTGGTGTGTGTGTGTGCGTATGTGCTTGTGCGGTAAGGTCAAGGGCCAGGTATCGAAATCCTGCCTCCCCCCTCCCCCAACTAAGATTTTTGCATATCATGTGTTTTAGTTAACCTGACACATAATTGTTTCGTATCTTTTCGTTTCTTTTTTATTTTTGTTTTGTTTTGTTTTTGTTTTTTCAGATGAAATCCCCTGTAGTAAACACTTTTGAAAGGGGTGGGTGGTTTCGCAACGTGCTGGAAGTCATAATCGACCGTGGGCCCACTGAAACACCCTTACTTTCTTTTGCACCCCCCCCCCCCCCCGCCAATTCCCCGAGGATTATATGAGTGTCAAGCTCGCTAAGGCTTGAGATAGAAAAGAGAGACAGAGAAACAGACCTATCAGCACTAACACCCCCTTTCACTAACTAAATAAGGAAATCACTGTACAAAATACATTTACATAAATTGTATTAAATCACAAACAACACAACATGACGCACCATACATACATATCATAAACACAAATATCACACCACTCGAGGTGGCACCAAGGAAAAAGACATTGCATTAACACATTTCGAATCCTCAAGGAAAACAAATAAAAAGACAAATGAAATAAGTTTCTTCCTGTTTTTCAGATCTAAGTGTTCCCCATGCCAAATCAAGAAATCACTCAGCCCAGCTGCACGGTGGTCTGCAACCACGGAGTACCGGCAAGATTAAATACTGACAGAAGAAGAAAGCAAAAAGACTGATTTTGACATTCAGAAAGATTAATGTGAAGAGAGAAAATATAGAAGTCGAGAAGCTGGAGGATGCAAATAATCGCCTGAGTGTTAGAAAAACATTTATCTTTCATTGTAGTTATACTCATCTCTAATGTGGTTTCAAAAGTAGATTTATACTCAACTAGTGCTAAACAGAAGAATGTTAGTAAAAGCACTTATTTATGTTCATTGTACTTACACATATCCCTAATGTTATTGTAAAAGCAGATAGCTCTAACAGTACCAAATACAAGAATGTTAGATAAAACACTTATCTTTCATTGTTCTTGCTCTTCTTGCACGTGTCACCACAGTAGTGATCACCAAATGGAAGAGACAATTCTTGTACTTCAAGACTGCCAATGATTTATTATTTGATTTGGAATCAAAAGGATGGTAGTATTTGAAACCACAAATCCCCCTGCTGTGGTGGTCGTGATGAATTGCATCAGCATTTCATTAGCTTATCAATTAGAATTATGAGGTAAAACCTATTGGCTGGTCATCATGGCTTTGTGTGAAAGAAAAAGAGGGAGGGAGAGATAGAGAAGGAAGGGTGGCAGAGGCAGAAGAGAGAGAGAGAGAGAGAGAGAGAGATGATTTAGATTTTAAAGTGATAGTATGTTTATACACCATAACAGAAACGCACACATACATAATCTGCTCTCAGATACATACATATCTATGGGCAATCAAATCAGGTTTCCTCTCACTGGGTCCAGCAGATAGGCTAGACAAAAGTCTGATAAAAGCATCTGGCTTGCTAGTTAAAATAGGAATTGCAGAGTTATTATACCTAATGTATATGATGAAAAATGTGGCAGTATATTTTAAGTGTTTAAGGACCGGTGTTCTTTGAAAGGATATTATTACACATCCATAATACTATTGTGGTACTGTGGTAGACAGCAGAATGTTAAAAAAAACATTACCTTTCATTGTAATTACACTTATCTTTAATGTTGTTGTAAAAGCAGATTTATACTCAACCAGTGCTAAATAGAACAGTTTTTCCCCTGCTCTTTTGCTTTCGGTCATCTTTTCCCATCGTTTATTTTCTGCCTTGTTGACCCATTCTCCTGTATGTTTTGTACAAAGCCTTCTGTATTTGTTCTCTTAGGACTGATAAGTGGGCACATGTACATGTATTAACTGCATAGATTTGATTTTATCAAGATTTTGCGCTATATAAATATTGTAATTATTATTATTATTATTTTTGACTCTAAAAAACTTGATGTTTTAGTGTACTTAAGTGTTCATATATTTGTATTCAGGTTTATTTGTTCAAAGCCTGTGATGATAAATTGGAGGGAGTGGTCAACGCTATGGACATATCTTTAGATTATGTGTGCATCGACATGTGTGCCTAATTGTCTTTTCCAGCTTATTTTTTCAGGTTCGAAGAGCTGTTGAGGTGATTATAGCCCTGATATAGCTCTCCGCAGTCGGCTGGGCTTTAGACAGTAAAGATAATAATGACCACGGATACGATTAATCTTTTGTACAACTGACTAAGACATCATCAATTGTGATCGAAAATATGGACAATCCTTTTTTCTTCGAACTGATTAATTTACACCCCGTTAATTATGATCATAACTACGGATACTATCTTGTACCATTGGTAACGACTCTAGCAGTTGTGGTCACGAACAGGGACAGCTCCTTGTACAACTAACAACCCACCCGTTATGTTCATGATTATTATTTCCCGAAAGAAGAA
>JAPXFY010000027.1:34327918-34330418 GCA_030674185.1 Monoplex corrugatus | reverse complement strand
ATAACAACAAACAGGTATAACAACAAACAGGGTATAACAACAAACAGGTATAACAACAAACAGGTATAAACAACAAACAGGTATAACAACAAACAGGGTATAACAACAAACAGGGTATAACAACAAACAGGGTATAACAACAAACAGGTATAACAACAACAGCGTATAACAACAAACAGGTATAACAACAAACAGGTATAACAACAAACAGGTATAACAACAAACAGGGTATAACAACAACAGGGTTATAACAAACAAACAGGTATAACAACAACACAAGCGTTATAACAACAAACAGGTATAACAACAACAGGGTATAACAACAAACAGGTATAACAACAACAGGGTATAACAACAAACAGGGTATAACAACAAACAGGGTATAACAACAAACAGCGTATAACAACAACAGGGTATAAAACAACAGCGTATAACAACAAACAGGTATAACAACAAACAGGGTATAACAACAACAGCGTATAACAAACGGGTATAACAACAAACAGGTATAACAAAACACACGGTATAACAACAAAACAGGTATAACAACAAACAGGTATAACAACAACAGGTATAACAACAAACAGGGTATAACAACAAACAGGTATAACAACAACAGGTATAACAACAACAGGGTATAACAAAACAGGTATAACAACAAACAGGTATAACAACAAACAGGGTATAACAACAAACAAGTATAACAACAAACAGGGTATAACAACAAAAGGTATAACAACAACAGGGTATACAACAAACAGGTATAACAACAAACAGGTATACAAACATCAAAACAGGTATAAACAAAACAGGGTATAACAACAAACAGGGTATAAAACAAACAGGGTATATACAACAACAGGTATACAACAAACAGGGTATAACAACAAACAGGTATAACAACAAACAGGGTATAACAACAAACAGCGTATAACAACAAACAGTGTATAACAACAAACAGGTATAACAACAAACAGGGTATAACAACAAACAGGTATAACAAACATAAAACAAGGTATAACAACAAACAGCGTATAACAACAAACAGGGTATAACAACAAACAGCGTATAACAACAAACAGGGTATAACAACAAACAGGTATAACAAACAGGTATACAACAAACAGGTATACAACAAACAGGGTTAACAACAAACAGGTATAACAACAAACAGGTATAACAACAAACAGGTATAACAACAAACAGGTATAACAACAAACAGTGTATAACAACAAACAGGTATAACAACAAACAGGTATAACAACAACAGGGTTATAACAACAACAGGTATAACAACAAACAGGTATAACAACAAACAGGTATAACAACAAACAGCGTTAACAACAAAAAGGTATAACAACAAACAGGTATAACACAAACAGGTATAACAACAAACAGGTATAACAACAAACAGGGTATAACAACAAACAGGTATAACAACAAACAGGGTATAACAACAAAAAAGGTATAACAACAACAGGTATAACAACAAACAGTGTATAACAACAAACAGGTATAACAACAAACAGGGTATAACACAACAGGTATAAAACAACAGGTATAACAACAAACAGGTATAACAACAAACAGGTATAACAACAACAGGGTATAACAACAAACAGGTATAACAACAAACAGGTATAACAACAAACAGGGTATAACAACAACAGCGTATAACAACAAACAGGTATAACAACAACAGGGTATAACAACAAACAGTGTATAAACAAACAGGTAACAACAAACAGCGTATAACAACAAACAGGTATAACAACAATAACAAAGGGTATAACAACAAACAGGTATAACAACAACAGGGTATAACAACAACAGGTATAACAACAACAGGTATAACAACAAACAGGGTATAACAACAAAGCGTATAACAACAAACAGGTATAACAACAAACAGGTATAACAACAAACAGTGTATAACAACAAACAGGGTATAACAACAAACAGGTATAACAACAAACAGTGTATAACAACAAACAGTATAACAACAAACAGCGTATAACAACAACAGGTATAACAACAACAGGGTATAACAACAAACAGTATAACAACAACAGGGTATAACAACAACAGGTATAACAACAAACAGCGTATAACAAAACAAGGTATAACAACAAACAAGGTATAACAACAACAGGGTATAACAACAACAGGGTATAACAACAAACAGTATAACAACAAACAGGTATAACACAAACAGGGTATAACAACATACAGGGTATAACAACAAACAGGTATAACAACAAACAGGTATAACAACAAACAGGGTATAACAACAAACAGGTATAACAACAAACAAGGTATAACAACAAACAGGGTATAACAACAAACAGCGTATAACAACAAACAGGTATAACAACACACAGCGTATAACAACAAACAGGTATAAAAACAAACAGCGTATAACAACAAACAGGGTATAACAACAAACAGGGTTAACAACAAACAGCGTATAACAACAACAGGGTATAACAAACACAGGTAA
>JAPXFY010000027.1:34160846-34327818 GCA_030674185.1 Monoplex corrugatus | reverse complement strand
ACCCAAACAAACACTCCTGTCCCCAAACGAGAAGAAAACGGGAAAAATAAAAAGATGAACAAAACTGCCGTGACAGTAGTACTTGGACTGAATTAACAGGCGTCTCAGATCCTCAAGGGCTGGACAACATAGAATAAAGTGAATTTCATTATCAGTAACACTGTTACATAATGGGCATTCTGTTGCCTCTTTATCACGTCTTTTATATCTTAATATATGCACTGATAAGTCAGACAAACCAAACCTAAATCTTGTGAACACATATCTAATAAATCTGTTAAAGTCCAACAATAAATATGCTTCTACCTCATGTGACTGCTCAAACTTTCTATATTGTGCAAACTCTCGTCAGCGAATTTAGTGTTTTTCAGAGTCTGCACCCAGTTAACCAACCTGCGTTAATTACAGAGTACCTCACTAAGTCTGACGTCTGCAAATTGATGTTAAGTCATCATGCCTCTGGCAGGTATAGACTTTAGGGTACGTTGTGGTGGATAAATTTTATGGCCAAGCGGGCTAATTTTCAGTTAGCCATGACTCCTCGTGTGTTGACAGTTAGGACCCGTGTAGCCGGTGTCATGGTAGGGTTGGTCCTCATGTCATTTTTCTACAGTGATCTGTTACTTCGTTGCGGCAATGTGGAGCCGAACCCCGGGCCGAGGTCAAACCAAAGCAGAGAGAGAGAGAGAGACAGAGAGACAGAGACAGAGAGACAGAGACAGAGAGAGACAGAGAGAGACAGAGAGATAGAGAGACACAGAGAGAGAGACACAGAGAGAGAGACACAGAGAGAGAGACACACAGAGAAAGAGACAGAGAGAGAGAGACAGAGAGAGACAGAGAGAAAGTAGCTAGAAATGTAAACATAAAAAGCTAGAAATGTGTCAAATGAAGTATGTAATTATGTATTGTCGAGCGATTTTATGTGTAGCGAAATTTCATAAAAATCTCAACACCAACAACAATAACAAAAAGAAAGCAACACACATATTTGCATACAACATAATAGGTTGAATAAAAACAAAGTAAAACAAAACAAAAAACAGACATGCCTCTACAACTCTGAGGTCTTACTGATATACAAGCTAAATTGTCCAGAGAAGCAAACACTAGAATATATACATCGCATATGGCACTTTAACAAAATGTGATTGCACTAAGCGTATATTTACATGTTTATATCACCGTACAGCAACCAGCACAAAGTCATGCACATGCACCAGGCCACAGGAAAACCCAGGCACTATGACAAATTGTAAAAAAAATCAATGAAAATGTTTGAACTGCCCATTAAAAGACAAGCATGCAGGCAATACAGATCGTGTCTATAATGAAGAAGAAAAAGATAAAAGACCAGTGAAGAAGGGAATAAAGAGCACTCAAAAAAGACTGAAAAGAAACACTGTACTCCCCCCCCCCCCCCCAAAAAAAAAGAAAAGGCTGTTCTACGTACCTACATGCAAATAAGGTTAAAAAATGCATTAAGAGTCATGAAAAACTGGAGATGGTCCTGGAACAGACGGATTTGAGGCTCAATTCTATAGTCTCAGGCTGAATTCTATACTCTCAGTCCGAATTCTATACTCTCAGGCTGAATTCTATATTCTATAGTCTCAGGCTGAATTCTATATTCTATAGTCTCAGGCCAAATTCTATAGTCTCAGGCTGAATTCTGTAGTAACAGGCCGAATTCTATAGTCTCAGGCCGAATTCTTTAGTCTCAGTCTGAATTCTATAGTCTCAATGCTGAATTCTATAGTCTCCAGGCTCAGTTGTATAGTCTCAAGACTGATTTCTAAAGTCTCAGGCCGAATTCTATAGTCTCAGGCCGAATTCTATAGTCTCAAGGCTGAATTCTTTTAGTCTCAGGCCGAATTCTACAGTCTCACCCCGAAGTCTATAGTTTCAGGCCGAATTCTATAGTCTCAAGGCTGATTTCTAAAATCTCAGGCTGAATTCTTTAGTCTCAGGCCGAATTCTATAGTCTCAAGGCTGAATTCTATAGTCTCAAGGCTGAATTCTATAGTCTCAGGCCGAATTCTATAGTCTCAAGGCTGAATTCTAAAGTCTCAGGCCGAACTCTATAGTCTCAGGCCGAATTCTATAGTCTCAGGCCGAATTCTATACATATAGTCTCAAGGCTGAAGTCTTTAGTCTCTGGCTGAATTCTTTAGTCTCAGGCCGAATTCTATAGCCTCAGACCGAATTCTACTCAGGCCGAGTTCTATAGTCTCAGGCCGAATTCTATAGTCTCAAGGTTGAAGTCTTTAGTCTCTGGCTGAATTCTTTAGTCTCAAGCTGAATTTTATAGTCTCAAGGCTGAATTCTAAAATCTCAGGCTGATATCTATAGTCTCAAGGCTGAATTCTTTAGTCTCAGGCCGAATTCTATAGCCTCAGACCGAATTCTATAGTCTCAAGTCGAGTTCTATTGTCTCAAGGCTGAATTCTTTAGTCTCAGGCCGAATTCTATAAGCCTCAGGCCGAATTCTATAGTCGCAGGCTGAATTCTTTCGTCTCAGGCCGAATTCTATACTCTCGGGCTGAATTTTAAAATCTCAGGCCGAATTCTAAAGTCTTGGGCTGAATTCTAAAGTCTCAGGCTGAATTCTATAGTCTCAGGCCGAATTCTATAGTCTCAGGCCGAATTCTTTAGTCTCAGGCTGAATTCTGTAGTCTTTTGGAAAAGACTTGGTCCTTTTGTTGTTCGATGTTTAAATCAAGCTTCAATGATGGAAACTTTCAGCATCTCAACCGAGAGACTTTATAACCTTTATCCAGAAACCCGATAAAATAAAGATAGTATATAACAAATATTAGAGATATATCTCACTACTAAACATATATGAGATTGGGGCCACATGTAATGCAAATAAAAATAAGACAATACTTCCAAATTTACAATGTGAAGATCAGACAAGGTTTGTTGCAAACAAGCATCTAACAGATAATGTAAGGATTATTTATGACACGATCACCTTTTAGATATGACAAAACTAACGCTTCCTTTGCCTTGACTTCGAGAAAGATTTTGGCCATTATTATTTGAAAATTTTAGATTTGTATAAATGGATAGAAACTTACAAAAACAAAATCAATGGTTATAGTAAATAGTCGGACTTGGAACTGGTTTCACGTAGAAAGAGCCTGTAGAGAAGGTAACCCATTTTCTCTCCATTTATTTCTGTGTCAAAACACTGGCAATCAGTAGAAGAGAAGACAAGAGATATAACAGTCATTATGAGATCAAATCTGCAGACGATGCTCAGCTGATGAATAACAAAGTTACAATTTCTTTCGAGAAATGTGCTCATCCTGTGAAGAACCAGGCCCACCCCAGCAAATGTGAACAATTTTTCAAGCTTGCTTTTAGTTCTTTTTTGACAAAACACAAATGTATACATTGTTTGCTGAACATTATTACAATATCATTGAGAAACTTGAACAAGATTTGTATACAATGGATTGAGCAAGACTCGTATACATACCTCATATCTATTAGTCTGTTATGTTTTTAATTGATTGTTTTTTTGTTTTTTTGTTTGTTTGTTTGTTTGTTTGTTTGTTTGTTTGTTTGTTTATTTTAAATTCATTTGTATTTGCCCTCAGCAAAAAGTCAACGATAAAAGCATTAGCAAAGCAAGATTATACGCATGAGACCCAACGTTCAAAACACATGCAAAACTCCAACATCTTCAACAAAGGTTCTACGTGCATGAATTTACAGTCATTTTCAATTACGTATAAGACAAACATTCAAATTTAAACAGGAAGTTCATACACAAACCATGCATACATCTCGTAAAGAAGCCCAATGTCACATCAAACTTCATCTGAAACCAGGGACAGATATGGCAACCATTTTTCTCTAAAAGAGTATGAATTCTAGCTCAGTTGTGCATTATATTCTTCTATTTGATATTGTTAGTAAGATATTTATGTAAAAGAAACAGTGAACAATTAAGTAGTAGAAGTAGTGGTGGTGGACCAAAAGAACACGTGCAGAACTAGGCCCACCCCACCAGCAGTAAGAAAGCAGGCGGCCACGATGTTGAAGCCAAAGGCCCAACCCAGTTTGCCGTAGGCCGAGTACATTGCATCGTTGTTCAAGTCCGTAGCGTACAGGGCACACCCCACTACCATGAAGAGTGCTGAAACACACACACACCACACACACACACACACACACACACACACACACACACACACACAGACGCGCGCGCGCACCACACACACACACACACACACGCGTATATATATATGTATATATATAATACATATATATATATATGTATATAAAAGATATATATATATGTGTGTGTGTGTGTGTGTATGTGTGTGTGTGTGTGCGTGCGTGTGTGTATGTGTGTGTACACACATGTATATATACATATATATGTATATATATGTATATACATACATATGTATGTACATGTATGTATAACCATCTTCATTTCCTCTGCCGCATGGCGTTGGTGACCACCATGGCCTCCCACAAGAATCTGCCCCCTGTCGCTGCAAGTACATCTCCCACCCTCTCTGTCTTCAGACACCCTGCAAGTCCGTCCAATATTTTGTCCCTGGGTCTACCTGGTGTTCTCTTTCCCTCTTTCTTTCCTGTTGTGACTAGGTGTTCTAATTCCCCTTTCCTCATGAATGTTGCTTGTCTTTTCCTGATCTTCTTTATTAATGATCTTCTTGTGACTGCCTCCTTCAAGACTGTCTCGTTTGTTTTCTTTGCGCGATGGAGCCGCAGTTGTGATTATCTGTGGTCAGTTGGTCTGACAGAAGTCTGAATGTCGTGTTGGGCCTGGTCCCATGGTACACTGAAGGAGGGAAGACGTTGATGTTTTCCGTGTGTGCAGACCCTGGTCACCAACTCCTGTTAGAAGGTGGAGGTCTGGCCGTGACAGTCAGAGATAATCAAACTAAAACAGTCAGAGATAAGCAAACTAAAACAGTCAGAGATAAGCAAACCAAAACAGTCAGAGATAAGCAAACTAAAACAGTCAGAGATAAGCAAACTAAAACAGTCAGAGATAAGCAAACTAAAACAGTCAGAGATAAGCAAACTAAAACAGTCAGAGATAAGCAAACAAAACAGTCAGAGATAAGCAAACTAAAACAGTCGAGATAAGCAAACTAAAACAGTCAGAGATAAGCAAACTAAAACAGTCAGAGATAAGCAAACTAAAACAGTCAGAGATAAGCAAACAAAACAGTCAGAGATAAGCAAACTAAAACAGTCAGAGATAAGCAAACTAAAACAGTCAGAGATAAGCAAACAAAACAGTCAGAGATAAGCAAACTAAAACAGTCAGAGATAAGCAAACTAAAACAGTCAGAGATAAGCAAACAAAACAGTCAGAGATAAGCAAACAAAACATCGAGATAAGCAAACTAAAACAGTCAGAGATAAGCAAACTAAAACAGTCAGAGATAAGCAAACTAAAACAGTCAGAGATAAGAAAACCCAAAACAGTCAGAGATAAGCAAACTAAAACAGTCAGAGATAAGCAAACTAAAACAGTCAGAGATAAGCAAACTAAAACAGTCAGAGATAAGCAAACTAAAACAGTCAGAGATAAGCAAACTAAAACAGTCAGAGATAAGCAAACCCTAAAACAGTCAGAGATAAGCAAACTAAACAGTCAGAGATAAGCAAACTAAAACAGTCAGAGATAAGCAAACTAAAACAGTCAGAGATAAGCAAACTAAAACAGTCAGAGATAAGCAAACTAAAACAGTCAGAGATAAGCAAACCAAAACAGTCAGAGATAAGCAAACAAAACAGTCAGAGATAAGCAAACTAAAACAGTCAGAGATAAGCAAACTAAAACAGTCAGAGATAAGCAAACTAAAACAGTCAGAGATAAGCAAACTAAAACAGTCAGAGATAAGCAAACCTAAAACAGTCAGAGATAAGCAATAAAAGTCGGATAAGCACTAAAAGTCAGAGAAAGCAACTAAACAGTCAAGATAAGCAACAAACATAGAGATAAGCAAATAAAACAGTCAAGAAAAAAAAAACAAAAAAAGCAAACAAAAGCAGATAAACAACAGTCGAGATAAGCAAACTAAACAGTCAGAGATAAGCAACAAAACAGCAGATAAGCAACTAAAACAGTCGATAAGCAAACAAAACAGAGAGATAACAACAAACAGTCAGAGAAAGCAAACAAACGTCAGAGATAAGCAAACAAACAGTCGAGATAAGCAAACAAAAAGTAAGATAAGCAAAAAACATCAGAATAAGCAAACAAACAGTCGAGATAAGCAACTAAAACATCAGATAAGCAACAACAGTCAGAGATAAGCAAACTAAACAGTCAGAGATAGCAAACAAAACAGTCAGAGATAAGCAAACAAAACATCGAGATAGCAAACAAAAATGTCAAAAGAGAAGCAACTAAAACAGTCAGAGATAGCAAACAAACAGTAGGAAGCAAACTAAAACATCAGAGATAAGCAAACAAACAGTCAGAATAAGCAAACAACATAGAGATAAGCAACAAACATCAGAGATAACAAACTAAAACAGTCAGAGTAAGCAACTAAACAAGAGATAAGCAACAAACTCAGAGATAAGCAAACTAAAACATCAGAGATAAGCAACCAAAACATAGAGATAAGAACTAAAACGTCAGAGATAAGCAAACTAAACAGCAGAGATAAGCAAACTAAAACAGTCAGAGATAAGCAAACTAAAACAGTCAGAGATAAGCAAACAAAACATCAGAGATAAGCAAACTAAAACAGTCAGAGATAAGCAAACAAACAGTCAAGATAAAAGCAAACTAAAACAGTAGAGATAAGCAAACAAAACAGTCAGAGATAAGCAAACTAAAACAGTCAGGATAAGCAAACAAAAGCAGAGATAAGCAAACAAAACAGTAAGATAAGCAAACAAAACAGTCAGAGATAAGAAACTAAAACTAAGATAAGCAAACAAAACAGTCAGAGATAAGCAAACTAAACAGTAGAGATAAGCAAACAAACAGTCAGAGATAAGCAAAAACAGTCAGAGATAAGCAAACAAAACATCAGAGATAAGCAAACTAAAACAGTCAGAGATAAAAACTAAAACAGTCAGAGATAAGCAAACTAAAACAGTCAGAATAAGCAAACAAAACTAAGATAAGCAACAAAACGTCAGAGATAAGCAAACAAACAGTCAGAGATAAGCAAACAAACAGTCAGAAAAGCAAACAAACATAGAGATAAGCAAACTAAAACATAAGATAAGCAAACAAAACAGTCAGAGATAAGCAAACTAAAACATAGAGATAAGCAAACAAACAGTCAGATAAGCAAACTAAAACATAGAGATAAGCAAACAAAAGTCAGATAAGCAAACTAAAACGTCAGAGATAAGCAAACTAAAACATAGAGATAACAAAAACCAAAAAGTCAGAGATAAGCAAACTAAAACAGTCAGAGATAAGCAAACTAACATCAGAGATAAGCAAACAAAACAGTCAGAGTAAGCAAACAAAACAGTCAGAGATAAGCAAACAAAACAGTCAGAGATAAGCAAACTAAAACAGTCAGAGTAAGCAAACAAAACAGTCAGAGATAAGCAAACTAAAACAGTCAGAGATAAGCAAACAAAACAGTCAGAGATAAGCAAACAAAACAGTCAAGATAAGCAAACAAAACAGTCAGAGATAAGCAAACAAAACAGTCAGAGATAAGCAAACAAAACAGTCAGAGATAGCAAACCAAAACAGTCAGAGATAAGCAAACCAAAACAGTCAGAGATAAGCAAACTAAAACAGTCAGAGATAAGCAAACCAAAACAGTCAGAGATAAGCAACCCAAAACAGTCAGAGATAAGCAAACAAAACAGTCAGAGATAAGCAAACTAAAACAGTCAGAGATAAGCAAACCAAAACAGTCAGAGATAAGCAAACAAAACAGTCAGAGATAAGCAACTAAAACAGTCAGAGATAAGCAAACAAAACAGTCAGAGATAAGCAAACCAAAACAGTCAGAGATAAGCAAACAAAACAGTCAGAGATAAGCAAACAAAACAGTCAAGATAGCAAACTAAAACAGTCAGAGATAAGCAAACTAAAACAGTCAGAGATAAGCAAACAAAACAGTCAGAGATAAGCAAACAAAACAGAGAGATAAGCAAACAAAACATAGAGATAAGCAAACAAAACAGTCAGAGATAAGCAAACAAAACATCAGATAAGCAACTAAAACAGCAAGATAAGCAAACCAAACAGTCAGAGATAAGCAAACTAAAACAGTCAGAGATAAGCAACTAAAACAGTCAGAGATAAGCAAACAACAGTCAGAGTAAGCAAACTAAAACAGTCAGAGATAAGCAAACCAAAACAGTCAGAGATAAGCAAACAAAACAGTCGAGATAACAAACAAACAGTCAGAGATAAGCAAACAAACAGTCAAGATAAGCAAACAAAACATAAGATAAGCAAACAAAACATCAGAGTAAGCAAACAAAAAGTCAGAGATAAGCAAACAAAACAGTCAGAGATAAGCAAACAAAAACAGAGATAAGCAAACCAAAACAGCAGGATAGCAAACAAACAGTCAGAGATAAGCAAACCAAAACTAGAGATAAGCAAACAAAACAGTCAGAGATAAGCAAACAAAACAGAGAGTAAGCAAACAAAACAGAGATAAGCAAACAAACATCAGAGATAAGCAAACTAAAACACAGAGATAAGCAACTAAAACATCAGAGAACAAACAAACAGTCAGAGATAAGCAAACTAAAACATCAGAGATAAGCAAACAAAACATCAAGATACAACTAAAACAAGAGATAAGCAAACCAAAACAGTAGAGATAAGCAAACTAAAACATCAGAGATAAGCAAACAAACAGTCAGAGATAAGCAAACAAACAGTCAGAGATAAGCAAACAAAACAGTCAGAGATAACAAACTAAAACAGTCAGAGATAGCAAACTAAAACAGTCAGAGATAAGCAAACTAAAACAGTCAGAGATAAGCAAACTAAAACAGTCAGAGATAAGCAAACTAAAACAGTCAGAGATAAGCAAACCAAAACAGTAGAGATAAGCAAACAAAACAGTCAGAGATAAGCAAACAAAACAGTCAGAGATAAGCAAACAAAACAGTCAGAGATAAGCAAACCAAAACAGTCAGAGATAAGCAAACTAAAACAGTCAGAGATAAGCAAACAAAACAGTCAGAGATAAGCAAACCAAAACAGTCAGAGATAAGCAAACAAAACATCACAGAGATAAGCAAACTAAAACAGTCAGAGATAAGCAAACTAAAACATCACAGATAAGCAAACTAAAACAGTCAGAGATAAGCAAACTAAAACAGTCAGAGATAAGCAAACTAAAACAGTCAGAGATAAGCAAACTAAAACAGTCAGAGATAAGCAAACTAAAACAGTCAGAGATAAAGCAAACCAAAACAGTCAGAGATAAGCAAACCAAAACAGTCAGAGATAAGCAAACCAAAACAGTCAGAGATAAGCAAACAAAACAGTCAGAGATAAGCAAACCAAAACAGTCAGAGATAAGCAAACCAAAACAGTCAGAGATAAGCAAACTAAAACAGTCAGAGATAAGCAAACCTAAAACAGTCAGAGATAAGCAAACTAAAACAGTCAGAGATAAGCAAACTAAAACAGTCAGAGATAAGCAAACTAAAACAGTCAGAGATAAGCAAACTAAAACAGTCAGAGATAAGCAAACCAAAACAGTCAGAGATAAGCAAACTAAAACAGTCAGAGATAAGCAAACCAAAACAGTCAGAGATAAGCAAACTAAAACCAGAGATAAGCAAACCAAAACAGAAGATAAGCAAACTAAAACAGTCAGAGATAAGCAAACTAAAACAGTCAGAGATAAGCAAACTAAAACAGTCAGAGATAAGCAAACTAAAACAGTCAGAGATAAGCAAACTAAAACAGTCAGAGATAAGCAAACTAAAACAGTCAGAGATAAGCAAACTAAAACAGTCAGAGATAAGCAAACCAAAACAGTCAGAGATAAGCAAACCAAAACAGAGATAAGCAAACCAAAACAGAGATAAGCAAACTAAAACAGTCAGAGATAAGCAAACTAAAACAGTCAGAGATAAGCAAACCAAAACATCAGAGATAAGCAAACTCAAAACAGTCAGAGATAAGCAAACTAAAACAGTCAGAGATAAGCAAACTAAAACAGTCAGAGATAAGCAAACTAAAACAGTCAGAGATAAGCAAACTAAAACAGTCAGAGATAAGCAAACTAAAACAGTCAGAGATAAGCAAACCAAAACAGTCAGAGATAAGCAAACTAAAACAGTCAGAGATAAGCAAACCAAAACAGTCAGAGATAAGCAAACCAAAACAGTCAGAGATAAGCAAACCAAAACAGTCAGTAGATAAGCAAACTAAAACATCAGAGATAAGCAAACTAAAACAGTCAGAGATAAGCAAACCAAAACAGTCAGAGATAAGCAAACCAAAACAGTCAGAGATAAGCAAACCAAAACAGTCAGAGATAAGCAAACTAAAACAGTCAGAGATAAGCAAACCAAAACAGTCAGAGATAAGCAAACTAAAACAGTCAGAGATAAGCAAACTAAAACAGTCAGAGATAAGCAAACTAAAACAGTCAGAGATAAGCAAACTAAAACAGTCAGAGATAAGCAAACTAAAACATAGAGATAAGCAAACTAAAACAGTCAGAGATAAGCAAACTAAAACAGTCAGAGATAAGCAAAACTAAAACAGTCAGAGATAAGCAAACTAAAACAGTCAGAGATAAGCAAACTAAAACAGTCAGAGATAAGCAAACTAAAACAGTCAGAGATAAGCAAACTAAAACAGAGATAAGCAAACTAAAACATCAGAGATAAGCAAACTAAAACAGTCAGAGATAAGCAAACTAAAACAGTCAGAGATAAGCAAACTAAAACAGTCACAGATAAGCAAACCAAAACAGTCAGAGATAAGCAAACTAAAACAGTCCAGAGATAAGCAAACTAAAACAGTCAGAGATAAGAAAACCCCAAAATCACGAAAGAGATAAACCTAGGTCATGAAAAAGCAAATAAAAAAGATCACAAGAGAAGCAAACACACACAAACAAAAACATAGAGAGAAGCAAACCCAAAAAATATCACGAAAGAGATAAACCTAGAAGGTCATGACAAAAGCAAACAAAAAGATCACAAAAGACGCAAACCCTGAACGTTAGAAACAAACCCAAAAGATCACGAAAGAAATGAACCTGGAAGGTCATGAGAAAAGCAAAACAACAAAAAAAGATGAAAAGAGAAGCAAACCCAAAATATCAGAGACAAGCAAACCCAGACCCAGAGCCTCTGAACGAGGTGTTGTTTTGCAGAATGATCAGAGTCTAATACATAAAAGAAGAAGAAAGAATACAGAAGCACACAACGAATGAACACCACTTGCCAAAACTACAACATGAAAATCAGCACCAGCGAAACCAAGAGAATGAAGGTCAGCAAGAACATCTGGTAACCCTTGCATCAACATTAGCGGCACTACAATGAAGGATGTGAATTCAAATACTTCGGCAGCATTTTCATTGAAGATGGAAGACTCAACATAGAGATGACACTCAGAATATAGAAAGCTATCAACCTGCCCCACTCCCAAAACATCCCAACGTTCACAATGAAATAAAACCAGTGCTCATCAGTTCCAGTTTCATCCCCACGCTAACATACCAGTGCCAGACCTACACCCTGACCAAGCTCCCAGAGCACAAAATGACCATCTGTGAGATGTATTGTTTGAAAAAAAAACAACAGCCGTCTCCAAGACCAGGCGAGACACGATCAAAATACAGAGATAACAGACATGGTTGGAACAACATCAGTCCATCATCATATTTCATCAGAAGAGAGCACAGTGTCATCTGACCAGAATACACCACCACCACAATACTCAACAAGCATACAACAAAAAGCTGGATTTTCTTCTTTTCTGTCACTGTATTTTACTCTGCCTTTCTCCTTTGTTTTCTGCAATCCTCTTCCTGTCATTTTCTGCCTTGCTGGTCCATTCACATGTATATGTTCCTATACAGCCTTATATACTTTCTTTTAGGATTGATAATTGGCTACGTGTATGAAGTGCATTACTGGCTCTGAGAAAATGTGATGTGCAGAAACAAACTTAGGTACTTTAGGCCAGTGTCTTCAGAACTGTGTACATTTGTATCCATTTAAATCTTTTTTACATGTTCTGGTGATATATTGAAAGAACTGGTCAACGCCAAGGGCATATCCTTGGAGTAACTTGCGTGAATGCATTGACATGTGTACTTAATTTTCTTTTCCAGATTTTCCTTTTGTTTTGTTTTGTTTGTTTCGACAAGTTTTGAAATGATTAAAGCCTTGATAGAGCTCTGTGCAGTCAGCTTATCTTTACATGATAAGAATAAGTGAGTGTTCAAAGTGTGTACTATGACTGTATTCCTACAGCGCATTCAAAACAATGCTGTACGCCTTGTACTCAAAAAGAAAAAAGCTGACCACATATCTCCTCTCCTGGCACAACTTCACTGGCTCCCTGTATCAAAGCGCATACAGTACAAACTAGACACCATGTGCTACAAAAGCCTCAATAACGCAGCCCCCGATTACCTGTCAAGCCTACTTGAGATCAATCTTCCCTCACGTACCCTCCGCTCTGCCTCCGATCCTCTGACTTTTCGCTTTCCACGCACTAAGCTCAATACCTATGGTCCACGAGCCTTCTCTGTTTCTGGTCCACTCTCCTGGAACAAACTTCCTCTCTCAGTCCGTCAGCAACCTACTTTTGTCTCCTTGAAGTCCGCTCTCAAAACTCATCTTTTCTCCTCTGCATAAAATCCTAACCTCACTCAACCCCCCCCCCCCCCCCCTCTGCAGCCTGTCTCCGCTCGGAGGGGAATCACATTGTTATAATATATAATTATATATGATATGCTCTCTATAATTTTCCATTGCTTTTATTCTTGCTTTTATTGCTTTTATTCTTTCTCCCCATTTATAGCCATGCGTGTGTGTGTATGTGTGTGTGTGTGTGTGTGTGTGTGTGTGTGTGTGTGTGTGCGTGCGTGCGTGTGTGTGCGTCCGTACGTGCGTGCGTGCGTGCGTGCGTGTGTCTGTTTCAGCGCTTAGATTTGATTTTATCAAGATTTTGCGCTATATAAATATTGTAATTATTATTAATTATTATTATTATATTCCAGGTGTATACCTTTACAGGTGCAAATGTACCTAGTGTGTGTTCTGTTACAGGTACAAATATACCCAGTATGTGTTCCATGTGTGTACTGTTCCAAGTGCAAGTGTACCTAGTGAGATCTGTTACAAGCGCAAGTGTGCCCCGTGTTAGTTCTATGTGTACACTGTTACAGGTGCAAGTGTACCCAATGTGTATTCCATGTGTGTAATGTTACATGTACCCAGTGCGTGTTTCATGTGTGTGACTCTGACACTCACCGGACATGAAGCAGGTGATAAAAGCGGTCACAATGGCCGCCTTCAGTCTGGTGAGCAGGAAGACCACCAGCGCCCCCACGGTGCCCACCATCAGGATCAGAGCGAGGCACTGCAAGGCTTGGTTTTTGTGCATCCAATCTGTGCATATATCACGCTTATTTCTTATCACACATGACGCTTATATCACACCTCGACCTCATCATCAAGACCAGAACAAGGCATTGCAGGGCTTGGTTCTTGTGTATCCATTCTGTATGCATATCCCACATTATGTCACGTCCAAATCATACAAAAACCCTCACCATCAAGATCCCAGGAACCAGAAAAAAAACACGAAAGAAGAACACGAACGCCATTTTGATACAACAAGGCAAGACAGGCGCAAATTTTCGGCCAACTGGCCTTTGTCAAGCGTAGGATTACATACAAACAAACACCAGATGCAAAAATTATGAGAAAAAGACTGAACACAGCAACAGGGAAGTTTCAGTCTTTTTCTCATAATCTTTGTATCTGGTGTTTGTTTGTTTGTAATCTTACGCTTGACAAAGGCCAGTTGGCCGAAAAATTTGCGCCTGTCTTGTCTTGTTGTATTAAAAACGCGTTCGTGTTCTTCTTTCGTGTTTTTTTCTGGTTCCTGTTTGCTTGAACGCGGGCAGTCACACTTGTTTTGAATTACATCAAGATCCCAACACGGCATTGGCAGGCCAGGTTCTTGTGCATCCATCTGTTGTCTTATTTACATTACGACATATATTTCACACAACACTGGTAACATACCGGATACCATCATGATGACTATTGGTGATATTGCTGTCATTACGTTCTTCATTGTCATTTTTATTACTATCATTGTTGTTGTTTGTACTATTATTATTATTGCTGTTCTTATGACGATGATGATGATGATGGTAATAATTTTTGCTGTTGTTGTTATAGCAGTTATTATTATTATCATTATTGTCGTTGTTAATATTTCTGGTGCAGATGACGACGATGACGATGATGATGATAATGGTTGTAATGATGATGACAGGAACGATGATGGTAAAGACCAGTCTGATGATGATGATGATGATAGCGATAATGACAACGATGATGACGATGACAACGACACGATAATGACAACGTCGATGATGATGATTTTACCTCTCCGCACATTCTTCATGGTGTCAGAGGACCATGTCCGGCATGAAGTCACACCATTGCTAGAGCCACACATCCTCCACAGTCCCCCGTGAAATTCGAAAACTTTTTCAAAGGTCGCCGTCAGCCAGTAGTTGACGCTGAATGACGTCACAAAGAAGATGGCGCCGAGCAGCAGGCACGGTAGCGACACCTTCATTGGTGTGCTCAAGCTTATCCCCGCCATCCTGACCTCTGACCTCAACGCTCTTTCACCTCAATGTTCTCCGACCGTGACCTCACTTTGCGGTGACCTTCGACCTGACTGCCTTCTGACGCTGATGTCACTGGGCGGTGACCTCTTGCTTCAATTGGGTTGTAACCTTTGACCTCATTGATCCCTGATCTCTGACCTCTCTCGATGATGACCTCTGACTTCCCTGGACTCTTTTTTTTTATATCACTGGACCTTGACCCCCCCACTGGAATGCGCACTTTATCTTGTGGGGAAAAAAAACAAAACAAAAACATGACAAAATCATACCAGCAATTTCCTTTTTTTTCTGACTTAATACTTTTTAATACCTCATTTTAGACATGTTTTATATAATATTCCATACACACCCAGCGCAATATTTAACTTGAAAAAAGAAACTACGAATAAATCGATATTTTCAATGCTGAGTTTATCAATACAATGTCAAATTGGATTGAGATCGGTTCTTGAACAGCTGAGATATCAGTTCTTCCGTCTGTAAAACATGTCATCCGAGCCATACACACAATGAATCCCATTTACGGTCACACATTTTAGAACTGGTTACATACGAAACGATTCTGGGGAAGGACTGAGGAAATCTTTACATCAGAATGTATCACCTGTTCAAATGTTAGATTAACTGAAAGTATGATATTGTTTGGTGTTGACGAAAAGATGCGCACAGATCCGATATTTAATTTCATTGTCCTTCTTGGGAAAGTGCATATTTATAAATGCAATTATCAAAGGACTGTTCCAAATATAACCTCTTTTAAAAGGTAACTTGCTATTAAATATCACATAGAAGAATACAATGCAAAATTGCACACTTTCAAGACAAAATGGCTGCCATGTTTACCTTTTATAACAACCGAGTCTTGATTCTGTCTGTTTATATTGTAATACAAATGTTGTCAGTGTATTTGGTGGAATGTGATAGCGAGTCCGATTTCGTAATATCTTGCCCGTGCATGTTGACAAACTTTCATGTTGTTGTTGTTCATGTTGTGATTTTCTTTAATTGATGATTGTGCTTCATTTAGATGCATTTCAAATATTATTGTCCGAAACGCTGTAGTATGGAAATAGAAACTGAGGCAGTCACGCATGCACTTCAAATGAAAAAAAGCCAAGTCTTCATCCTAACTGACTCGATGAATCTTCTTCAAAAAGTGCAAAATGGAGTAGAGACCCAGACTGGCACAAAACGATGAACAGTATAGACCTACAAAATCTCACGTGGATCTACTGTCCCCGGTGTTAAGGAAAATGAACGGCCGATAAACTTGCAGGCAATGACACTACAAACAAAAATTCTCCATCTGGAAAAGTCTGAGGTCCTTAGACGCTTTAAATCGTACCTTCGCGAACAAAATGTGAGTCATCATATTATCACAGGGTCCTATTATCACAGGGTCCCCCTCAGACCGTATTGTTAGACGGCCCTCAGACCGTATTGTTAGACGGCCCTCAGACCGTATTGTTAGTCGGGTAAGTAAGGTTTTGCGTAATGATCACGCCATCCATGAATTAATTGGTTACTCGGCGTTTTCCACCGAGCAGGATCTAACGCTCACATTGGTCTTATCCAACTATAGAGGGTAGGTTATCTAGTACACAAAAGGTTTCAGCAAATACCAACGTCCAAGCGAAAAGTCCAGGGCCGCCAGGTGCCAAAGATTGCTTGGTTATTCAAATTTCGATGTCCAATGAAAGACAGGTTAGTTATTCAAATTTCGATGTCCAATGAAAGACAGATGGGAAGGTTTTGTGACAGAAACAACAGAAACGCACTGTATAAAGGCCAGAAAGTCAATCACTAGAGGAATTCACCCATTCGATTGCCACACAGCCAGAGACCTTCCAACCTATCTCAGAGGTATGTAATCCCACGTCTCATTTTATGCTTTAGTTAGGGTAGGGATAGAAGTAGGTAGTATGTTTGATTTTCCACAAAGCAAAGAATAGAGTAGGACATAAGAAAGTGTTCAGCATTCTAGTGATATGCAAGTTCTGATGATTCGTAGTGCATCTTAGGATTTTAGGAATATTAGGACCCAGGACAGTAGGAATGGTGAAGCACGTTTATGCTGAAGTTGACTGATTAAATAAATACGTTTTTAGTTATTAATATATGTGTGGACTGCTCATGAGAATCATGTCTAGTGTGGTTAGTGCATTTCTTCTCGTCACTCTCCTTCCTTGTTGTGTGTGTGGCTTCTAAGTAGAGAAACAATTCTCCATATACACCCCCAATTCATCTACCTGTTATAGATGACTCCACTCACAAATAACCTTCCCGCGATACATGGTGCAGATGCAGCCTTTCCCCTTTACCTCAAAATCGCAGCCTTCGAGTATTCCCCATTCATAAAAAATTCTAGATAGAATCTTAGTGAAAGTTGGAGTGTTAGTCAAAGACTGCCGTGCACCTAGATGTGTTAGTGTTCCGCATTCAACTTTCGGCACTGCCACTCAACACAAGTTGATAGCCAAGCGTAGGCCTACTGCCTGATCGGAGTTAACACAGATATATGTAAATAGTGAAGCAGCACATAGATTAGCTGCGTAGTGAGTTCATCTTCTATGTTCACTTCCGTACTGAGTCATTTCTCGTAGGTTGGTTGACGCCTTTATACATCCATATAATGTTGAAGCAAGCTACCAGATGTCTCCTGGATAATATTTCGTTGGTAAAGCGAAACAACCATGTTACAGAGTGCTGTAGATTTTGTTGCTCGTCTTCAATACAGCGAGTCATCTTCAAGTTAGGGCCTACCTTCACCGTAGCGTGTTACGCCTACTGCCCCGCTCCATCCCTCCATCCCCACCCTCCCACCCTCTGCGAGTCGTTCATTCTCTGTTGTCCATTGTGGTCACTCGCGTGTGTGGTTGGTAAACAGGGCTTTTGACGACTCAGTCTTCGCATAGGCACAGTGTTGAGACAAGTTACAGATGATTTTCTATTACTGACCAAGTTAGTACTAGTCTCATTTTCGTTCAGTTGTGCATTTCTGAGTGTAGTTTTTTTATTTCGAATAGTTCGTAAGCTGGTTGCTTGCCGTCATATGAGTACTTAGTGACAAAGACAGTCCTAGAGATAGTAGATTGTATAATATATTCCTTTTACCTATTTCAATTGATGTGGCACACATGGAACACACAGCGATAAATAAATTTTGCCCACCTTCCCGCCCTTGTCTCTGTAACTGTAGTGGAGGGTCGGACACACGCGTACACAATACTCTGACCGTATGGTCAATGTGTGTCCACACACAGGCGTTGCGTCACTTGACCATGATTGCCGTCGCTCGAGTTCGTCACTTTTCAATGGGGCAATTAGCCAGTGCTCATTGAGATGGTCTCACTCGCCTCCCCCCCCCCCCCCCCCCCCGCCTCTCTACCGCCCCGTTACTTCTGCTACGGCGGATAGACTACAATGGGAACAGCCTATTCGTAATGACACATTGTTTCGTATTTACACTGGTTTTTCTAACATGGTTCTCGTGCATCAGTGCCACATACTAGCATAGTCTACCAAATATAATTTTTTCAATGGGAATCTCTGCAACAGAATTTTTTTTCTTCTCACAGGCTAGGAAAAAATAACCAAAAACAAGAAAAATACCCTAGGACACACGAAAGTTTGGTATATTGTCACAATCAACAAATTAGATTTACGAGCGTTGTGATTTGTATGCGATCTGACCGCTATGGCGTACCATACAATTCGCGGCCTGGATGCCACTTGAAGTTGACGTGTAAACGGCTACATCCGCTACCGAGAAAAGCGTAACTCTCATCTTCATGTTACGTTCACCGCGATATACCGATACTATGGTAGAAGCGCGTTTCACGGACGTACTATGATCTACGAGCGGGTTGCATTTTTCACGTTTGGAATAGTGTTTTGGCCGTTTGAATGCAAGTTTGGCAGCAAATATTTGCAGGTAAGCAAAGGCTTATTTTTTGTTTATTATGATTTTTTTAATTGGGATCAATACTGAAGTTCTCAATAATTTGTTTCTTGAACTTGAATGACATGTGGCATTATAGGGATGATCAGTAGCATGTGTGTGTGTGTGTGTGGTGTGTGTGGTGTGTAACTGATAATGCATGCTAATGAAATGTGGACCCTTCCATTGTCAAATTTGCTCTCCAATAGAAGCGTCCAACGCCTGAAAAACTATGGCAAAGCAAGCAAGTCAAAATCCCAGGGCAGATCTCCCCGTACAAGAAAACCGGACAGGAGTTAAGAGTATTGTGTTTTCTTGAATATTTCATTCTGTAACACAAAGATTACGTGACCTAGCTCGCCATACAATACTTTTATGTAGTTTATCTGTGTGCATCAATGATATAATAATGATAAAAAATATTAAGTACGCATGCTATTTATGATTTTGACTAATTACTTTGCTGTTGATCCTCTGTTTTGTTGTTTTTGTTGGTTTTCTTTATCAATTTGAATTTGAAATGTGATGAAGCTATGTTTCTTAATCAGTTAATTAAATTATGGTATCAATTCAGTTTCCCAGCCTCTGTTTTCCTTGTCAATTAAAAAAAAACGGAAAAGAAACTTTGATTATTATTCTGGATGATGACTTGTATAAACGTGCATGTGTGTGTGTGCATGTGTGTGTGTGCGTGTGTGTGTGTTTTGTGGTGTGGTGGTGATGGTGGGGGTGGTTTGTGTGTGTGTGTGTGTGTGTGTGTGTGTGTGTGTGTGTGTGTGTGTGTGTGTGTGTGTGTGTGTGAAGTATAACATATTGTAAAGTCTGTACCACTGTATTTTATTGAACATTTAAAATGCACTCCATCTCCACGCCTCCCATTAAACAGGGCAATAAAGATTTCTGTATTCCATGTGATGTAACAGCTTTTGTTTATCAACAGGGTAAATAAAATATTCTGTATTTCCGTGTGATGTAACAGCTTAGCTTTTGTTTATCAACAGGGCAATAAAATATTCTGTGTGATGTGACAGCTTTCGTTCGTCTTATTTTGCATCCGAATGTACAACAAACTGCGTCATTTGATAAGAATCCCTTGACAATGGTCAACCAACAGTGAAATTAGGTGAGACTGGATGTAAGATTGTCAATCGGTGCAGCACACAGTGTGATGTTAATATTGAAGGACAGAAATTACATAGAAAATGCCGGCTTGACTATACAAATGCCAAAGCAATAAGGATGTAATATCTAGAGAAGAAACAAAGCGCCTGTAAGATGACCCGAGGCCATCCAGACGATCCTTTCAGCCTGCCCATGATCCAAGGAGTCACTGTTTTGTGGCACCACTGCTGATGTCAATACTCACAGAAAAGGACATGAAGCCTTCCCAGTGAAAACCAAACCACACGAGGGATTTCAGGCAGCTATCCTAGGTGTTTGCAAGGAATGAGATGACAGCTGGGCAAAACAGTATCTGACAGAATCCAGTCAACATGTTGGGAAGACCTCATTGCATGGGATGCTGTGTACCATGATGCCTTCAGTGTCAGCTTCAGAACACACAGAAACAGTTCTGATTGATTTACCGATGCAAAGAAAACAAAACCAACTACTTTCTATGAAGATCCTCAACAGGCTAGGCAGGAAGGTTTTCTAAAAGTCTGCCAACATTTGGACGAGAATGATGATGAACAAGCCACATTGTCTGATCTTGAATCAAAAGTGCAGGAGTTTTGCGGGATGGAGTTGATGCATACACTACAAAACATACGAAAAACAAACTTATTGAACATTTTGGGTTAGATATATTGATATCAAGCAGAGGCAAAAAGATTTCTGTGGTAACTCTTAGAACAGACAGCACTTTGACGCCCCACAGACAGAAGATTCAGTTGCAAAGAAGAAAACAAAAAACAAAACAAAACCAACAACAACAACAAAAACTGAACCTAATAGGAAACTGCCAAAAAATTGATTGAAAGTGATATAAAAGGAGTTTTGCTATCAAGGATGTGTATCCAGGATCAGATAAGATCAAGTCTGTCTCAGGAACTTACATTTTGTCCCTGATTCACTCCAGTTGTTCCTGAAAACAATCTTCTGTGGAATTGAGAGCGATCTGAAAATAGCCGCCATAGACCAAGCCATCATACAAGCTGCAAGACCCAAAATGCTCCTGGCTCCTTTGCAAGTTGGCCTAGCTGTTCAAATGTACCACCAGTTTGCATCTCAGTTTTTAACTAACATCTTGTTCCAGCTTGGATTCTGTATATCGCATTCTGAAGTAAAGAAGTTTAAAATATCTACAGCACTGACCCAGGAAATAGACATTCCCGGCATCACAAAAGGTCACATTATACAGTCTTCATCATCAGGTGCCCTGCCGCATGGCGTTGGCGACCATGGACTTCCATCCCTCTCTATCTCTCGTTGCCCCCAGCATCTCCCCCCCCCCCCTCCTCATCCCCAGCCACTCTGCAAGTCCGTCCAGCATTCTCTCCCTGGGTCTACCTGGTGCTCTCTTTCCCTCCAGCTTTCCCGTTGTGACCAGGTGCTCCAAATCCCCTTCCTCATAAAATGGCCTATAAATGTTGCTTGTCTTTTCTTAATCTTCCTTATGAGTGATCTATTTGTGTCTGCCTCCATCAAGACTGTCTCGTTTGTTTTCTTTGCTGTCCATGGAACTCTCAACATTCTTCTGAGAAATCACATCTCGGCTGCCTCGATCCTGCTCTGGCTTTGCTTGCTGACTGTTCACGCCTCGCATCCGTACAACAGTATTGGTTCTATATAACATTCAAGGACTCTCTCTCTGATGTTAATTGATAGGCATTTGTTGGTAAGAATGCTTGTCATCTTCTTGAATGCTGTTTTGGCTTGGCCGATTCTGCCAGCTATTTCCGATGTTCTTCTGCCGTCTGATGAAATGACCGTTGCCAGGTATTTGAACTTATTAACCTGTGTCAGGGTTGTGCCATTTGTTTTTATTTTGCATGAGGGCATTTCATGTTTTTTTTCTGATCACCATGACTTCAGTCTTCCTGCTGTTTAGTTCCAACCCCTTACCTTTGCTTTCTGTTTCTAGTATATTCACAGGGTTTTGTAGGTCCCTTTCATTTTCTGCATGGTAAACCATGGACAGGAGAAAGAAAAAGAAGAAAGTTAACATTATACAGTATGTTGCTGATAATGTTGATCACAATGTGTGCACTCTTGATGGGTTTAGTACATTCCATGGTATGGGTACAATTGCTGTCATTACCCCAGGTACTAGAAGGCAACAAGCAATTCGAAGAATATCTGGAACACTTGAAGATGTCACAGCAGTTAGGAAGATCAACATCCATTTTTACAACCTTGCTAGACAGGATTTTGATTGTTTCAGATACACTCCGTTGCATGATTTCTATTGTGAGGATCCCCAGTCAACACAGGGCCTTCTGTGGAAGTTATCCTGGCCTTTGCGTTCACCAAGACTAGGGTGATCAGGTTTCATGAAGTCGTTGAGCCGAGGAGAACATCCTGGGTGGTCATCTATGTTCTGCCTTCTGATGATTGATCTCAATCCAAGTAGTATGAGGTGCATTTACTCTACTTTGCAGTTTGTGTATGCTGAAGCCAGATGTCTTGGAATCAAGCCTGTGCTGACGTTTGACCAACCACTTTGGTAGAAGTCCCAGCTAATCGTCCAGAAAGAGCCTGAAGATAGCGACCTGAAATCAATTGTTCTCCATCTGGGAGGCTTTCACACTCAAATGAATTTCCATGGCTGTATAGGCAGGATCAAGTGGGGTTCTGGACTTCAGGAAGTGCTTAAGGTTGTGTGTGCCCCCAATACTGTTGGGCACATGCTGACTGGAAAATCAATGGCAAGGGCTTTCAGAGGTCACATTCTGGTTTATGCTGTTTTGAATGCTATGATTACAGCTATATCATTTGTTGTGTACCTTCCAGTGTCATCAGCTGTCATTACAGACGATCATTTATCAGAAAGGGATGCCATGGCTCAAACAGACGCTCAGCAGTACGAATCTGACGAGTTTCACACGACACAGCGTGAATGTTATCAACTTGATTCAAGGTGAGACGCTATCAGTTACCAGAGAAGTATTGGACAGATAGGAAAAGGAGGTGGTGTTGGAACTACAGTCAATTTCAATGCTGACATGGTTTTATTATCAGAAAAGGGATCATTCCCGGCAAACCATGCGAACAAGCAAGAGGTTTATCATTGTGCTTAGTGATATGCTTCTGGCAAATGGACATCCAACACTTCACAGCCAAAATGATGCAGATTTCCTGATTGTTGAGACTTCCATCAGACGTGCAACTGATCATCCTCTTGTGGTCATTGGAGAAGACACCGATCTCCTGGTTTTGCTCTGCCACCATATTAGCCCAGATCTGAGGACTATCATCTTCAGATCAGATTCAAAGTCTAAGAGCAAAACAAAAAACAAAAACAAAAACAAAACAAAAAACGAGTACGGGATATTTAGTGACTACAGCAGGCCCTTGGAGAGGAGATTTGCCAGACATTACTTTTTGTGCATGCCATCACAGGATGTGATACAACCTCAGTGTTGTTTGGAGTGGGAAAAGGCACAGCCACACAAAGGAAGCTGAAGGCAGATAACGTCTTTCATGAAGATGCTGGCGTGTTTTCCAAATGCACAGCCACAGTGGAAGAGGTGGTGTCTGTAGGTGAGAAAGTCATCATCTCCATGTATAACGGAAACCGCATCGATGCACTGGATGAACTACATTATTAGAAGTTTACAGAGACAGTGGCTTTAAGCACCAGCTTTGTACAAGTCCATTATCTACCACCAACCAGTGATGCCTGCAAATATCATAGTATGCAGGCACACCTTCAAGTCTAGCAATGGATGCACCGGGACCTCAACCTGAATCCAGAGGACTGGGGATGGCGTGTAAATGACGACCCCTGAGCCTTGCATGGCTGATCTGCCTCCTGCTCCAGACTCATTTCTTCAAATCATCAGATGCAGCTGTAGGACACACTGTGATTCAGGGAGATGTAGCTGTAAGAAACATTGACAGGCCTGATCCACTGTTTATGGTAACTGCCGTGGTGTTACTTGTACAAATTCTTTTGTGACATTGCTGGAGGAGGCGACCGAAAAATACTAGGACAAACAGACCTTACGCATGCTGATTCATGACTGGCACACAAAAACAAGCCGTTCTCTGCTGTAATATTTGCTATACATCTGTTTTGATGACAGATTTGAACGTAATATTTCAAGACCTTTCCAACGAGGTGCAACTTCTATATATTTCCATAAATATCTCTAAAGTCGGTGATTTGTACAAGGTATTGCGCAATGTGACACAATTTTCAGGTAGTAGGATAGTGACCTATGTGTCCTAGGGTTGATTTTAAGATTCTACAAACCATGTTGACTAACACTCAGCAAAAAGAAATTATGTTGCAGCGATTTCCATATTTTCAATATATTTCATTATTTTCGGTAGCCTAGCATCTTACCTACCGCTCATGCTACATTTGTGCTTCGTACTATGTGGCAAAACGATGAAGAGTCACGCGCTGGCAGCTCTGAGTATTGCCTCGTCTTCCATTTCATAATGTTTCCTACGACATATGTCAGAGGGCTGAAACCCTACTTCTACTTCATGGTGTGTATTGTGAGACATTTATTACTGGGTGCCGTGCTTGAGGACCCAACGGTGCATATGTCTATTCTACAGAGGGTTTATCAATTCACACGAAGCACATGTAGCCTGGTTGAAATATGTTAGATGCCACATTGCTTAATCGTTACTGAGGAACTGACATTTAATGCAAAACTATGCTTCCCTTGTGTCCAGAAATTACGAACCAGTTCAGTGTGTCCACTAAAATATCTTCCTATAATGACCAACAGTCTTCTTACGATTGTCACAGTACCTTAGATACTTGTCTTGATAATAAGCATTGCATATCACTTTTGATTCTGCGTCTTCGTTTTGTCGTGTACGTTTCCGTCCTATTGTGTTCCCTTAGTTTCCAGTGACAGTCTCTCGATTTTCAAGGTGAAGTAGTGACTCATAGTTAGCACATTACATGGATCATATCATCCATTTATGCCTTGTTTTGATAAACGTTACGATGGCTTATGTAGTCTCCTTCTTTCAGTGGATGATGAAGAATACTTGATCAACTGATGCATTACTTCTTACTTCTACTGCTTTTACCAGTTACTTATTATTCCAGTGCCAGTTACTACTGTTATACTACCTTGTGCTTCATGTTACATGGCATACCACCATAGGGACTTAAACGCACGTTGGTGCCGCCCTCGGTATTTATTGCCCAACTTTTTTTTTCATACCACCATAGGGACTTAAACGCACGTTGGTGCCGCCCTCGGTATTGCCCAATTTTTTTTCATACCACCATAGGGACTTAAACGCACGTTGGTGCCGCCCTCGGTATTGCCCAACCTTTTTTTTTTCCATTTTGATGTGTGTATTGACACTCGTCACAAGGTGCCGTGCTTAAGGGCCTTACAGTGCATATGTGTCGATCCTTCGTTCAGAGGATTTTTTCAATCCACATGATATGGCACACATAATCAAAAACTGATAAAAGTATATACAGTGACGTGAATGATTACCACTGAGAAAACGACACTATGATTATACACAAAGCCTTTTTTCTTGTGCTCCTTAACAGTGATTCAATTTATCAAGTAGGATATATGGTATTAGCAATACTACTGTTTACAGCTCAAAGGAAAAGTTCACAACATGGCTATGATTCCTATGTATTAAAGTTATTAATGAACATTACATTTTAGGACCTACTTTCTTATGTGTTGTGTATGTTTTGGTACTAACGTGTTTGTTTTGTTGCAAGCAAGTATTCTTCACAATACAGGAACCATCACGTTGTTACATCGGTTGTATGACGGCTATCGATCCTGTCGTTCTTACCGCCTTAAATCCAGGACCGTCGATTGTTCATCATTAAATATTCCGAGATATTTAATCAACCGTTAGACGGTATTTTCAACGTTTCCCTACCGTTCTGAGCAATATCGCGATGGAAACCTATTACTGATTGCTAGGGCCAGTGCCCTACTGCCCGTATCGTCCCCCCTTGCGTTATTCTTATTCGTTACGTTACACAGTCGTTACTACATGTATGGCCACACCGTCCTCACAATGATTGCTCGCATGCTACAGCCCATTTATTTTGTGTGCACACTTTCCCATACCTTTGCATAATTTCATTATCATGCTCACATGCGTTCATCTGCAGACTGCGTACCCTGCGTTCATCCACGCTCTCCAATCCTGCGTTCATTACACGTTCGTCAGCATCAATTATACCTGTGTTCGGTAGATGTTCACCACGTTACTCTTTTACGCATTTATGTTCATGCAACCCCGGGGTATATCATTGTATACCATATGTCGTCCTCTCATACATCATACGTTATCATCGTGTATCATTGTGTATCATTGCACATCAGTGCGTATCACTGGGTATCATTTTTATCATTGCGTATCATATGTTGTCCTCTCATCCTCTGGTATCAGTACGTGTCGTATGTTATAATCTAATCATACAGCATCATCTTGTATCATTTCGTATCGCATCGTTTATCTTTTATCCAAGGTATCAGTTCATGTTATTTCACGTCATACGGCACCATATCATTGTTGTCTCCATGTGTTTTTTTTCTTATGCTTCTGAGAACTACACTGGGTGTCTACTGCATACAACAACACATGTGTTGAATTTTTTTTCCTAACCGTACTAATCCTACTAACGATTGTTGTTCAGTAGATTTTGAGTTTTAGCTTCATGAGACCAACATGCTCGGAGGGGAATCACATGGTTATAATATATAATTGTATATGCTATGCTCTCTATA
Organism: Monoplex corrugatus; assembly: GCA_030674185.1. Taxonomy (NCBI): domain Eukaryota; kingdom Metazoa; phylum Mollusca; class Gastropoda; order Littorinimorpha; family Ranellidae; genus Monoplex; species Monoplex corrugatus. The sequence continues at coordinate 34,301,113 of JAPXFY010000027.1, read as the reverse complement.
ATTTTCCATTGCTTTTATTCTTGCTTTTATTGCTTTTATTCTTTCTCCCCATTTATAGCTCATGCGTGTGTGTGTGTGTGTGTGTGTGTGTGTGTGTGTGTGTGTGTGTGTGCGGCGTGCGTGTGTGTGCGTGCGTGCGTGCGTGCGTGCGTGTGTGTGTCTGCTTCAGCGCTTAGATTTGATTTTATCAAGATTTTGCGCTATATAAATATTGTAATTATTATTATTATTATGTTTTATTTCATTATCATTCATTTGCTGATCATGTAATTATATGCGATTAAAAGCAATTGGTATGATGAACCTCATTTGAGCTCTGTTACAAGTTTGCAAGACTTCTTATACCCTATCCCGTACCAAGGAGACATGCCACTTTATGTTACTTCATTTTTTTCTCAAGGTGCTTCGAACATATGTATTCAAGTGCTATAAGCTAATTATTGTGTGTACACCATTTCTGATGATCTTCACAATTTGTAAAATGAACATTGGCAACATGAAACCTTGAGTCGCTGCTTCTTCCTATGTGATGAACATTATACGTGCTACAGGTGCACTCACTTCTTCGCCCTTGTTTATTCATGAGACTCAACAATGTGTATTCGTGCTTCTGTTGATAGTTAATGTGGCACTTCTTTGATGAAAGCTTTTCACTTCCTTGCAATGACTTTAAATTGTCATAATTACTTCATAGTGCAATGCAGCTTACCACTGCTGTCTTGCAATCTTGTAAGGATATCAAGCATCAGCCTGTCAATGATCTATTGCTGCATGTCATTCATTCTTCTGAAATGATTATTATGGTTGCTTACATGTATGATGTGGTTTTCAGGTATTGGTCATTTACATGATTACGTTTCTTTTTCAGCCTACATTTCTGTGTGTAGGTTAATATCCTCGATGGTTTCCAGGACATATTTCTCCATACATGCATTGTTTAGGGCATATTTCTCTACATGCATGGTTTCAAGTACGTTGGTTTTTTTCTGGAACAGCATTTTCCTTGTATTCTTATTTTGCATTTTTCATGCCATGTCCTTCTTTTATGCCTTCTTTTTATGCGTTACATATCCTTATTCTATAGTACGACATAGTATGACCTTGTATGCTACGACAGAAAACTTCCGTTATATTGTAGTTGTGGTTTCTTTTCATATACATTGTCCAAGTCAGCTTATTCTTGACATGGATGACAAGCGATTGCTTTATTTGAACGCTATGTTTTCCCATCCATTCCCTCAAAGTCCCATGAATCAGAACACATTGTGCAAGAAGCTACTGGTCTTTAATATTGGGAGGATTCCACGCAACTACTTCTGCTCATCATCCCAGTGTCACGCGGCTGGTCTCTGCTCCAGTCATCTCAGCTCAACAACTGAAGCCATCATTCATTTGACTCCAACGTAAGTGGACTCCTTTCATACGCCTTCATCTTCACTGTGGTATTCACCGCTTCATCCACAGTTTGCATACGAGACACATTTCTTTGCCACATGTATCGCCAACTTCACGTCTTCCGTCATCAGGCAGTTTGCGTTTCTTCTTTGTCTTCAGCCTGACTGCTTGCTGAAAAACCAGTTCAAGTTCACCTCCCTCATTCACGTTTCTATGGACGTCCTTCTGCATACGTCATCTGGACATGAACTATGTGTGCATGGTGTTTCTCGAGGTGCAAATACGAACATATGTACACGTGTGAGAGTCTTGACTGGGTAAACCGAACTTTGCCTACCACAACTGGTGAATGACATCTTCCTGGAAACTGACCTGCCCAGCCCGGCTGCTACAGTGCTGCCGCCAGCATGCACATGGGTGTTCGGATTCATCCCATTTCCCATAAATCTTCTTTGAGAAATTCCCTTATTTCCAAACCTTCCTATCGCCTGTCAATCATGTACGAGAATATGTGTTCCATTGTACCTTATTTCATTACGTTCCCATTCCCCCTATACTATTAAAAAAAAAAAAAAATGAGGACATTTTTTGCGGGGGAGGGGACATATTATCACAGGTCCCCCTCAGACCGTATTGTTAGACGGCCCTCAGACCGTACTGTTAGACGGCCCTAAGACCGTATTGTTAGTCGGGTAAGTAAGGTTTGCGTAATGATCACGCCATCCATGAATTAATTGGTTACTCGGCGTTTTCACACCGAGCAGGTCTAACGCTCACTTGGTCTTATCCAACTATAGAGGTAGGTTACTAGTACACAAAGTTTCAGCAAATACTTGTGCACACCCTGTACACTCCTGACTTGTACACACCATGTACACACCTGATTGTGTGCACACCTGACTGTGCACACTCTGACTTGTGCACACCATGTACACCCTGACTTGTACACACCATGTACACACCTGACTTGTGTTACCACACCTGACTTGTCACACCATGTACACACTGACTTGTGCACACCATGTACACACCTGACTTGTCACACCATGTACACACCTGACTTGTGCACACCATGTACACACCTGACTTGTACACACCATGTACACACCTGACTTGTACACACCATGTACACACCTGACTTGTACACACCATGTACACACCTGACTTGTACACACCATGTACACATCTGACTTGTACACACCTGACACATGATTCACACCATGTAACACTGACTTGTACACACCATGTACACACCTGACTTGTACACACCATGTACACACCTGACTTGTACACCATGTACACACCTGACTTGTACACACCATGTACACACTGACTTGTCACACCATGTACACACCTGACTTGTGCACACCATGTACACACCTGACTTGTACACACATGTACACACCTGACTTGTCAGTACACACCTGACTTGTCACACCATGTACACATCTGACTTGTACACACCATGTACACATCTGACTTGTACACACCATGTACACATCTGACTTGTGCACACCATGTACACACCTGACTTTGCACACCATGTACACACCTGACTTGTACACACCATGTACACACCTGACTTGTGCACACCATGTACACACCTGACTTGTACACACCATGTACACACCTGACTTGTACACACCATGTACACACCTGACTTGTACACACCATGTACACATCTGACTTGTGCACACCATGTACACATCTGACTTGTGCACACCATGTACACATCTGACTTGTGCACACCATGTACACACCTGACTTGTACACACCATGTACACATCTGACTTGTGCACACCATGTACACATCTGACTTGTGCACACCACTGTACACTCCTGACTTGTACACACCATGTACACACCTGACTTGTACACACCATGTACACACCTGACTTGTACACACCATGTACACATCTGACTTGTGCACACCATGTACACATCTGACTTGTACACACCATGTACACACCTGACTTGTACACACCATGTACACATCTGACTTGTACACACCATGTACACATCTGACTTGTGCACACCATGTACACATCTGACTTGTACACACCATGTACACACCTGACTTGTACACACCATGTACACATCTGACTTGTACACACCATGTACACACCTGACTTGTACACACCATGTACACATCTGACTTGTACACACCATGTACACACCTGACTTGTACACACCATGTACACACTGACTTGTACACACCATGTACACATCTGACTTGTGCACACCATGTACACATCTGACTTGTACACACCATGTACACACCTGACTTGTACACACCATTACACATCTGACTTGTACACACCATGTACACATCTGACTTGTACACACCATGTACACACCTGACTTGTACACACCATGTACACATCTGACTTGTACACACCATGTACACACCTGACTTGTACACACCATGTACACACTGACTTGTACACACCATGTACACATCTGACTTGTGCACACACATGTACACATCTGACTTGTGCACACCATGTACACATCTGACTTGTGCACACCATGTACACACCTGACTTGTACACACCATGTACACACCTGACTTGTACACACCAGTACACATCTGACTTGTGCACACCATGTACACTCCTGACTTGTACACACCATGTACACACCTGACTTGTGTACACCCTGACTTGTGCACATCATGTACACACCTGACTTGTTACACCTATACACACCTGACTTGTACACACCATGTACACACCTGAAATGTGTACACACCTGATGTGTACACACCATGTACACACCTGATTTGTGCATACCCTGTACACTCCTGACTTGTACACACCATGTACACACCTGACTTGTGTACACCTGTACACACCTGACTTGTGTACACCCTGTACACACCTGACTTGTGCACACCATTACACACTGACTTGTGTACACCTGCATGCAAACATAGCACACGCACACACACCGATGCAACATAGCACACCACACACACACACACACTCTCTCTCTCCGTCTCTCCTCTCTCTCTCTCACACACCACACACACACACACACACACACACATTCTTACAACACACGGCACAGCAACGCACACGCACGTCACACACACATGTACACACACACGTACGCAAGCACACACACGCAGCAATATATAAACACAGTATGCCTCTATTTCATATGAAAAATCTGTTAATCTTTCTCATTACATAAATCATGTTTAAATTTTAATATTCTGTGGTTTCTTATGTGTCTTCTTACTTGTATAGCTTTAATGTTTGTTGTTATCTTATTGTGTATGTAATTGTGAACATTTTTTTATCACCTTTTGCCTTTCTTACGAAATGTAAAGCGCTGGTGAGCATGTTTTTATATGGAATATGCGCTATACAAATAAACATTATTATTATTATTATTATACACACTTGACTTGTACACACCAGTACACACCTGACTTGTGTACACACTTGACTTGTACACGCCATGTACACACCTGACTTGTGTACACACTTGACTTGTACACGCCATGTACACACCTGACTTGTGTACACACTTGACTTGTACACGCCATGTACACACCTGACCTGTGCACACCCTTTACACACCTGACTTGTACAGACTTTGCTTGTACATACTTTATTGTTCAGAGCTTAAAACTGCCTGTAGACATAGCATGATACAAACATTGCACACCTTTCAAAGTTACAAACCTTTCTCGGGCAGCATCTTCCCAACGATAGACGTGAGCCTCATGACCAATATGAATGACTATACCGAGTACAACATACAAGGTATCAGTCCATTAGGTCTGCTATTGGTAATCATGTAATCCAATACTACCTGTTCATGATCGATACAGGCAGATGCGGGTTTGTCAACCTGAGAGGACAGCCCATCTAAGAAAAGGTACACCCTGATTTCAAACGTCCGCCGCTGCGCTGTCATATGCTATGCAAAAGGCTTTGGGAGTCTCAACCCTGAAGAAATATCCAGAGTCGGAGTCCAAAAGGTAGACTGACGCTGATTTGGGCACCATTCTAGCAACTCCTGTGATGCTGCTAATAATATCAAACTTTTAAGGGCTTTCGACATTGCTTTGAATCCGTCAGCCACGTGGGGAGAGGGGGACCTCCTGCATGGGCAACAGCTGGTTCTCCATATCACCATGCCCAGGCTTTTACGCCAGAGATGAAAGCCAACACTGCCAAAACAGCGGTTTTATTGTTATCGTTATTTTTATTGTTGTTTAAAGCCCAGCCGACTGCGTAGAGCCAATCAGGGCTATAACCGTTTCAAAGCATACAAAACTTCAACAGGAAAAGAAAAAGAAAAAAAATTAAGTAAACATATCAATTCATTCGCGCACACAATCCAAGGACATGACCCTGGCGCCGACCGCTCAGTCCAACCCATCGCACAGGAGATAAAAAAAAACACACCTGAACACAAACTCAGCCATACCCAAGGATTCCAAAACATGTACAAAAATGGGCCAAAAATACCTAAAATTGCTTCCGTATATCTTATTTCCCTAGAGCCAAAAATGCACTTAATATATGTACCTAATTATCAACCCTAAAGAGAAAATACGTAAGACTTTATCGAACACATACAGGTGAATGGACCACAAGACAGAAAATGATGGGAAGAAACAATAGAAAGCAAAGGAACAAAACAGAAACAATAGAGTGACAGAATATGGTAAACTTCTAAAGAATTTTCCAGAAGGTGGGTATACCATTTATTTGAAATGAATCCTGCGTCCCACAGGTGGTATGAGGGTGGAGGTTGGGGATAAAGCAGCGGTGAACAACACTAGGACACATCTTCCATCGTCGACCCCTACAAGGAGCTTACTACATGTTTTCATTTACGTGTACATCTGTCTATTTTTGTGTTTTTATTTACTGTGTACATCTGTCTATTTTTATGTTTTTATTTACTGTGTACATCTGTCTATTTTTATGTTTTTATTTACTGTGTACATCTGTCTATTTTTATGTTTTTATTTACTGTGTACATCTGTCTATTTTTATGTTTTTATTCACTGTGTACGTCTGTCTATTTTTGTGTTTTTATTTACTGTGTACATCTGTCTATTTTTATGTTTTTATTCACTGTGTACATCTGTCTATTTTTATGTTTTTATTTACTGTGTACATCTGTCTATTTTTGTGTTTTTATTTACTGTGTACATCTGTCTATTTTATGTTTTTATTACTGTGTACACTGTCTATTTTTATGTTTTATTCACTGTGTACATCTTTGTTTATGCTTTTATTTACTGTGTGCATCTGTCTATGTTTATGTTTTTATTTACTGTGTATATCTATCTTTATGTTTTATTTACTGTGTATATCTATCTTTATGTTTTATTTACTGTGGACATCTATCTTTATGTTTTTATGTACTGTGTGTATCTAATGTCTACATGTATGTTATTTACTGTGTACATCTATCTTTACGTTTTTGTTTACTGTGTATATGTATCTTAATGTTTTTATTTATTGTGTACATCTATGTTTATGTTTTTTATTGTGTATGTCTATATTTATGTTATTATTTACTGTCGACATCTAAGTTATGATTTTGTTTACTGTTGATATCTATGTTTATGTTTTTATTTACGGTGTAATGTATGCTTATATTTTATTTTCACCGTATATCTGTCTATGTTTATGTTTTATTTCCAGTGTACATTTGTGTTTAGGTTTCTACTGTACATCTATGTTTTTATTCACAGTGTACATTTGTGTATATTGTATGTTTGATTTACTGTGTAATCTCTTTATATCTATGTTTATGCTTTTATTTACTGTGTATATCTGTCCGTGTGGTATGTGTGTATTTTTATTTCTGTATACATCCGTCTATATGAGTTTCTGTGTGTGCGTGTGTTTATTTTCTGTTTACAACTATCCGTGTTTGTGCAAGTTTTCTGATTGTTGACAAGAAGTGCCCCCTCCCCTCTGATATTTATTACTCGTTGTTATTCTTTTTAGCGTTTCATAGTTTTCCTTGTATTAGTATTGAAGATTATGCCTTATCTGACAGTTATTTGTTGCGTTATGACGATCATTTCTGATAATAGTGGTAGAAGTGGTAGTGGTGGTGGAGGTATTGTAGTAGTAGTAGTGGTTACTGTCATGTCAATCGGTTGTGTTATTATTGTTATTATTATCATTATTACCATTATTGTCATTATCGTTATTATTAATATCATTATTAATAGTAGTAGTAAAAGTAGTAGTAGTAGTAACAATTAGCCTTTTTGCCTTTCTGAAGTCTTGGTTAAATAAAAGTGAATATGAATTTGAATCGAGGGAGAGGGGATGGGCGTCGCCCACGTGGTGCTGGCCCCGGGAAAAGTTGAGGTCTCTGCTACCTCACACCTCTAGGACCCCAGGGTTATGGAACTATCTAGGTAGGACCTCAGGACCTGACCAGCTCATGGGTTTACGTGCGGACTTAGGGCTTGTACCGTGATCATTCTGGATTATCCATCACATGGCACGTGTACCGTTAGTACATATGGAATTCATTCCGAGCGTGGAGAAACTGAAACTGAAATTGAAACTGAAACGGACCCGACACAGGAAAAGAGTGGCAACTCACTGTGGAACGTCTGTGTCAAGGAATGTGCAAACAAATAGCTTCAGAGGCAGAACGAAGAGGTCAGACAGGAGGCAGAACGAAGAGATCAGACAGGAGGGTACATTCGGAGATGGTTACGAAGACTAAATAATAGGCACAGTACAGTTGGTACACTTATAGCATAATGTATTTTGTATGAACGTTTGAAATAAATGCACCAGCAGCACTCTTTGGATTCCACGAAAAGGATTTTCCTTCTGACATTGTAAAATATGTCAACCGTTTAATCATTGTAGCAAAAATGTGCGTTGGTACATATAAACCGATACTCCGCTTGACACTTTTTACATAGTTTGTCAGAAATTAAAAGCTGAGAGGCTTGGAGTAAAAATACAAAAGCGGAGAGAGACAGGGAGACAGGGAGAGAGAGAGAGAGAAAGAGAGAGAATCAGAATCAGAAATTTATTCAGTAAGGCCAAAGCCCAATTTGAAGGGGAGTGAACACATTATAAGCATTATACAAACACAGAATATAATACATAGTCGTTCTTGGATAATGCATACTTCAGATATTTTGAAATGATTACAATATAGGACTCAAGGCCAAACTTCAGTAATACAATAGGAACATATAAATAGGTTTAACAGACACACATCACAATAATTTGTGTGAACACATTATAAACATTATATAAACATAGAATATAATACATAGTCGCTCTTGGATAATGCATACTTCAAATATTTCGAAATGATTACAATATAGGACTCACAGTCAAACTTCAGTGATACAATGGGAACATATAAATGGGTTTAACAGACACACATCATAAAATTTTAACTTTATGATAAGGCAAACTCTCTTCTTTTAAAAGCTTCATAAACGTATGTTGCCAAATGTCTAATTGTACTCTTATTTTTTGAAGCCATGAGCATTGTTAACCTGACATCATTTGGTTTACAGTAGTTGTCAAGCTCGCTAAGGCTTGAACTAGAGGGGAAAGACAGAGAAACAGACATATCATTTCTAACACTCCCGTTTATGACTAAATAAGAAGATCCTTGGACAAAGTACAGTTACACGAATTTTATTACAGACAAACAAGACAACATGACACATCATTCGTACAAATCACGAACATGGATATGGTATTGCTAGAGGTGGCGCCTCAAAGACCAACATTTCATGTATTTCAAATCTTCAAAAACAACGGAAATCACTTATAAGCATAGCAAACACACTCATAGACAATTTCAGTCCATACGACGATTTTGGTCCATAGGATGTTTCGATGCTAGAGTTTCTAATCACTAACGAGTGTCTCGTTGCTTGGCATGGCGAACAGACGCCGGATGAATCCACCATCGAACGACGCGAAGATGTTCACTACAGCAGACGTGGAGTCCTGTGAAGGGCGGCGCCAAGGAAACGAGCTGAGTAGAACAGCTGGGCCGTAGGATCGTGGCGTGCGAGTACTGCCGACCTTGCTGGAAGACGCAGCCGTAGAAGCCCCACTGATCACATCTCCCTCGGACGCTCATAAAGTTGCCGGAGCTTGGACACGTGCACCTCCTCATTGAGCCAGAATCACAAGGACAGCAACGACGACTGGCGCAGGACACTGGTGATCTTCTCCCCTCATGCTAGCGAAACTCCAAACACGACCTCCACTACTGATCCATGGGTATACAAACAGCTATGATTGGACACGGCAGCAAAACTCATTATTTGTAAGATGTCGATGAACCCAGCTACCAACACCAACCTAGCCACCAAACTACACATCAACTGCAGCAAAGGAGAGCAGATGACTATTCACTGCTGGTTACATGCCAGACAACGACACCTATACTCTATACTCTCACATGACAATGTTGACAAAATTGGAATGACTGACCACTGCACTCACCGCATACCGTCTGTAGCAGAGGAAAAATAAAAGGCGTCGAGTCACTCCTGGTTACATACCAACAAGACACAGCCACAGTAAACTTCCCATAACCACGCTGACCAACACTGAAACGACTGACCACTGCACCCGCCACATACCGTCTGTAGCAGAGGAAAAATAACAGGCGTTGAGTCACTCCTACAAGACACATAGACCTCTACCCACTTGTAGGCCATGAAATCCAACTACAAGTGGTGACTCTGACCAGAAACTGGCCCTATCCACCCAACTGCAAACCGTCTGTAGCAGAAGGGGCACACAACACCAACTGAACTCCTACAACATGAAACTCAACATTTTCACAAACATGAACTCTACAGACCAGAAACTGGCCAGAAACTGGCCTCTTAACTGCAAACCGACTGTCGCAGAAGGGGAGCCAGACACCAACTAAACTGTAACACCCACAATTCTTCACTTTTAAAGCCAACAAACAAGCTCACAGAACCCTGTTCACAGAACCAGCACAGAAAACACACAAAATTCCACACACACCAGACTCACGTACACCATAACTTAGGCCATAAACATGGGTTGGGCGAAAACAGATCCACAGACAAGATACAATATCACGTAAAAACACACACAGGCACAGGTAAACTATAACTGGACTGGTGAGTTTTGACCCAGTTGGCCAAGACTCCACACACACACTGACCCAAACAAACACTCCTGTCTCCAAACGAGAAGAAAACGGGAAATATAAAAAGATGAACAAAACTGCCGTGACAGTAGTACTTGGACTGAATTAACAGGCGTCTCAGATCCTCAAGGGCTGGACAACATAGAATAAAGTGAATTTCATTATCAATAACACTGTTACATAATGGGCATTCTGTTGCCTCTTTATCACGTCTTTTATATCTTAATATATGCACTGATAAGTCAGACAAACCAAACCTAAATCTTGTGAACACGTATCTAATAAATCTGTTAAAGTCCAACAACAAATATGCTTCTACCTCATGTGACTGCTCAAACTTTCTATATTGTGCAAACTCTCGTCAGCGAATTTAGTGTTTTTCAGAGTCTGCACCCAGTTAACCAACCTGCGTTAATTACAGAGTACCTCACTAAGTCTGACGTCTGCAAATTGATGTTAAGTCATCATGCCTCTGGCAGGTATAGACTTTAGGGTACGTTGTGGTGGATAAATTTTATGGCCAAGCGGGCTAATTTTCAGTTAGCCATGACTCCTCGTGTGTTGACAGTTAGGACCCGTGTAGCCGGTGTCATGATAGGGTTGGTCCTCATGTCATTTTTCTACAGTGATCTGTTACTTCGTTGCGGCAATGTGGAGCCGAACCCCGGGCCGAGGTCCAACCAAAGCAGAGAGAGAGAGAGAGACAGAGAGAGAGAGAGACAGAGAGATAGAGAGACAGAGAGAGAGAGACAGAGAGAGAGAGACACAGAGAAAGAGACAGAGAGAGACAGACAGAGAGAGACAGAGAGAAAGTAGCTAGAAATGTAAACATAAAAAGCTAGAAATGTGTCAAATGAAGTATGTAATTATGTATTGTCGAGCGATTTTATGTGTAGCGAAATTTCATAAATATCTCAACACCAACAACAATAACAAAAAGAAAGCAACACACATACTTGCATACAACATAATAGGTTGAATAAAAACAAAACAAAACAAAACAAAAAACAGACATGCCTCTACAACTCTGAGGTCTTACTGATATACAAGCTAAATTGTCCAGAGAAGCAAACACTAGAATATATACATCGCATATGGCACTTTAACAAAATGTGATTGCACTAAGCGTATATTTACATGTTTATATCACCGTACAGCAACCAGCACAAAGTCATGCACATGCACCAGGCCACAGGAAAACCCAGGCACTATGACATATTGTAAAAAAAATCAATGAAAATGTTTGAACTGCCCATTAAAAGACAAGCATGCAGGCAATACAGATCATGTCTATAATGAAGAAAAACAAGATAAAAGACCAGTGAAGAAGGGAATAAAGAGCACTCAAAAAGACTGAAAAGAAACACTGTACCCCCCCCCCCCCCAAAAAAAAAGAAAAGAGTGTTCTACGTACCTACATGCAAATAAGGTTAAAAAATGCATTAAGAGTCATGAAAAACTGGAGATGGTCCTGGAACAGACGGGTTTGAGGCTCAATTCTATAGTCTCAGGCTGAATTCTATACTCTCAGTCCGAATTCTATACTCTCAGGCTGAATTCTATGTTCTATAGTCTCAGGCTGAATTCTATATTCTATAGTCTCAGGCCAAATTCTATAGTCTCAGGCTGAATTCTGTAGTAACAGGCCGAATTCTATAGTCTCAGGCCGAATTCTTTAGTCTCAGTCTGAATTCTATAGTCTCAATGCTGAATTCTATAGTCTCAGGCTCAGTTGTATAGTCTCAAGACTGACTTCTAAAGTCTCAGGCCGAATTCTATAGTCTCAGGCCGAATTCTATAGTCTCAAGGCTGAATTCTTTAGTCTCAGGCCGAATTCTATAAACTTGGGCTGAATTCTAAAGTCTCAGGCCGAATTCTACAGTCTCACCCCGAAGTCTATAGTTTCAGGCCGAATTCTATAGTCTCAAGGCTGATTTCTAAAATCTCAGGCTGAATTCTTTAGTCTCAGGCCGAATTCTATAGTCTCAAGGCTGAATTCTATAGTCTCAAGGCTGAATTCTATAGTCTCAGGCCGAATTCTATAGTCTCAAGGCTGAATTCTAAAGTCTCAGGCCGAACTCTATAGTCTCAGGCCGAATTCTATAGTCTCAGGCCGAATTCTATACATATAGTCTCAAGGCTGAAGTCTTTAGTCTCTGGCTGAATTCTTTAGTCTCAGGCCGAATTCTATAGCCTCAGACCGAATTCTACTCAGGCCGAGTTCTATAGTCTCAGGCCGAATTCTATAGTCTCAAGGTTGAAGTCTTTAGTCTCTGGCTGAATTCTTTAGTCTCAAGCTGAATTTTATAGTCTCAAGGCTGAATTCTAAAATCTCAGGCTGATATCTATAGTCTCAAGGCTGAATTCTTTAGTCTCAGGCCGAATTCTTTAGCCTCAGACCGAATTCTATAGTCTCAGGTCGAGTTCTATTGTCTCAAGTCTGAATTCTTTAGTCTCAGGCCGAATTCTATAAGCCTCAGGCCGAATTCTATAGTCGCAGGCTGAATTCTTTCGTCTCAGGCCGAATTCTATACTCTCGGGCTGAATTTTAAAATCTCAGGCCGAATTCTAAAGTCTTGGGCTGAATTCTAAAGTCTCAGGCCGAATTCTATAGTCTCAGGCCGAATTCTATAGTCTCAGGCCGAATTCTTTAGTCTCAGGCTGAATTCTGTAGTCTTTTGGAAAAGACTTGGTCCTTTTGTTGTTCGATGTTTAAATCAAGCTTCAATGATGGAAACTTTCAGCATCTCAACCGAGAGACTTTATAACCTGTATCCAGAAACCCGATAAAATAAAGACAGTATATATCAAATATTAGAGACCTATCTCACTACTAAACATATATGAGATTGGGGCCACATGTATTGCAAATAAAAATAAGACAATACTTCCAAATTTACAATGTGAAGATCAGACAAGGTTTGTTGCAAACAAGCATCTAACAGATAATGTAAGGATTATTTATGACACGATCACCTTTTAGATATGACAAAACTAACGCTTCCTTTGCCTTGACTTCGAGAAAGATTTTGGCCATTATTATTTGAAAATTTTAGATTTGTATAAATGGATAGAAACTTACAAAAACAAAATCAATGGTTATAGTAAATAGTCGGACTTGGAACTGGTTTCACGTAGAAAGAGCCTGTAGAGAAGGTAACCCATTTTCTCTCCATTTATTTCTGTGTCAAAACACTGGCAATCAGTAGAAGAGAAGACAAGAGATATAACAGTCATTATGAGATCTCCAAATCTGCAGACGATGCTCAGCTGATGAATAACAAAGTTACAATTTCTTTCGAGAAATGTGCTCATCCTGTGAAGAACCAGGCCCACCCAGCAAATGTGAACAATTTTTTTCAAGCTTGCTTTTAGTTCTTTTTTGACAAAACACAAATGTATACATTGTTTGCTGAACATTATTACAATATCATTGAGAAACTTGAACAAGATTTGTATACAATGGATTGAGCAAGACTCGTATACATACCTCATATCTATTAGTCTGTTATGTTTTTAATTGATTGTTTTTTTGTTTGTTTGTTTGTTTGTTTGTTTGTTTATTTTAAATTCATTTGTATTTGCCCTCAGCAAAAAGTCAACGATAAAAGCATTAGCAAAGCAAGATTATCCGCATGAGACCCAACGTTCAAAACACATGCAAAACTCCAACATCTTCAACAAAGGTTCTACGTGCATGAATTTACAGTCATTTTCAATTACGTATAAGACAAACATTCAAATTTAAACAGGAAGTTCATACACAGACCATGCATACATCTCGTAAAGAAGCCCAATGTCACATCAAACTTCATCTGAAACCAGGGACAGATATGGCAACCATTTTTCTCTAAAAGAGTATGAATTCTAGCTCAGTTGTGCATTATATTCTTCTATTTGATATTGTTAGTAAGATATCTAGTAAAAGAAACAGTGAACAATTAAGTAGTAGAAGTAGTGGTGGTGAACCAAAAGAACACGTGCAGAGCTAGGCCCACCCCACCAGCAGTAAGAAAGCAGGCGGCCACAATGTTGAAGCCAAAGGCCCAACCCAGTTTGCTGTAGGCCGAGTACATTGCATCGTTGTTCAAGTCCGTAGCGTACAGGGCACACCCCACTACCATAAAGAGTGCTGAAACACACACACACACACACACACACACACACACACACACACACACACACACACACACATCCACCACACACACACACACACACACACACACACACACACACACACACACACACAATATATATATATATATATATATATATATATATATATATATAACACACATCCACCACATACACACACACACACACACACACAGAGACGCGCACACACACACACACACACACACACACACACACACACACCACGCATATATATATGTGTGTGTGTGTGTGTGTGTGTGTGTGTGTGTGTGTGTGTGTGCGTGCGTGTGTGTATGTGTGTGTACACACATGTATATATACATATATATGTATATATATGTATATACATACATATGTATGTACATGTATGTATGACCATCTTCATCTCCCCTGCCGCATGGCGTTGGTGACCACCATGGCCTCCCACAAGAATCTGCCCCCTGTCGCTGCAAGTACATCTCCCACCCTCTCTGTCTTCAGCCATCCTGCAAGTCCGTCCAATATTTTCTCCCTGGGTCTACCTCGTGTTCTCTTTCCCTCCTTCTTTCCTGTTGTGACTGAGTGTTCTAATTCCCCTTTCCTCATGAATGTTGCTTGTCTTTTCCTGATCTTCTTTATTAATGATCTTCTTGTGTCTGCCTCCTTCAAGACTGTCTCGCTTGTTTTCTTTGCGCGATGGAGCCGCAGTTGTGATTATCTGTGGTCAGTTGGTCTGACAGAAGTCTGAATGTCGTGTTGGGCCTGGTCCCATGGTACACTGAAGGAGGGAAGACGTTGATGTTTTCCGTGTGTGCAGACCCAGGTCACCAACTCCTGTTAGAAGGTGGAGGTCTGGCCGTGACTGTCCCAGCTATCATGTTTATGCTTTGTCGTTGTCCTCTGGTCACCTACGACTATTACACTTTATACTTTACATGGACAAGATCACGGAGAAACAAACACAAAAGATCACGAAAAAAACTAAACCTAGAAGGTCATGAGAAAAGTAGACAAAAAAGGTCACAAGAAAATTAACACCCCTCACCCCCCACCCCCCCAAAAAAACCAGGAGATAACAAAAGAAAAAAAACCTGGAAGGTCATGAGAAAAGCAAACAAAAAGATCACAAAAGAAGCAACAAAAGTCACAGATAAGCAAACTAAAACAGTCAGAGATAAGCAAACTAAACACAGTCAGAGATAAGCAAACTAAAACAGTCAGAGATAAGCAAAATAAAACAGCAGAGATAGCAAACTAAAACAGTCGAGATAGCAAACCAATAACAGTCAGAGATAAGCAAACAAAACAGTCAGAGATAAGCAAACTAAACAGTCAAGATAAGCAAACTAAAACAGTCAGAGATAAGCAAACTAAAACAGTCAGAGATAAGCAAACCCAAAACAGTCAGAGATAAGCAAACTAAAACAGTCAGAGATAAGCAAACTAAACAGTCAGAGATAAGCAATCTAAAACAGTCAGAGATAAGCAACTAAAACAGTCAGGAATAAGCAAACTAAAACAGTCAGAGATAAGCAAACTGAAACAGTCAGAGATAAGCAAACTAAAACAGTCAGAGATAAGCAAACTAAAACAGTCAGAGATAAGCAAACTAAAACAGTCAGAGATAAGCAAACTAAAACAGTCAGAGATAAGCAACAAAACAGTCAGAGATAAGCAAACAAAATCAGAGATAAGCAAACTAAAACAGTCAGAGATAAGCAAACTAAACAGTCAGAGATAAGCAAACAAACAGTCAGAGTAAGCAAACTAAAACAGTCAGAGATAAGCAAACTAAAACAGTCAGAGATAAGCAAACTAAAACAGTCAGAGATAAGCAAACTAAAACAGTCAGAGATAAGCAACTAAAACAGTCAGAGATAAGCAAACTAAAACAGTCAGAGATAAGCAAACTAAAACAGTCAGAGATAAGCAAACTAAAACAGTCAGAGATAAGCAAACCAAAACAGTCAGAGATAAGCAAACTAAAACAGTCAGAGATAAGCAAACTAAAACAGTCAGAGATAAGCAAACCTAAAACAGTCAGAGATAAGCAAACTAAAACAGTCAGAGATAAGCAAACTAAACAGTCAGAGATAAGCAAACTAAAACAGTCAGAGATAAGCAAACTAAAACAGTCAGAGATAAGCAAACTAAAACAGTACAAAAAAGAGATAAGCAAACTAAAACAGTCAGAGATAAGCAAACTAAAACAGTCAGAGATAAGCAAACCAAAACAGTCAGAGATAAGCAAACTAAACAGTCAGAGATAAGCAAACTAAAACAGTCAGAGATAAGCAAACTAAAACAGTCAGAGATAAGCTAAACTCAAGTCAACAAAGTCAGAGATAAGCAAACTAAAACAGTCAGAGATAAGCAAACTAAAACAGTCAGAGATAAGCAAACTAAAACAGTCAGAGATAAGCAAACCAAAAACAGTCAGAGATAAGCAAACTAAAACAGTCAGAGATAAGCAAACTAAAACAGTCAGAGATAAGCAAACTAAAACAGTCAGAGATAAGCAAACTAAAACAGTCAGAGATAAGCAAACTAAAACAGTCAGAGATAAGCAAACCTAAAACAGTCAGAGATAAGCAAACTAAAACAGTCAGAGATAAGACAAAACTAAAACAGTCAGAGATAAGCAAACTAAAACAGTCAGAGATAAGCAAACTAAAACAGTCAGAGATAAGCAAACTAAAACAGTCAGAGATAAGCAAACAAAACAGTCAGAGATAAGCAAACAAAACAGTCAGAGATAAGCAAACAAAACAGTCAGAGATAAGCAAAACTAAAACAGTCAAGATAAGCAAACTAAAACAGTCAGAGATAAGCAAACTAAAACAGTCAGAGATAAGCAAACTAAAACAGTCAGAGATAAGCAAACTAAGCTCAAGTACACCCCTCGAGATAAGCCAAACTCGGGTCATCGTGTTTCTCTTCGTGTATAGCAATCCTTCCATGAAGTGCTACTAAAATTCTGGTTGCTCTAAACTGTTCTGGGATAGCCCATTATACTGTCAGTGTGCAAACTGAAGTCGTGTGCCAGTACTAAGAGGGAAGATTACCTGTCAGCAGGTACCAACTTAAAGTGGAGTTGCCACTAACAGTACGGTTGCCTCACAGATAACAACTAATACAGTCAGAAACAAACAAAAGTCAGAAAACAAACTAAAGTCGAGAAAGAACAAAAAAGGTAAAGAAATAAACCCTCACCAAAAAAAAACAGTCAAAGAAAAAAAACTAAGTCAGAGAAAAGCAAACAAAAAAGTCAAAAGCAAACAACAGTCAAGATAAGCAAACTAAAACAGTCAGAGATAAGCAAACTAAAACAGTCAGAGAAAGCAAACTAACTCAGAGATAAGCAAACAAAACAGCAGAGATAAGCAAAAAACAGTCAAGATAAGAAACCAAAACAGTCAGAGATAGCAAACAAACAGTCAGAGATAAGCAAACTAAAACAGTCAGAGATAAGAAACCAAACATCAGAGATAAGAAACTAAAACAGTCAGAGATAAGCAAACAAACAGTCAGAGATAAGCAAACAAAACAGTCAGAGATAAGCAAAACTAAACAGTCAGAGTAGCAACTAAAACAGTCAGAGATAAGCAACTAAAACAGTCAGAGATAAGCAAACAAAACAGTCAGAGATAAGCAAACTAAACAGTCAGAGATAAGCAAACTAAAACAGTCAGAGATAAGCAAACTAAAACAGTCAGAGATAAGCAACAAACATCAGAAAGTAACAAACGTCAGAGATAAGCAAACAAAACAGTCAAGATAAGCAAACCAAAATAGGATAACAAACTAAACATCAGAGATAAGCAAACTAAAACAGTCAGAGATAAGCAAACAAAACGAGAACAAACAAAACAGCAAATAAGACAAACATCAAGATAAGCAAACTAACACAAGATAGACTAACGGAGATAAGCAAACAAACAGCAATAACAACTAACGTCAGAATAAGCAAATAAAAGTGAATACAAACTAAAACATAGAATAGCAAACTAAATCAAGATAAGAACCAAAAATCAAGATACAATAAACACAGTAAAACTAACGTCAGGAAACAACAAAAATCTAGAAGCACAACAGGAGATAAGCACTAAACTCAAGATACAAACTAAATCAGAGATAGCAAAACAGTCAGAGATAAGCAATAACATCAAGAAACAAACAACAGTAAAGAACAAATAACACAAGATACAACAAAACTCAAATAGCAAAACACAAAACAACAACATCAAGAAAACTAAACTCAAGAAAACTAACACAGTAGCAAACTAACAGTCAAGAAGAACAACGAGAGATAACAACAAAACAGTCAAGTAACAACAACATCAAGATAACAACATCAGAGATAAGCAACAAAACAGTCAGATAAACAACATCAGATAAGCAATAACATCAGAGATAAAACTAAAAATCAAGAAAGCAAACAAAACAGTCAAGAAACAAACCAAAATAGAGATAACAACTAAAACAGTCATCATAAAGCAAAAACAGACAGAGATAAGCAACAAAACAGTCAAGATAAGCAAACTAACAGTCAGAATAAGCAAAAAACAACAGAGATAAGCAAACTAAACAGTCAGAATAAAAACTAAAACAGTCAGAGAAACAAACATAGAGTAGCAAACTAAAATAAAAAAACAAAAAGATAAAGCAAACTAAAACGTCAGAGATAAGCAAACTAAAACAGTCAAGATAAAAACTAAAACAGTCAGAGATAAGAAACAAAAACAGTCAAGATAAGCAAACAAAACAGTCAGAAAACAAACTAAAAAGCAACAAACAGCAGAGAAAGCAAACAAAACACAAAAAGCAAACAAAAATAGCAAACAAAACATCAGAGATAAGCAAACAAACAGTCAAGATAAGCAAACTAAAACAGAGATAAGCAAACTAAACAGTCAGAGATAAGCAAACTAAAACAGTCAAGATAGCAAACTAAAACAGTCAGAGATAACAAACTAAAACAGTCAGGATAAGCAAACTAAAAAGTCAAGATAAGCAACTAAACATCAAGATAAGCAAACTAAAACAAAATAAGCAAACTAAAACAGTCAAGATAAGCAACTAAAACAGTCAGAGATAAAAACAAAACATCAGAGATAAGCAAATAAAAAGTCAGAGATAAGCAAACTAAAACAGTCAGATAAGCAAACTAAAACAGTCAGAGATAAGCAAACTAAAACAGTCAGAGATAAGCAAACAAAACAGTCAGAGATAAGCAAACAAAACAGTAGAGAAAGCAAATAAAACTAAGAAAGCAAACTAAAACAGTCAGAGATAAGCAAAAAAACAGTCAGAATAAGCAAACTAAAACAGTCAGAGATAAGCAAACAAAACAGTCAGAGATAAGCAAACTAAACAGTCAGAGATAAGCAAACTAAAACAGTCAGAGATAAGCAACTAAAACAGCAGATAACAACAAAACAGCAGAGATAACAAACTAAAACAGCAGAGATAAGCAACTAAACAGAAAGAAACAAAACTAAAAAGCAACATAACATAAAACAGTCAGAGTAAGCAAACTAAAACAACCAAATAAGAAAAAAAACAGTAAAAAACTAAAACAGTCAGAGATAAGCAAACTAAAACGTCAGAGATAAGAAACTAAAACAGTCAGAGATAAGCAAACTAAAACCAGAATAAGCAAACTAAAACAGTCAGAGAAAGCAACTAAAACAGTCAGAGATAAGCAAAAAAACAGTCAGAGAAAGCAAACAAAACAGTCAAGATAACAAACTAAAACAGTCAGAGATAAGCAAACAAAACAGTCAGAGATAAGCAAACTAAACAGTCAGAGATAAGCAAACTAAAACAGTCAGAGATAAGAAACTAAAACAGTCAGAGATAAGCAAACAAAACAGTCAGAGAAAGCAAACTAAAACAGTCAGAGATAAGCAAACAAAACAGTCAGAGATAAACAAACTAAAACAGTCAGATAAGCAAACTAAAACACAGAGATAAGCAAACTAAAACAGTCAGAGATAAGCAAACAAAACAGTCAAGATAAGCAAACTAAAACAGCAGAAGAAAAAATAAAAACAGTCAGAGAAGCAAACTAAAACAGTCAGAGAAACAAACTAAAACATCAGAGAAGCTAACAAACCAAAACAGTAAAGCAAACAAAACAGAGAAAATACAAAGAGATAAGCAAACAAAACAGCAGAATAAGCAAACAAAACAGTCAAGATAAGCAAACAAAAATCAGAGATAAGCAAACTAAAACAGTCAGAGATAAGCAAACTAAAACAGTCAGAGATAAGCAAACTAAAACAGTCAGAGATAAGCAAACCAAAACAGTCAGAGATAAGAAAACCAAAACAGTCAGAGATAAGAAAACCCCAAAAATCACGAAAGAGATAAACCTAGAAGGTCATGACAAAAGCAAACAAAAAGATCACAAAAGACGCAAACCCTGAACGTTAGAAACAAACCCAAAAGATCACGAAAGAAATGAACCTGGAAGGTCATGAGAAAAGCAAAAAAAAAAAAAAAGATGAAAAGAGAAGCAAACCCAAAATATCACAGACAAGCAAACCCAGACCCAGAGCTTCTGAACGAGATGTTGTTTTGCAGATGATCAGAGTCTAATACATAAAAGAAGAAGAAAGAATACAGAAGCACACAACGAACTTGAACACCACTTGCCAAAACTACAACATGAAAATCAGCATCAGCGAAACCAAGAGAATGAAGGTCAGCAAGAACATCTGGTAACCCTTGCATCAACATTAGCGGCACTACAATGAAGGATGTGAATTCAAATACTTCGGCAGCATTTTCATTGAAGATGGAAGACTCAACATAGAGATGACACTCAGAATATAGAAAGCTATCAACCTGCCCCACTCCCAAAACATCCCAACGTTCACAATGAAATAAAACCAGTGCTCATCAGTTCCAGTTTCATCCCCACGCTAACATACCAGTGCCAGACCTACACCCTGACCAAGCTCCCAGAGCACAAAATGACCATCTGTGAGATGTGTTGTTTGAAAAAAAACAACAGCCGTCTCCAAGACCAGGCGAGACACGATCAAAATACAGAGATAACAGACATGGTGGGAACAACATCAATCCATCATCATATTTCATCAGAAGAGAGCACAGTGTCATCTGACCAGAATACACCACCACCACAATACTCAACAAGCATACAACAAAAAGCTGGATTTTCTTCTTTTCTGTCACTGTATTTTACTCTGCCTTTCTCCTTTGTTTTCTGCAATCCTCTTCCTGTCATTTTCTGCCTTGCTGGTCCATTCACATGTATATGTTCCTATACAGCCTTATATACTTTCTTTTAGGATTGATAATTGGCTACGTGTATGAAGTGCATTACTGGCTCTGAGAAAATGTGATGTGCAGAAACAAACTTAGGTACTTTAGGCCAGTGTCTTCAGAACTGTGTACATTTGATCCATTTAAATCTTTTTTACATGCTCTGGTGATATATTGAAAGAACTGGTCAACGCCAAGGGCATATCCTTGGAGTAACTTGCGTGAATGCATTGACATGTGTACTTAATTTTCTTTTCCAGATTTTCCTTTTGCTTTGTTTTGTTTGTTTCGACAAGTTTTGAAATGATTAAAGCCTTGATAGAGCTCTGTGCAGTCAGCTTATCTTTACATGATAAGAATAAGTGAGTGTTCAAAGTGTGTACTATGACTGTATTCCTACAGCGCATTCAAAACAATGCTGTACGCCTTGTACTCAAAAAGAAAAAAGCTGACCACATATCTCCTCTCCTGGCACAACTTCACTGGCTCCCTGTATCAAAGCGCATACAGTACAAACTAGACACCATGTGCTACAAAAGCCTCAATATCGCAGCCCCCGATTACCTGTCAAGCCTACTTGAGATTTATGTTCCCTCACGTACCCTCCGCTCTGCCTCCGATCCTCTGACTTTTCGCTTTCCACGCACTAAGCTCAATACCACGAGCCTTCTCTGTTTCTGGTCCACTCTCCTGGAACAAACTTCCTCTCTCAGTCCGTCAGCAACCTACTTTTGTCTCCTTGAAGTCCGCTCTCAAAACTCATCTTTTCTCCTCTGCATAAAATCCTAACCTCACTCAACCCCCCCCCCCCCCCCTCTGCAGCCTGTCTCCGCTCGGAGGGGAATCACATTGTTATAATATATAATTGTATATGATATGCTCTCTATAATTTTCCATTGCTTTTATTCTTGCTTTTATTGCTTTTATTCTTTCTCCCCATTTATAGCCATGCGTGTGTGTGTGTGTGTGTGTGTGTGTGTGTGTGTGTGTGTGTGCGTGCGTGCGTGCGTGTGTGTGCGTCCGTACGTGCGTGCGTGCGTGCGTGCGTGTGTCTGTTTCAGCGCTTAGATTTGATTTTATCAAGATTTTGCGCTATATAAATATTGTAATTATTATTAATTATTATTATTATATTCCAGGTGTATACCTTTACAGGTGCAAATGTACCTAGTGTGTGTTCTGTTACAGGTACAAATATACCCAGTATGTGTTCCATGTGTGTACTGTTCCAAGTGCAAGTGTACCTAGTGAGGTCTGTTACAAGCGCAAGTGTGCCCCGTGTTAGTTCTATGTGTACACTGTTACAGGTGCAAGTGTACCCAATGTGTATTCCATGTGTGTAATGTTACATGTACCCAGTGCGTGTTTCATGTGTGTGACTCTGACACTCACCGGACATGAAGCAGGTGATAAAAGCGGTCACAATGGCCGCCTTCAGTCTGGTGAGCAGGAAGACCACCAGCGCCCCCACGGTGCCCACCATCAGGATCAGAGCGAGGCACTGCAAGGCTTGGTTTTTGTGCATCCAATCTGTGCATATATCACGCTTATTTCTTATCACACATGACGCTTATATCACACCTCGACCTCATCATCAAGACCAGAACAAGGCATTGCAGGGCTTGGTTCTTGTGTATCCATTCTGTATGCATATCCCACATTATGTCACGTCCAAATCATACAAAAACCCTCACCATCAAGATCCCAGGAACCAGAAAAAAACACGAAAGAAGAACACGAACGCCATTTTGATACAACAAGGCAAGACAGGCGCAAATTTTCGGCCAACTGGCCTTTGTCAAGCGTAGGATTACATACAAACAAACACCAGATGCAAAAATTATGAGAAAAAGACTGAACACAGCAACAGGGAAGTTTCAGTCTTTTTCTCATAATCTTTGTATCTGGTGTTTGTTTGTTTGTAATCTTACGCTTGACAAAGGCCAGTTGGCCGAAAAATTTGTGCCTGTCTTGTCTTGTTGTATTAAAAACGCGTTCGTGTTCTTCTTTCGTGTTTTTTTCTGGTTCCTGTTTGCTTGAACGCGGGCAGTCACACTTGTTTTGAATTACATCAAGATCCCAACACGGCATTGGCAGGCCAGGTTCTTGTGCATCCATCTGTTGTCTTATTTACATTACGACATATATTTCACACAACACTGGTAACATACCGGATACCATCATGATGACTATTGGTGATATTGCTGTCATTACGTTCTTCATTGTCATTTTTATTACTATCATTGTTGTTGTTTGTACTATTATTATTATTGCTGTTCTTATGACGATGATGATGATGATGGTAATAATTTTTGCTGTTGTTGTTATAGCAGTTATTATTATCATTATTGTCGTTGTTAATATTTCTGGTGCAGATGACGACGATGACGATGATGATGATAATGGTTGTAATGATGATGACAGGAACGATGATGGTAAAGACCAGACTGATGATGATGATGATGAAAGCGATAATGACAACGATGATGACGATGACAACGACACGATAATGACAACGTCGATGATGATGATTTTACCTCTCCGCACATTCTTCATGGTGTCAGAGGACCATGTCCGGCATGAAGTCACACCATTGCTAGAGCCACACATCCTCCACAGTCCCCCGTGAAATTCGAAAACTTTTTCAAAGGTCGCCGTCAGCCAGTAGTTGACGCTGAATGACGTCACAAAGAAGATGGCGCCGAGCAGCAGGCACGGTAGCGACACCTTCATTGGTGTGCTCAAGCTTATCCCCGCCATCCTGACCTCTGACCTCAACGCTCTTTCACCTCAATGTTCTCCGACCGGTGACCTCACTTTGCGGTGACCTTCGACCTGACTGCCTTCTGACGCTGATGTCACTGGGCGGTGACCTCTTGCTTCAATTGGGTTGTAATCTTTGACCTCATTGATCCCTGATCTCTGACCTCTCTCGATGATGACCTCTGACCTCCCTGGACTCCTTTTTTTTTAAATCACTGGACCTTGACCCCCCCACTGGAATGCGCACTTTATCTTGTGGGGAAAAAAAACAAAACAAAAACAAAAACATGACAAAATCATACCAGCAATTTCCTTTTTTTTCTGACTTAATACTTTTTAATACCTCATTTTAGACATGTTTTATATAATATTCCATACACACCAAGCGCAATATTTAACTTGAAAAAAGAAACTACGAATAAATCGATATTTTCAATGCTGAGTTTATCAATACAATGTCAAATTGGATTGAGATCGGTTCTTGAACAGCTGAGATATCAGTTCTTCCGTCTGTAAAACATGTCATCCGAGCCATACACACAATGAATCCCATTTACGGTCACACATTTTAGAACTGATTACATACGAAACGATTCTGGGGAAGGACTGAGGAAATCTTTACATCAGAATGTATCACCTGTTCAAATGTTAGATTAACTGAAAGTATGATATTGTTTGGTGTTGACGAAAAGATGCGCACAGATCCGATATTTAATTTCATTGTCCTTCTTGGGAAAGTGCATATTTATAAATGCAATTATCAAAGGACTGTTCCAAATATAACCTCTTTTAAAAGGTAACTTGCTATTAAATACCACATAGAAGAATACAATGCAAAATTGCACACTTTCAAGACAAAATGGCTGCCATGTTTACCTTTTATAACAACCGAGTCTTGATTCTGTCTGTTTATATTGTAATACAAATGTTGTCAGTGTATTTGGTGGAATGTGATAGCGAGTCCGATTTCGTAATATCTTGCCCGTGCATGTTGACAAACTTTCATGTTGTTGTTGTTCATGTTGTGATTTTCTTTAATTGATGATTGTGCTTCATTTAGATGCATTTCAAATATTATTGTCCGAAACGCTGTAGTATGGAAATAGAAACTGAGGCAGTCACGCATGCACTTCAAATGAAAAAAAGCCAAGTCTTCATCCTAACTGACTCGATGAATCTTCTTCAAAAAGTGCAAAATGGAGTAGAGACCCCAGACTGGCACAAAACGATGAACAGTATCGACCTACAAAATCTCACGTGGATCTACTGTCCCCGGTGTTAAGGAAAATGAACGTGCCGATAAACTTGCAGGCAATGACACTACAACAAAAATTCTCCATCTGGAAAAGTCTGAGGTCCTTAGACGCTTTAAATCGTACCTTCGCGAACAAAATGTGAGTCATCATATTATCACAGGGTCCTATTATCACAGGGTCCCCCTCAGACCGTATTGTTAGACGGCCCTCAGACCGTATTGTTAGACGGCCCTCAGACCGTATTGTTAGTCGGGTAAGTAAGGTTTGCGTAATGATCACGCCATCCATGTTTTAATTGGTTACTCGGCGTTTTCCACCGAGCAGGATCTAACGCTCACATTGGTCTTATCCAACTATAGAGGGTAGGTTATCTAGTACACAAAAGGTTTCAGCAAATACCAACGTCCAAGCGAAAAGTCCAGGGCCGCCAGGTGCCAAAGATTGCTTGGTTATTCAAATTTCGATGTCCAATGAAAGACAGGTTAGTTATTCAAATTTCGATGTCCAATGAAAGACAGATGGGAAGGTTTTGTGACAGAAACAACAGAAACGCACTGTATAAAGGCCAGAAAGTCAATCACTAGAGGAATTCACCCATTCGATTGCCACACAGCCAGAGACCTTCCAACCTATCTCAGAGGTATGTAATCCCACGTCTCATTTTATACTTTAGTTAGGGTAGGGATAGAAGTAGGTAGTATGTTTGATTTTCCACAAAGCAAAGAATAGAGTAGGACATAAGAAAGTGTTCAGCATTCTAGTGATATGCAAGTTCTGATGATTCGTAGTGCATCTTAGGATTTTAGGAATATTAGGACCCAGGACAGTAGGAATGGTGAAGCACGTTTATGCTGAAGTTGACTGATTAAATAAATACGTTGTAGTTATTAATCTATGTGTGGACTGCTCATGAGAATCATGTCTAGTGTGGTTAGTGCATTTCTTCTCGTCACTCTCCTTCCTTGTTGTGTGTGTGGCTTCTAAGTAGAGAAACAATTCTCCATATACACCCCCAATTCATCTACCTGTTATAGATGACTCCACTCACAAATAACCTTCCCGCGATACATGGTGCAGATGCAGCCTTTCCCCTTTACCTCAAAATCGCAGCCTTCGAGTATTCCCCATTCATAAAAAATTCTAGATAGAATCTTAGTGAAAGTTGGAGTGTTAGTCAAAGACTGCCGTGCACCTAGATGTGTTAGTGTTCCGCATTCAACTTTCGGCACTGCCACTCAACACAAGTTGATAGCCAAGCGTAGGCCTACTGCCTGATCGGAGTTAACATAGATATAAATAGTGAAGCAGCACATAGATTAGCTGCGTAGTGAGTTCATCTTCTATGTTCACTTCCGTACTGAGTCATTTCTCGTAGGTTGGTTGACGCCTTTATACATCCATATAATGTTGAAGCAAGCTACCAGATGTCTCCTGGATAATATTTCGTTGGTAAAGCGAAACAACCATGTTACAGAGTGCTGTAGATTTTGTTGCTCGTCTTCAATACAGCGAGTCATCTTCAAGTTAGGGCCTACCTTCACCGTAGCGTGTTACGCCTACTGCCCCGCTCCATCCCTCCGTCCCCACCCTCCCACCCTCTGCGAGTCGTTCATTCTCTGTTGTCCATTGTGGTCACTCGCGTGTGTGGTTGGTAAACAGGGCTTTTGACGACTCAGTCTTCGCATAGGCACAGTGTTGAGACAAGTTACAGATGATTTTCTATTACTGACCAAGTTAGTACTAGTCTCATTTTCGTTCAGTTGTGCATTTCTGAGTGTAGTTTTTATTTCGAATAGTTCGTAAGCTGGTTGCTTGCCGTCATATGAGTACTTAGTGACAAAGACAGTCCTAGAGATAGTAGATTGTATATATATTCCTTTTACCTATTTCAATTGATGTGGCACACATGGAACACACAGCGATAAATAAATTTTGCCCACCTTCCCGCCCTTGTCTCTGTAACTGTAGTGGAGGGTCGGACACACGCGTACACAATACTCTGACCGTACGGTCAATGTGTGTCCACACACAGGCGTTGCGTCACTTGACCATGATTGCCGTCGCTCGAGTTCGTCACTTTTCAATGGGGCAATTAGCCAGTGCTCATTGAGATGGTCTCACTCGCCCCCCCCCCCCCCCCCCCCCCGTCCTCTCTACCGCCCCGTTACTACTGCTACGGCGGATAGACTACAATGGGAACAGCCTATTATTATATCATCGTTATCGCTCTCCCGTCTCCTCAAGTCAGTGTAACAGAGAACTCGCGGCCATTCTCCAATGTCCAGTATTTTAAACAATCGTTACTTCCCTCCCTATACAATGACATTGTATTCTTGTTTATTGTCCATGTTTCGTCTTACAGTTCTGTATTCTAACTGAACGCGTTGTGGTCCTGATACTTCTGATAATGTGTTTGTTCAACCATTTGCCTGCCTAGTTTGTCTTGTGTACACGTCATCTGATTACTCAGAACAGTTCATACATTGTGGTTGCTATGCAATTGATCCTTCATTGTTCTTTTTGACTTTCGAGTTACAATGTTACAATGTCAGGTTCGTCGTTCCGTCAGTCAATGTATATCTTTTGCTGTTCAGTGCGTAATTAACTGTTTTAAACTCGACCGAGGTGTGCAGTGCTTTTCTTTTCATCCTCCCGAGTCCTACGTACGCATCTTTTCTTAAGTCCATTAGTTCATGCACAGACTTACTGCTCGCAATGTCTTACTGTTCAGTTTCAATTGCCGATCCCTATATGGTTTTGTATTCTATTGGTCATGTTGTTTAGTTATATATCGCACTTCATATGCGCTACAACTGATTAGTGGTTTACTTCCTTCAGTAGCCTACACTTATTGATTCGTAATGACACATTGTTTCGTATTTACACTGGTTTTTCTAACATGGTTCTCGTGCATCAGTGCCACATACTAGCATCTTACCTACCGCTCATGCTACATTTGTGCTTCGTACTACGTGGCAAAACGATGAAGAGTCACGCGCTGGCAGCTCTGAGTATTGCCTCGTCTTCCATTTCATAATGTGTTTCCTACGACATATGTCACAGGGCTGAAACCCTACTTCTACTTCATGGTGAGTTGTATATATACGTCAGACGGCCAGATACGGATGGCACTGATCTTACTTCATTTCTACTTGATTGCGCACATTGTACGACATATGTCATAGGGCTCGAACCCTACTTCTACTTCATGGTGTGTATTGTGAGACATTTATTACTGGGTGCCGTGCTTGAGGACCCAACGGTGCATATGTCTATTCTACAGAGGGTTTATCAATTCACACGAAGCACATGTAGCCTGGTTGAAATATGTTAGATGCCACATTGCTTAATCGTTACTGAGGAACTGACATTTAATGCAAAACTATGCTTCCCTTGTGTCCAGAAATTACGAACCAGTTCAGTGTGTCCACTAAAATATCTTCCTATAATGACCAACAGTCTTCTTACGATTGTCACAGTACCTTAGATACTTGTCTTGATAATAAGCATTGCATATCACTTTTGATTCTGCGTCTTCGTTTTGTCGTGTACGTTTCCGTCCTATTGTGTTCCCTTAGTTTCCAGTGACAGTCTCTCGATTTTCAAGGTGAAGTAGTGACTCATAGTTAGCACATTACATGGATCATATCATCCATTTATGCCTTGTTTTGATAAAACGTTACGATGGCTTATGTAGTCTCCTTCTTTCAGTGGATGATGAAGAATACTTGATCAACTGATGCATTACTTCTTACTTCTACTGCTTTTACCAGTTACTTATTATTCCAGTGCCAGTTACTACTGTTCATACTACCTTGTGCTTCATGCTACATGGCATACCACCATAGGGACTTAAACGCACGTTGGTGCCGCCCTCGGTATTGCCCAACCTTTTTTTTCCATTTTGATGTGTGTATTGACACTCGTCACAAGGTGCCGTGCTTAAGGGCCTTACAGTGCATATGTGTCGATCCTTCGTTCAGAGGATTTTTTCAATCCACATGATATGGCACACATAATCAAAAACTGATAAAAGTATATACAGTGACGTGAATGATTACCACTGAGAAAACGACACTATGATTATACACAAAGCCTTTTTTCTTGTGCTCCTTAACAGTGATTCAATTTATCGAGTAGGATATATGGTATTAGCAATACTACTGTTTACAGCTCAAAGGAAAAGTTCACAACATGGCTATGATTCCTATGTATTAAAGTTATTAATTAACATTACATTTTAAGAACTACTTTCTTATGTGTTGTGTATGTTTTGGTACTAACGTGTTTGTTTTGTTGCAGGCAAGTATTCTTCACAATACAGGAACCATCACGTTGTTACATTCGGTTGTATGACGGCTATCGATCCTGTCGTTCTTACCGCCTTAAATCCAGGACCGTCGATTGTTCATCATTAAATATTCCGAGATATTTAATCAACCGTTAGACGGTATTTTCAACGTTTCCCTACCGTTCTGAGCAATATCGCGATGGAAACCTATTACTGATTGCTAGGGCCAGTGCCCTACTGCCCGTATCGTCCCCCCTTGCGTTATTCTTATTCGTTACGTTACACAGTCGTTACTACATGTATGGCCACACCGTCCTCACAATGATTGCTCGCATGCTACAGCCCATTTATTTTGTGTGCACACTTTCCCATACCTTTGCATAATTTCATTATCATGCTCACATGCGTTCATCTGCAGACTGCGTACCCTGCGTTCATCCACGCTCTCCAATCCTGCGTTCATTACACGTTCGTCAGCATCAGTTATACCTGTGTTCGGTAGATGTTCACCACGTTACTCTTTTACTCATTTATGTTCATGCAACCCCGGGGTATATCATTGTATACCATATGTCGTCCTCTCATACATCATACGTTATCATCGTGTATCATTGTGTATCATTGCACATCAGTGCGTATCACTGGGTATCATTTTTATCATTGCGTATCATATGTTGTCCTCTCATCCTCTGGTATCAGTACGTGTCGTATGTTATAATCTAATAATACAGCATCATCTTGTATCATTTCGTATCGCATCGTATTATCTTTTATCCAAGGTATCAGTTCATGTTATTTCACGTCATACGGCACCATATCATTGTTGTCTCCATGTGTTTTTTTCTTATGCTTCTGAGAACTACACTGGGTGTCTACTGCATACAACAACACATGTGTTGAATTTTTTTTCCTAACCGTACTAATCCTACTAACGATTGTTGTTCAGTAGATTTTGAGTTTTAGCTTCATGAGACCAACATGCTCGGAGGGGAATCACATGGTTATAATATATAATTGTATATGCTATGCTCTCTATAATTTTCCATTGCTTTTATTCTTGCTTTTATTGCTTTTATTCTTTCTCCCCATTTATAGCCATGCGTGTGTGTGTGTGTGTGTGTGTGTGTGTGTGTGTGTGTGTGTGTGCGTGCGTGCGTGTGTGTGCGTGCGTGCGTGCGTGCGTGCGTGCGTGTGTGTCTGCTTCAGCGCTTAGATTTGATTTTATCAAGATTTTGCGCTATATAAATATTGTAATTATTATTATTATTATGTTTTATTTCATTATCATTCATTTGCTGATCATGTAATTATATGCGATTAAAAGCAATTGGTATGATGAACCTCATTTGAGCTCTGTTACAAGTTTGCAAGACTTCTTATACCCTATCCCGTACCAAGGAGACATGCCACTTTATGTTACTTCATTTTTTTCTCAAGGTGCTTCGAACATATGTATTCAAGTGCTATAAGCTAATTATTGTGTGTACACCATTTCTGATGATCTTCACAATTTGTAAAATGAACATTGGCAACATGAAACCTTGAGTCGCTGCTTCTTCCTATGTGATGAACATTATACGTGCTACAGGTGCACTCACTTCTTCGCCCTTGTTTATTCATGAGACTCAACAATGTGTATTCGTGCTTCTGTTGATAGTTAATGTGGCACTTCTCTTTGATGAAAGCTTTTCACTTCCTTGCAATGACTTTAAATTGTCATAATTACTTCATAGTGCAATGCAGCTTACCACTGCATGTCTTGCAATCTTGTAAGGATATCAAGCATCAGCCTGTCAATGATCTATTGCTGCATGTCATTCATTCTTCTGAAATGATTATTATGGTTGCTTACATGTATGATGTGGTTTTCAGGTATTGGTCATTTACATGATTACGTTTCTTTTTCAGCCTACATTTCTGTGTGTATCTCGTGTTTCCAGGACATATTTCTCCATACATGCATTGTGTTTTCAAGCTACATGTTTTTTCTGGAACAGCATTTTCCTTGTATTCTTATTTTGCATTTTTCATGCCATGTCTTCTTTTATGCCTTCTTTTATGCCTTCTTTTATGCGTTACATATCCTTATTCTATAGTACGACATAGTATGACCTTGTATGCTACGACAGAAAACTTCCGTTATATTGTAGTTGTGGTTTCTTTTCATATACATTGCCAAGTCAGCTTATTCTTGACATGGATGACAAGCGATTGCTTTATTTGAACGCTATGTTTTCCCATCCATTCCCTCAAAGTCCCATGAATCAGAACAATTGTGCAAGAAGCTACTGGTCTTTAATATTGGGAGGATTCCACGCAACTACTTCTGCTCATCATCCCAGTGTCACGCGGCTGGTCTCTGCTCCAGTCATCTCAGCTCAACAACTGAAGCCATCATTCATTTGACTCCAACGTAAGTGGACTCCTTTCATACACCTTCATCTTCACTGTGGTATTCACCGCTTCATCCACAGTTTGCATGCGAGACACATTTCTTTGCCACATGTATCGCCAACTTAACGTCTTCCGTCATCAGGCAGTCTGCGTTTCTTCTTTGTCTTCAGCCTGACTGCTTGCTGAAAAACCAGTTCAAGTTCACCTCCCTCATTCACGTTTCTATGGACGTCCTTCTGCATACGTCATCTGGACATGAACTATGTGTGCATGGTGTTTCTCGAGGTGCAAATACAACATATGTACACGTGTGAGAGTCTTGACTGGGTAAACCGAACTTTGCCTACCACAACTGGTGAATGACATCTTCCTGGAAACTGACCTGCCCAGCCCGGCTGCTACAGTGCTGCCGCCAGCATGCACATGGGTGTTCGGATTCATCCCATTTCCCATAAATATTCTTTGAGAAATTCCCTTATTTCCAAACCTTCCTATCGCCTGTCAATCATGTACGAGAATATGTGTTGCATAGTACCTTATTTCATTACGTTCCCATTCCCCCTTACTATTAAAAAAAAAAAAAAATGAGGACATTTTTTGCGGGGGAGGGGACATATTATCACAGGGTCCTATTATCACAGGGTCCCCCTCAGACCGTATTGTTAGACGGCCCTCAGACCGTACTGTTAGACGGCCCTCAGACCGTATTGTTAGTCGGGTAAGTAAGGTTTGAATAATGATCACGCCATCCATGAATTAATTGGTTACTTGGCGTTTTCCACCGAGCAGGATCTAACGCTCACTTTGGTCTTATCCAACTATAGAGGGTAGGTTATCTAGTACACAAAAGGTTTCAGCAAATACTTGTGCACACCCTGTACACTCCTGACTTGTACACACGATG
Source organism: Monoplex corrugatus (assembly GCA_030674185.1). NCBI lineage: Eukaryota > Metazoa > Mollusca > Gastropoda > Littorinimorpha > Ranellidae > Monoplex > Monoplex corrugatus. The sequence goes on along the minus strand of JAPXFY010000027.1, from coordinate 34,267,512 downwards.
TACACACCTGATTTGTGTGCACACCTGACTTGTGCACACATCTGACTTGTGCACACCCTGTACACTCCTGACTTGTGCACACCATGTACACACCTGACTTGTACACACCATGTACACACCTGACATGTGTACACACCTGACTTGTACACACCATGTACACACCTGACATGTGTACACACCTGACTTGTACACACCATGTACACACCTGACATGTGTACACACCTGACTTGTACACACCATGTACACACCTGACATGTGTACACACCTGACTTGTACACACCATGTACACACCTGATTTGTGCATACCCTGTACACACCTGACTTGTACACACCATGTACACACCTGACTTGTGTACACCTGTACACACCTGACTTGTGCACACCATGTACACACCTGACTTGTGTACATCCTGTACACACTTGACTTGTATACACCATGTACACACTGACTTGTGTACACACTTGACTTGTACATGCCATGTACACACCTGACTTGTTACACACTTGACTTGTACACACCTGACACACAGTACACCAACACCTGACTTGTATACACACCTGACTTGTACACACCCTGTACACACCTGACTTGTGCACACCCTGTACACACCTGACTTGTATACACACTTGACTGTACACACCCTGTACACACCTGACTTGTGCACACCCTGTACACACCTGACTTGTACACACCTGTACACAACTGACTGTACACACCTGACTTGTACACACCTGTACACACCTGACTTGTACACACCCTGTACACACCTGACTTGTGCCCACACCTGACTTGTGTACACACTTGACTTGTGCACACCCTGTACACTTCTGACTTGTACACACCCTTTCACACCTGACTTGTGTACACACCTGCACCTTGTGTACACACCTGACTTGTGTACACACCTCACTTGTGCACACCCTGTACACTCCTGACTTGTACACACCATATACAAACCTGACTTGTGTACACACTTGACTTGTACACACCCTGTACACACCTGACTTGTACACACCCTGTACACACCTGACTTGTACACACCCTGTACACACCTGACTTGTGCCCACACCTGACTTGTGTACACACTTGACTTGTGCACACCCTGTACACTTCTGACTTGTACACACCCTGTACACACCTGACTTGTACACACCCTGTACACACCTGACTTGTACACACCCTGTACACACCTGACTTGTGTACACACTTGACTGTGTACACACTTGACTTGTGCACACCATGTACACACCTGACTTGTACACACCCTGTACACACCTGACTTGTGTACACACCTCACTTGTGTACACACCTGACTTGTGTACACACCTCACTTGTGCACACCCTGTACACTCCTGACTTGTACACACCATATACAAACCTGACTTGTGTACACACTTGACTTGTACACACCCTGTACACACCTGACTTGTACACACCCTGTACACACCTGACTTGTACACACCCTGTACACACCTGACTTGTGCCCACACCTGACTTGTGTACACACTTGACTTGTGCACACCCTGTACACTTCTGACTTGTACACACCCTGTACACACCTGACTTGTACACACCCTGTACACACCTGACTTGTACACACCCTGTACACACCTGACTTGTGTACACACTTGACTGTGTACACACTTGACTTGTGCACACCATGTACACACCTGACTTGTACACACCCTGTACACACCTGACTTGTACACACCCTGTACACACCTGACTTGTGTACACCCTGTTCACACCTGACTTGTGTACACACCTGACTTGTGCACACCTGTAGACACCTGACTTGTATACACACTTTACTTGTGCACACCATGTACACACCTGACTTGTGCACACCATGTACACACCTGACTTGTGCACACCCTGTAGATACCTGACTTGTATACACACTTGACTTGTTCACAACCTGTACACACCTGACTTGTGCACACACCTGACTTGTGCACACACCTGACTTGTGCACACACCTGACATGTGTACACACTTGACTTGTACGCACCTTGTACACACCTGACTTGTAGAGACGTTGTTTGTACACACCATGTACACACCTTACCTGTACACACCACTTGTACACGCCCTGTGCACACCTGACTTGTACATACTATGTACACACCTGACTTGTGCACACACCTGACTTATACACACCATGTACACACCTGACCTGTGCACAGCATGTACGCACCTGACCTGTGCACACCCTTTACACACCTGACTTGTACAGACCTTGCTTGTACATACTTTATTGTTCAGAGCTTAAAACTGCCTGTAGACATAGCATGATACAAACATTGCACACCTTTCAAAGTTACAAACCTTTCTCGGGCAGCATCTTCCCAACGATAGACGTGAGCCTCATGACCAATATGAATGACTATACCGAGTACAACATACAAGGTATCAGTCCATTTGGTCTGCTATTGGTAATCATATAATCCAATACTACCTGTTCATGATCGATACAGGCAGGTGCGGGTTTGTCAACCTGAGAGGACAGCCCATCTAAGAAAAGGTACACCCTGATTTCAAACGTCCGCCGCTGCGCTGTCATATGCTATGCAAAAGGCTTTGGGAGTCTCAACCCTGAAGAAATATCCAGAGTCGGAGTCCAAAAGGTAGACTGACGCTGATTTGGGCACCATTCTAGCAACTCCTGTGATGCTGCTAATAATATCAAACTTTTAAGGGCTTTCGACATTGCTTTGAATCCGTCAGCCACGTGGGGAGAGGGGGACCTCCTGCATGGGCAACAGCTGGTTCTCCATATCACCATGCCCAGGCTTTTACGCCAGAGATGAAAGCCAACACTGCCAAAACAGCGGTTTTATTGTTATCGTTATTGTTATTGTTGTTTAAAGCCCAGCCGACTGCGTAGAGCCAATCAGGGCTATAACCGTTTCAAAGCATGCAAAACTTCAACAGGAAAAGAAAAAGAAAAAAAATTAAGTAAACATATCAATTCATTCGCACACACAATCCAAGGACATGACCCGGCGCCGACCGCTCAGTCCAACCCATCGCACAGGAGATAAAAAAAAACACACCTGAACACAAACTCAGCCATACCCAAGGATTCCAAAACATGTACAAAAATGGGCCAAAAATACCTAAAATTGCTTCCGTATATCTTATTTCCCTAGAGCCAAAAATGCACTTAATATATGTACCTAATTATCAACCCTAAAGAGAAAATACGTAAGACTTTATCGAACACATACAGGTGAATGGACCACAAGACAGAAAATGATGGGAAGAAACAATAGAAAGCAAAGGAACAAAACAGAAACAAAGAGAGTGACAGAAAAGAGGAAACTTCTAACAGAATTTCCAGAAGGTGGGGATACCATTTATTCTGAAAGAATCCCTGGCGTCCCCACAGGGGGTGGGGATATGAGGGTGGAGGGTTGGGGATAAAGCAGCGGTGAACCAACAACTAGGACACATCTTCCATCGTCGACCCCCACCAAAGGAGACTTACTAACATGTTTTCCATTTACCGTGTACATCTGTCTATTTTTGTGTTTTTATTTACCGTGTACATCTGTCTATTTTTGTGTTTTTATTTACTGTGTACATCTGTCTATTTTTATGTTTTTATTTACTGTGTACATCTGTCTATTTTTATGTTTTTATTTACTGTGTACATCTGTCTATTTTTATGTTTTTATTTACTGTGTACATCTGTCTATTTTTATGTTTTTATTTACTGTGTACGTCTGTCTATTTTTGTGTTTTTATTGTCTGTATACATCTGTCTATTTTTGCTGTATACATTTTTATTTTGGTTTATTACTGTGTACATCTGTCTATTTTTATGTTTTTATTCACTGTGTACATCTGTCTATTTTTGTGTTTTTATTTGCTGTATACATCTGTCTATTTTTGTGTTTTTATTTACTGTGTACATCTGTCTTTTTTTGTTTTTATTCACTGTGTACATCTGTCTATTTTTATGTTTTTATTTACTGTGTACATCTGTCTATTTTTGTGTTTAGTGTATTTTATTTTTTACTGTGTACATCTGTCTATTTTTGTGTTTTTATTTCACTGTGTACATCTGTCTATTTTTTTTTTTATTTGTTAATCTTATTTATGTGTTTATCACGTTCCTGTCTATTTTTATGTTTTTATTTACTGTGTACATCTGTCTATTTTTGTGTTTTTATTCACTGTGTACATCTGTCTATTTTTTGTTTTTATTTACTGTGTACATCTTTGTTTATGCTTTTATTTACTGTGTGCATCTGTCTATGTTTATGTTTTTATTTACTGTGTACATCTTTGTTTATGCTTTTATTTACTGTGTCATCTGTCTATGTTTATGTTTTTATTTACTGTGTACATCTATCTTTATGTTTTATTTACTGTGTATATCTATCTTTATGTTTTATTTACTGTGGACATCTATCTTTATGTTTTTATGTACTGTGTGTATCTAATGTCTACATGTATGTTATTTACTGTGTACATCTATCTTTACGTTTTTGTTTACTGTGTATATGTATCTTAATGTTTTTATTTATTGTGTACATCTATGTTTATGTTTTTTATTGTGTATGTCTATATTTATGTTATTATTTACTGTCGATATCTATCTAAGTTATGATTTTATTTACTGTTGATATCTATGTTTATGTTTTTATTTACGGTGTAATGTATGCTTATATTTTATTTTCACCGTATATCTGTCTATGTTTATGTTTTATTTTCAGTGTACATTTGTGTTTAGGTTTCTATTGTACATCTATGTTTTTATTCACAGTGTACATTTGTGTATATTTGTATGTTTGATTTACTGTGTAATCTCTTTATATCTATGTTTATGCTTTTATTTACTGTGTATATCTGTCCATGTGGTATGTGTATATTTTTTATTTCTGTATACATCCGTCTATGTGAAGTCTCTGTGTGTGCGTGTGTTTATTTTCTGTATACAACTATCCGTGTTTGTGCAAGTTTTCTGATTGTTGACAAGAAGTGCCCCCTCTGATATTTATTACTCGTTGTTATTCTTTTTAGTGTTTCATAGTTTTCCTTGTATTAGTATTGAAGATTATGCCTTATCTGACAGTTATTTGTTGCGTTATGACGATCATTTTTGATAATAGTGGTAGAAGTGGTAGTGGTGGTGGAGGTATTGTAGTAGTAGTAGTGGTTACTGTCATGTCAATCGGTTGTGTTATTTATTGTTATTATTATCATTACTACCATTATTGTCATTATCGTTATTATTAATATCATTATTAATAGTAGTAGTAAAAGTAGTAGTAGTAGTAACAATTAGCCTTTTGCCTTTCTGAAGTCTTGGTTAAAAAAAGTGAATATGAATTTGAATCGAGGGAGAGGGGATGGCGTCGCCCACGTGGTGCTGGCCCCGGGAAAAGTTGAGGTCTCTGCTACCTCACACCTCTAGGACCCCAGGGTTATGGAACTATCTAGGTAGGACCTCAGGACCTGACCAGCTCATGGGTTTACGTGCGGACTTAGGGCTTGTACCGTGATCATTCTGGATTATCCATCACATGGCACGTGTACCGTTAGTACATATGGAATTCATTCCGAGCGTGGAGAAACTGAAACTGAAATTGAAACTGAAACGGACCCGACACAGGAAAAGAGTGGCAACTCACTGTGGAACGTCTGTGTCAAGGAATGTGCAATCAAATAGCTTCAGAGGCAGAACGAAGAGGTCAGACAGGAGGCAGAACGAAGAGATCAGACAGGAGGGTACATTCGGAGATGGTTATGAAGACTAAATAATAGGCACAGTACAGTTGGTACACTTATAGCATAATGTATTTTGTATGAACGTTTGAAATAAATGCACCAGCAGCACTCTTTGGATTCCACGAAAAGGATTTTCCTTCTGACATTGTAAAATATGTCAACCGTTTAATCATTGTAGCAAAAATGTGCGTTGGTACATATAAACCGATATTCCGCTTGACACTTTTTACATAGTTTGTCAGAAATTAAAAGCTGAGAGGCTTGGAGTAAAAATATAAAAGCGGAGAGAGACAGGAAGAGAGAGAGAGAGGAGAAAGAGAGAGAATCAGAATCAGAAATTTATTCAGTAAGGCCAAAGCCCAATTTGAAGGGGAGTGAACACATTATAAGCATTATACAAACACAGAATATAATACATAGTCGTTCTTGGATAATGCATACTTCAGATATTTTGAAATGATTACAATATAGGACTCAAGGCCAAACTTCAGTAATACAATAGGAACATATAAATAGGTTTAACAGACACACATCACAAGAATTTGTGTGAACACATTATAAACATTATATAAACATAGAATATAATACATAGTCGCTCTTGGATAATGCATACTTCAAATATTTCGAAATGATTACAATATAGGACTCACTGTCAAACTTCAGTGATACAATGGGAACATATAAATGGGTTTAACAGACATACATCATAAAATTTTATTTTTATGATAAGGCAAACTCTTCTTTTAAAAGCTTCATAAACGTATGTTGCCAAATGTCTAATTGTACGCTTATTTTTTGAAGCCATGAGCATTGTTAACCTGACATCATTTGGTTTACAGTAGTTGTCAAGCTTGCTAAGGCTTGAACTAGAGGGGAAAGACAGAGAAACAGACATATCATTTCTAACACTCCCGTTTATGACTAAATAAGAAGATCCTTGGACAAAGTACAGTTACACGAATTTTATTACAGACAAACAAGACAACATGACACATCATTCGTACAAATCACGAACATGGATATGGTATTGCTAGAGGTGGCGCCTCAAAGACCAACATTTCATGTATTTCAAATCTTCAAAAACAACGGAAATCACTTATAAGCATAGCAAACACACTCACAGACAATTTCAGTCCATACGACGATTTTGGTCCATAGGATGTTTCGATGCTAGAGTTTCTAATCACTAACGAGTGTCTCGTTGCTTGGCATGGCGAACAGGCGCCGGATGAATCCACCATCGAACGACGCGAAGATGTTCACTACAGCAGACGTGGAGTCCTGTGAAGGGCAGCACCAAGGAAACGAGCTGAGTAGAACAGCTGGGCCGTAGGCTCGTGGCGTGCGAGTACTGCCGACCTTGCTGGAAGACGCAGCCGTAGAAGCCCCACTGATCACATCTCCCTCGGACGCTCATAAAGTTGCCGGAGTTTGGACACGTGCACCTCCTGATTGAGCCAGAATCACAAGGACAGCAACGACGACTGGCGCAGGACACTGGTGATCTTCTCCCCTCATGCTAGCGAAACTCCAAACACGACCTCCACTACTGATCCATGGATATACAAACAGCTATGATTGGACACGGCAGCAAAACTCATTATTTGTAAGATGTCGATGAACCCAGCTACCAACACCAACCTAGCCACCAAACTACACATCAACTACAGCAAAGGAGAGCAGACGACTATTCACTGCTGGTTACATGCCAGACAACGACACCTATACTCTATACTCTCACATGACAATGTTGACAAAATTGGAATGACTGACCACTGCACTCACCGCATACCGTCTGTAGCAGAGGAAAAATAAAAGGCGTCGAGTCACTCCTGGTTACATACCAACGAGACACAGCCACAGTAAACTTCCCATAACCACGCTGACCAACACTGAAACGACTGACCACTGCACCCGCCACATACCGTCTGTAGCAGAGGAAAAATAACAGGCGGTTGAGTCACTCCTACAAGACACATAGACCTCTACCCACTTCTAGGACATGAAATCCAACTACAAGTGGTGACTCTGACCAGAAACTGGCCCTATCCACCCAACTGCAAACCGTCTGTAGCAGAAGGGGCACACAACACCAACTGAACTCCTACAACATGAAACTCAACATTTTCACAAACATGAACTCTACAGACCAGAAACTGGCCAGAAACTGGCCTCTTAACTGCAAACCAACTGTCGCAGAAGGGGAGCCAGACACCAACTAAACTGTAAACACCCACAATTCTTCACTTTTAAAGCCAACAAACAAGCTCACAGAACCCTGTTCACAGAACCAGCACAGAAAACACACAAAATTCCACACACACCAGACTCACGTACACCATAACTTAGGCCATAAACATGGGTTGGGCGAAAACAGATCCACAGACAAGATACAATATCACGTAAAAACACACACAGGCACAGGTAAACTATAACTGGACTGGTGAGTTTTGACCCAGTTGGCCAAGACTCCACACACACACTGACCCAAACAAACACTCCTGTCTCCAAACGAGAAAGAAAACGGGAAATATAAAAAGATGAACAAAACTGCCTGACAGTAGTACTTGGACTGAATTAACAGGCGTCTCAGATCCTCAAGGGCTGGACAACATAGAATAAAGTGAATTTCATTATCAATAACACTGTTACATAATGGGCATTTCGTTGCCTCTTTATCACGTCTTTTATATCTTAATATATGCACTGATAAGTCAGACAAACCAAACCTAAATCTTGTGAACACGTATCTAATAAATCTGTTAAAGTCCAACAACAAATATGCTTCTACCTCATGTGACTGCTCAAACTTTCTATATTGTGCAAACTCTCGTCAGCGAATTTAGTGTTTTTCAGAGTCTGCACCCAGTTAACCAACCTGCGTTAATTACAGAGTACCTCACTAAGTCTGACGTCTGCAAATTGATGTTAAGTCATCATGCCTCTGGCAGGTATAGACTTTAGGGTACGTTGTGGTGGATAAATTTTATGGCCAAGCGGGCTAATTTTCAGTTAGCCATGACTCCTCGTGTGTTGACAGTTAGGACCCGTGTAGCCGGTGTCATGGTAGGGTTGGTCCTCATGTCATTTTTCTACAGTGATCTGTTACTTCGTTGCGGCAATGTGGAGCCGAACCCCGGGCCGAGGTCAAACCAAAGCAGAGAGAGACAGAGAGACAGAGACAGAGAAGACAGAGACAGAGAGAGACAGAGAGATAGAGAGACACAGAGAGAGAGACACAGAGAGAGAGACACAGAGAGAGAGACACACAGAGAAAGAGACAGAGAGAGACAGACAGAGAGAGACAGAGAGAAAGTAGCTAGAAATGTAAACATAAAAAGCAGAAATGTGTCAAATGAAGTATGTAATTATGTATTGTCGAGCGATTTTATGTGTAGCGAAATTTCATAAAATTCTCAACACCAACAACAATAACAAAAAGAAAGCAACACACATATTTGCATACAACATAATAGGTTGAATAAAAACAAAACAAAACAAAACAAAAACAGACATCCCTCTACAACTCTGAGGTCTTACTGATATACAAGCTAAATTGTCCAGAGAAGCGAACACTAGAATATATACATCGCATATGGCACTTTAACAAAATGTGATTGCACTAAGCGTATATTTACATGTTTATATCACCGTACAGCAACCAGCACAAAGTCATGCACATGCACCAGGCCACAGGAAAACCCAGGCACTATGACAAATTGTAAAAAAAATCAATGAAAATGTTTGAACTGCCCATTAAAAGACAAGCATGCAGGCAATACAGATCGTGTCTATAATGAAGAAGAAAAAGATAAAAGACCAGTGAAGAAGGGAATAAAGAGCACTCAAAAAAACTGAAAAGAAACACTGTACCCCCCCCCCCCCCAAAAAAAAAAAGAAAGAAAGGGTGTTCTACGTACCTACATGCAAATAAGGTTAAAAAATGCATTAAGAGTCATGAAAAACTGGAGATGGTCCTGGAACAGACGGGTTTGAGGCTCAATTCTATAGTCTCAGGCTGAATTCTATACTCTCAGTCCGAATTCTATACTCTCAGGCTGAATTCTATGTTCTATAGTCTCAGGCCGAATTCTATATTCTATAGTCTCAGGCCAAATTCTATAGTCTCAGGCTGAATTCTGTAGTAACAGGCCGAATTCTATAGTCTCAGGCCGAATTCTTTAGTCTCAGTCTGAATTCTATAGTCTCAATGCTGAATTCTATAGTCTCAGGCTCAGTTGTATAGTCTCAAGACTGATTCCTAAAGTCTCAGGCCGAATTCTATAGTCTCAGGCCGAATTCTATAGTCTCAAGGCTGAATTCTTTAGTCTCAGGCCGAATTCCATAAACTTGGGCTGAATTCTAAAGTCTCAGGCCGAATTCTACAGTCTCACCCCGAAGTCTATAGTTTCAGGCCGAATTCTATAGTCTCAAGGCTGATTTCTAAAATCTCAGGCTGAATTCTTTAGTCTCAGGCCGAATTCTATAGTCTCAAGGCTGAATTCTATAGTCTCAAGGCTGAATTCTATAGTCTCAGGCCGAATTCTATAGTCTCAAGGCTGAATTCTAAAGTCTCAGGCCGAACTCTATAGTCTCAGGCCGAATTCTATAGTCTCAGGCCGAATTCTATACATATAGTCTCAAGGCTGAAGTCTTTAGTCTCTGGCTGAATTCTTTAGTCTCAGGCCGAATTCTATAGCCTCAGACCGAATTCTACTCAGGCCGAGTTCTATAGTCTCAGGCCGAATTCTATAGTCTCAAGGTTGAAGTCTTTAGTCTCTGGCTGAATTCTTTAGTCTCAAGCTGAATTTTATAGTCTCAAGGCTGAATTCTAAAATCTCAGGCTGATATCTATAGTCTCAAGGCTGAATTCTTAGTCTCAGGCCGAATTCTATAGCCTCAGACCGAATTCTATAGTCTCAAGTCGAGTTCTATTGTCTCAAGGCTGAATTCTTTAGTCTCAGGCCGAATTCTATAAGCCTCGGGCTGAATTTTAAAATCTCAGGCCGAATTCTAAAGTCTTGGGCTGAATTCTAAAGTCTCAGGCTGAATTCTATAGTCTCAGGCCGAATTCTATAGTCTCAGGCCGAATTCTTTAGTCTCAGGCTGAATTCTGTAGTCTTTTGGAAAAGACTTGGTCCTTTTGTTGTTCGATGTTTAAATCAAGCTTCAATGATGGAAACTTTCAGCATCTCAACCAAGAGACTTTATAACCTGTATCCAGAAACCCGATAAAATAAAGACAGTATATATCAAATATTAGAGACCTATCTCACTACTAAACATATATGAGATTGGGGCCACATGTATTGCAAATAAAAATAAGACAATACTTCCAAATTTACAATGTGAAGATCAGACAAGGTTTGTTGCAAACAAGCATCTAACAGATAATGTAAGGATTATTTATGACACGATCACCTTTTAGATATGACAAAACTAACGCTTCCTTTGCCTTGACTTCGAGAAAGATTTTGGCCATTATTATTTGAAAATTTTAGATTTGTATAAATGGATAGAAACTTACAAAAACAAAATCAATGGTTATAGTAAATAGTCGGACTTGGAACTGGTTTCACGTAGAAAGAACCTGTAGAGAAGGTAACCCATTTTCTCTCCATTTATTTCTGTGTCAAAACACTGGCAAATCAGTAGAAGAGAAGACAAGAGATATAACAGTCATTATGAGATCAAATCTGCAGACGATGCTCAGCTGATGAATAACAAAGTTACAATTTCTTTCGAGAAATGTGCTCATCCTGTGAAGAACCAGGCCCACCCCAGCAAATGTGAACAATTTTTTCAAGCTTGCTTTTAGTTCTTTTTTGACAAAACACAAATGTATACATTGTTTGCTGAACATTATTACAATATCATTGAGAAACTTGAACAAGATTTGTATACAATGGATTGAGCAAGACTCGTATACATACCTCATATCTATTAGTCTGTTATGTTTTTAATTGATTGTTTTTTTGTTTTTTTGTTTGTTTGTTTGTTTGTTTGTTTGTTTGTTTGTTTGTTTATTTTAAATTCATTTGTATTTGCCCTCAGCAAAAAGTCAACGATAAAAGCATTAGCAAAGCAAGATTACGCATGAGACCCAACGTTCAAAACACATGCAAAACTCCAACATCTTCAACAAAGGTTCTACGTGCATGAATTTACAGTCATTTTGAATTACGTATAAGACAAAAATTCAAATATAAACAGGAAGTTCAAACACAAAACCATGCATACATCTCGTAAAGAAGCCAAATGTCACATCAAACTTCATCTGAAACCAGGGACAGATATGGCAACCATTTTTCTCTAAAAGGTATGAATTCTAGCTCAGTTGTGCATTATATTCTTCTATTTGATATTGTTAGTAAGATATCTAGTAAAAGAAACAGTGAACAATTAAGTAGTAGAAGTAGTGGTGGTGGACCAAAAGAACACGTGCAGAGCTAGGCCCACCCCACCAGCAGTAAGAAAGCAGGCGGCCACAATGTTGAAGCCAAAGGCCCAACCCAGTTTGCCGTAGGCCGAGTACATTGCATCGTTGTTCAAGTCCGTAGCGTACAGGGCACACCCCACTACCATAAAGGGTGCTGAAACACACACACACACACACACACACACACACACACACACACATACACACACACATCCACCACACACACACACACACACACACCACACACACCACACACACACACAATATATATATATATATATATACACACATCCACCACATACACACACACCACACACACAGAGAGCGCGCGCACACACACACACACACACACACACACACGCATATATATATATATGTGTGTGTGGTGTAGTGTGTGTGTGTGTGTGTGTGTGTGTGTGTGTGTGTGGTGGTGTCGTGCGTGCGTGTGTGTATGTGTGTGTACACACATGTATATATACATATGTATGTACATGTATGTATGACCATCTTCATCTCCCCTGCCGCATGGCGTTGGTGACCACCATGGCCTCCCACAAGAATCTGCCCCCTGTCGCTGCAAGTACATCTCCCACCCTCTCTGTCTTCAGCCATCCTGCAAGTCCGTCCAATATTTTCTCCCTGGGTCTACCTCGTGTTCTCTTTCCCTCCTTCTTTCCTGTTGTGACTGAGTGTTCTAATTCCCCTTTCCTCATGAATGTTGCTTGTCTTTTCCTGATCTTCTTATTAATGATCTTCTTGTGTCTGCCTCCTTCAAGACTGCTTCGTTTGTTTTCTTTGCGCGATGGAGCCGCAGTTGTGATTATCTGTGGTCAGTTGGTCTGACAGAAGTCTGAATGTCGTGTTGGGCCTGGTCCCATGGTACACTGAAGGAGGGAAGACGTTGATGTTTTCCGTGTGTGCAGACCCTGGTCCACCAACTCCTGTTAGAAGGTGGAGGTCGGCCGTGACTGTCCCAGCTATCATGTTTATGTCTTTGTCGTTGTCCTCTGGTCACCTACGACTATTACACTTTATACTTTACATGGACAAGATCACGAGAGAAACAAACACAAAAGATCACGAAAAAACTAAACCTAGAAGGTCATGAGAAAAGCAGACAAAAAAGTCACAAGAAAATTAAACCCTCACCCCCCCCCCAAAAAAAAAAAAACCCAACAAACCAGGAGATAACAAAAAAAAAAAAAACCTGGAAGTCATGAGAAAAGCAAACAAAAAAGATCCCAAAAGAAGCAAACTAAAACAGTCAGAGATAAGCAAACTAAAACAGTCAGAGATAAGCAAACTAAAAAGTCAGAGACTAAGCAAACCTAAAGCAGTCAGAGATAAGCCCAACTAATACGTGCGAGCTTGTATAGCAAACTTAAAACAGTCAGAGAGAAAGCAAACTAAAACAGTCAGAGATAAAGCAAACCAAAACAGTCATGAGAAAGCAAACTAAAAAGTCAAAGAAAAATTAAAACCTCACCCGCCCAAAAAAAAAAACCCAAAACAGTCAGAGATAAGCAAGACTAAAACAGTCAGAGATAAGCAAACAAAAAGTCGCAAAAAAGCAAACTAAAACAGTCAGAGATAAGCAAACAAAACAGTCAGAGATAAGCAAACTAAAACAGTCAGAGATAAGCAAACCAAAACAGTCAGAGATAAGCAAACTAAAACAGTCAGAGATAAGCAAACAAAACAGTCAGAGAAAGCAAACTAAAACAGTCAGAGATAAGCAAACCAAAACAGTCAGAGATAAGCAAACTAAAACAGTCAGAGATAAGCAAACCAAAACAGTCAGAGATAAGCAAACTAAAACAGTCAGAGATAAGCAAACTAAAACAGTCAGAGATAAGCAAACTAAAACAGTCAGAGATAAGCAAACTAAAACAGTCAGAGATAAGCAAACTAAAACAGTCAGAGATAAGCAAACTAAAACAGTCAGAGATAAGCAAACCAAAACAGTCAGAGATAAGCAAACTAAAAACAGTCAGAGATAAGCAAACTAAAACAGTCAGAGATAAGCAAACTAAAACAGTCACAGATAAGCAAACTAAAACAGTCAGAGATAAGCAAACTAAAACAGTCAGAGATAAGCAAACTAAAACAGTCAGAGATAAGCAAACTAAAACAGTCAGAGATAAGCAAACTAAACAAGTCAGAGATAAGCAAACTAAAACAGTCAGAGATAAGCAAACTAAAACAGTCAGAGATAAGCAAACTAAAACAGTCAGAGATAAGCAAACTAAAACAGTCAGAGATAAGCAAACCAAAACAGTCAGAGATAAGCAAACTAAAACAGTCAGAGATAAGCAAACTAAAACAGTCAGAGATAAGCAAACTAAAACAGTCAGAGATAAGCAAACTAAAACAGTCAGAGATAAGCAAACTAAAACAGTCAGAGATAAGCAAACTAAAACAGTCAGAGATAAGCAAACCAAAACAGTCAGAGATAAGCAAACTGAAACAGTCAGAGATAAGCAAACTAAAACAGTCAGAGATAAGCAAACTAAAACAGTCAGAGATAAGCAAACTAAAACAGTCAGAGATAAGCAAACTAAAACAGTCAGAGATAAGCAAACTAAAACAGTCAGAAGATAACCAAACTAAAACAGTCAGAAATAAGCAAACTAAAACAGTCAGAGATAAGCAAACTAAAACAGTCAGAGATAAGAAAACCCCAAAAATGACGAAAGAGATAAACCTAGGTCATGAGAAAAGCAAATAAAAAAGATCACAAGAGAGGCAAACACACACAAACAAAAACATAGAGAGAAGCAAACCCAAAAAATATCACGAAAGAGATAAACCTAGAAGGTCATGACAAAAGCAAACAAAAAAGATCACAAAAGACGCAAACCCTAAACGTTAGAAACAAACCCAAAAGATCACGAAAGAAATGAACCTGGAAGGTCATGAAAAAGCAACAACAACAAAAAAGATGAAAAGAGAAGCAAACCCAAAATATCAGAGACAAGCAAACCCAGACCCAGAACCTCTGAACGAGATGTTGTTTTGCAGATGATCAGAGTCTAATACATAAAAGAAGAAGAAAGAATACAGAAGCACACAACGAACTTGAACACCACTTGCCAAAACTACAACATGAAAATCAGCATCAGCGAAACCAAGAGAATGAAGGTCAGCAAGAACATCTGGTAACCCTTGCATCAACATTAGCGGCACTACAATGAAGGATGTGAATTCAAATACTTCGGCAGCATTTTCATTGAAGATGGAAGACTCAACATAGAGATGACACTCAGAATACAGAAAGCTATCAACCTGCCCCACTCCCAAAACATCCCAACGTTCACAATGAAATAAAACCAGTGCTCATCAGTTCCAGTTTCATCCCCACGCTAACATACCAGTGCCAGACCTACACCCTGACCAAGTTCCCAGAGCACAAAATGACCATCTGTGAGATGTGTTGTTTGAACAAAAAACAGCCGTCTCCAAGACCAGGCGAGACTCGATCAAAATACAGAGATAACAGACATGGTTGGAACAACATCAGTCCATCATCATATTTCATCAGAAGAGAGCACAGTGTCATCTGACCAGAATACACCACCACCACAATACTCAACAAGCATACAACAAAAAGCTGGATTTTCTTCTTTTCTGTCACTGTATTTTACTCTGCCTTGCTCCTTTGTTTTCTGCAATCCTCTTCCTGTCATTTTCTGCCTTGCTGGTCCATTCACATGTATATGTTCCTATACAGCCTTATATGCTTTCTCTTAGGATTGATAATTGGCTACGTGTATGAAGTGCATTACTGGCTCTGAGAAAATGTGATGTGCAGAAACAAACTTAGGTACTTTAGGCCAGTGTCTTCAGAACTGTGTACATTTGTATCCATTTAAATCTTTTTTACATGCTCTGGTGATATATTGAAAGAACTGGTCAACGCCAAGGGCATATCCTTGGAGTAACTTGCGTGAATGCATTGACATGTGTACTTAATTTTCTTTTCCAGATTTTCCTTTTGTTTTGTTTTGTTTGTTTCGACAAGTTTTGAAATGATTAAAGCCTTGATAGAGCTCTGTGCAGTCAGCTTATCTTTACATGATAAGAATAAGTGAGTGTTCAAAGTGTGTACTATGACTGTATTCCTACAGCGCATTCAAAACAATGCTGTACGCCTTGTACTCAAAAAGAAAAAAGCTGACCACATATCTCCTCTCCTGGCACAACTTCACTGGCTCCCTGTATCAAAGCGCATACAGTACAAACTAAACACCATGTGCTACAAAAGCCTCAATAACGCAGCCCCCGATTACCTGTCAAGCCTACTTGAGATCTATGTTCCCTCACGTACCCTCCGCTCTGCCTCCGTCCTCTGACTTTTCGCTTTCCACGCACTAAGCTCAATGCCTATGGTCCACGAGCCTAATATATAATTGTATATGATATGCTCTCTATAATTTTCCATTGCTTTTATTCTTGCTTTTATTGCTTTTATTCTTTCTCCCCATTTATAGCCATGCGTGTGTGTGTGTGTGTGTGTGTGTGTGTGTGTGTTGTGTGTGTGCGTGCGTGCGTGTGCGTGGGTACGTGGGTGCGTGCGTGTGTGTCTGTTTCAGCGCTTAGATTTGATTTTATCAAGATTTTGCGCTATATAAATATTGTAATTATTATTAATTATTATTATTATATTCCAGGTGTATACCTTTACAGGTGCAAATGTACCTAGTGTGTGTTCTGTTACAGGTACAAGTATACCCAGTATGTGTTCCATGTGTGTACTGTTCCAAGTGCAAGTGTACCTAGTGAGGTCTGTTACAAGCGCAAGTGTGCCCCGTGTTAGTTCTATGTGTACACTGTTACAGGTGCAAGTGTACCCAATGTGTATTCCATGTGTGCAATGTTACATGTACCCAGTGCGTGTTTCATGTGTGTGACTCTGACACTCACCGGACATGAAGCAGGTAATAAAAGCGGTCACAATGGCCGCCTTCAGTCTAGTGAGCAGGAAGACCACCAGCGCCCCCACGGTGCCCACCATCAGGATCAGAGCGAGGCACTGCAAGGCTTGGTTTTTGTGCATCCAATCTGTGCATATATCACGCTTATTTCTTATCACACATGACGCTTATATCACACCTCGACCTCATTATCAAGACCAGAACAAGGCATTGCAGGGCTTGGTTCTTGTGTTTCCATTCTGTATGTATATCCCACATTATGTCACGTCCAAATCATACAAAAACCCTCACCATCAAGATCCCAGGAACAAGAAAAAAACACGAAAGAAGATCACGAACGCCTTTTTGGTACAAGGCAAGAGAGGCGCAAATTTTCGGCCAACTGGCCTTTGTCAAGCGTAGGATTACATACAAACAAACACCAGATGCAAAAATTATGAGAAAAAGACTGAACAAAGCAACAGGGAAGTTTTCAGTCTTTTTCTCATAATTTTTGTATCTGGTGTTTGTTTGTATGTAATCTTACGCTTGACAAAGGCCAGTTGGCCGAAAAATTTGCGCCTGTCTTGTCTTGTTGTATTAAAAACGCGTTCGTGTTCTTCTTTCGTGTTTTTTCTGGTTCCTGTTTGCTTGAACGCGGGCAGTCACACTTGTTTTGGATTACATCAATATCCCAACACGGCATTGGCAGGCCAGGTTCTTGTGCATCCATCTGTTGTCTTATTTACATTACGACATATATTTCACACAACACTGGTAACATACCGGATACCATCATGATGACTATTGGTGATATTGCTGTCATTACGTTCTTCATTGTCATTTTTATTACTATCATTGTTGTTGTTTGTACTATTATTATTATTGCTGTTCTTATGACGATGATGACGATGATGATGATGATGATCATGGTAATAATTTTTGCTGTTGTTGTTATAGCAGTTATTATTATTATCATTATTGTCGTTGTTAATATTTCTGGTGCAGATGACGACGATGACGATGATGATGATAATGGTTGTAATGATGATGAAAGGAACGATGATGGTAAAGACCAGACTGATGATGATGATGATGATAGCGATAATGACAACGATGATGACGATGACAACGATGATGACGATGACAACGACACGATAATGACAACGTCGATGATGATGATTTTACCTCTCCGCACATTCTTCATGGTGTCAGAGGACCATGTCCGGCATGCAGTCACACCATTGCTAGAGCCACACACCCTCCACAGTCCCCCGTGAATTTCGAAATCGTTTTCAAAGGTCGCCGTCAGCCAGTAGTTGACGCTGAATGACGTCACAAAGAAGATGGCGCCGAGCAGCAGGCACGGTAGCGACACCTTCATTGGTATGCTCAAGCTTATCCCCGCCATTCTGACCTCTGACCTCAACGCTCTTTCACCTCAATGTTCTCCGACCGGTGACCTCACTTTGCGGTGACCTTCGACCTGACTGCCGTCTGACGCTGATGTCACTGGGCGGTGACCTCTTGCTTCAATTGGGTTGTAACCTTTGACCTCATTGATCCCTGATCTCTGACCTCTCTCGATGATGACCTCTGACCTCCCTGGACTCTTTTTTTTATATCACTGGACCTTGACCCCCCCACTGGAATGCGCATTTATCTTGTGGGGAAAAAAACAAAACAGAAACAAAAACATCACAAAATCATACCAGCAATTTCCTTTTTTTCTGACTTAATACTTTTTAATACCTCATTTTAGACATGTTTTATATAATATTCCATACACACCCAGGGCAATATTTAACTTGAAAAAAGAAACTACGAATAAATCGATATTTTCAATGCTGAGTTTATCAATGCAATGTCAAATTGGATTGAAATCGGTTCTTGAACAGCTGAGATATCAGTTCTTCCGTCTGTAAAACATGTCATCCGAGCCATACACACAATGAATCCCATTCACGGTCACACATTTTAGAACTGGTTACATAGGAAACGATTCTGGGGAAGGACTGAGGAAATCTTTACATCAGAATGTATCACCTGTTCAAATGTTAGATTAACTGAAAGTATGATATTGTTTGGTGTTGACGAAAAGATGCGCACAGATATTTAATTTCATTGTCCTTCTTGGGAAAGTGCATATTTATAAATGCAATTATCAAAGGACTGTTCCAAATATAACCTCTTTTAAAAGGTAACTTGCTATTAAATACCACATAGAAGAATACAATGCAAAATTGCACACTTTCAAGACAAAATGGCTGCCATGTTTACCTTTTATAACAACCGAGTCTTGATTCTGTCTGTTTATATTGTAATACAAATGTTGTCAGTGTATTTGGTGGAATGTGATAGTGAATCCGATTTCGTAATATCTTGCCCGTGCATGTTGACAAACTTTCATGTTGTTGTTGTTCATGTTGTGATTTTCTTAACTGATGATTGTGCTTCATTTAGATGCATTTCAAATATTATTGCACGAAACGCTGTAGTGTGAAAATAGAAACTGAGGCAGTCACGCATGCACTTCAAATGAAAAAAAGCCAAGTCTTCATCCTAACTGACTCGATGAATCTTCTTCAAAAAGTGCAAAATGGAGTAGAGACCCCAGACTGGCACAAAACGATGAACAGTATCGACCTACAAAATCTCACGTGGATCTACTGTCCCCGGTGTTAAGGAAAATGAACGGGCCGATAAACTTGCAGGCAATGACACTACAACAAAAATTCTCCATCTGGGAAAGTCTGAGGTCCTTAGACGCTTTAAATCGTACCTTCGCGAACAAAATGTGAGTCATCATATTATCACAGGGTCCTATTATCACAGGGTCCCCCTCAGACCGTATTGTTAGATGGCCCTCAGACCGTACTGCTAGACGGCCCTCAGACCATATTGTTAGTCGGGTAAGTATGGTTTGCGTAATGATCACGCCCTCCATGAATTAATTGGTTACTCGGCGTTTTCCACTGAGCAGGATCTAACGCTCACATTGGTCTTATCCAACTATAGAGGGTAGGTTATCTAGTACACAAAAGGTTTCAGCAAATACCAACGTCCAAGCGAAAAGTCCAGGGCCGCCAGGTGCCAAAGATTGCTTGGTTATTCAAATTTCGATGTCCAATGAAAGACAGGTTAGTTATTCAAATTTCGATGTCCAATGAAAGACATATGGGAAGGTTTTGTGATAGAAACAACAGAAACGCACTGTATAAAGGCCAGAAAGTCAATCACTAGAGGAATTCACCCATTCGATTGCCACACAGCCAGAGACCTTCCAACCTATCTCAGATGTATGTAATCCCACGTCTCATTTTATACTTTAGTTAGGGTAGGGATAGAAGTAGGTAGTATGTTTGATTTTCCACAAAGCAAAGAATAGAGTAGGACATAAGAAAGTGTTCAGCATTCTAGTGATGTGCAAGTTCTGATGATTCGTAGTGCATCTTAGGATTTTAGGAATATTAAGACCCAGGACAGTAGGAATGGTGAATCACGTTTATGCTGAAGTTGACTGCTTAAATAAATACGTTGTAGTTATTAATCTATGTGTGGACTGCTCATGAGAATCATGTCTAGTGTGGTTAGTGCATTTCTTCTCGTCACTCTCCTTCCTTGTTGTGTGTGTGGCTTCTAAGTAGAGAAACAACTCTTCATATACACCCCCAATTCATCTACCTGTAAAAGATGACTCCACTCACAAATAACCTTCCCGCGATAATACCATCGAATGTCTTACCCCAAAAGGAATAGATACAGGAAGTGGCCGGAAATCTACTCTGAAAAGAAAAACAAGAGCTATGATCAATCAGACTAACATTGGTATCTAACAAAAAGTAACACTGCACAGACTCTTACAGCGTGGAATGGAAAGTGTTTGGACTTTTCCTGAAACGGAGATAAAGCGAAGATAGGGAAAAGACAACTGGAGAACACGCAATTTGTGGGCTGTTTGCTGTTTCTGTATGTCTGTAAATTTGTCATGATATGTGTCTAACGTTTTGCTTTGTTTTAACATTGCTGCATCGATTTTGTTATATGTGAGCACGTGTATACAGTGTGTTCTTTTTTATTTTGTTGTTGTTGCTGTTGTTATCAGCCATCATGCTGTCTGGATGTGGGTGTGTATGTATGAATGTATATATGAGTGTATGTCTGTGTGCGGACGCGTGTGTATATGAATGTATTTACTATTATTCATTATTTCTCATTTCCTACTTGTTTGTTTATATGCATACTCCTTTATCTTGTATTTATTTATTTACTTATTTACGTACTTACTTACTTACTTACTTACTTACTTACTTACTTACTTACTTACTTACTTACTTACTTATTCACTTACTCATTTACTCACACACACTCACGACTTATTCACTCACTCACTCACTCACTCACACACTCACTCGCTCATTCACTCACTTCTGTACTCACTCACTCACTCACTCACACACACTCACTTACTTACTTACTTATTTACTCACACTCACTCACTCACTTGCTCACTTACTTACTTACTTACTTACTCACTCACATACTTACTTTCATACTTACTTACTAACTTACTTACTAACTTACTTACTTACTTACTTAATTACCTACCTATACTTGACCAGGCTGCTGTGGAGGGCTTTATGCTTTTCATTAGCATTTCAATAGCGTTCTACCCCATAAATTACTGTAAATATACGACATTTCATTATCATTCGACCATACAAAGTCTGCATATCTTTCATCACAGGTACACGTACCTACTTGTACACACCTTGACTGTACATACCTTGCTTGTTCACATTTGTATGCACAGACTTTACAAATACATACATTGTACATACCTTACTTGTACATACCTTTCTTGAACACACCATGTACACACCTGACTTGTACACACCATGTACACACCTGACTTGTACACACCATGTACACACTTGATTAACTTGTGCACGCCATGTACACACCTGACTTGTACACACCATGTACACACTTGATTAACTTGTGCACGCCATGTACACACCTGACTTGCACAGACTTTGCTTGCACACACCCTATACACACCTGACTTCTGCACGCCATGTACATACCTGACTTGTACAGACCTTACCTGTACACACCATGTACACACCTGACTTGTACACGCTATGTACACACCTGACTTGTACAGACTTTACTTCTACACACCGTATACACACCTGACTTGTACACACCATGTACACACCTGACTTGTGCACACCCTGTACGCACTGACTTGTACAGACCTTACCTGTACACACCAAGAACACACCTGACTTGTAGGCACCATGTACACTTTTGACTTGTACAGACCTTACTTGCACACACAGTATACGCACCTGACTTGTGCACACCCTGTACACTCAGGACTTGTGTACATCCTTTTCACACCTGATTTGTGTACACACCTGACTTGTGCACACATCTGACTTGTGCACACCCTGTACACTCCTGACTTATACACACGATGTACACACCTGATTTGTGTGCACACCTGACTTGTGCACACGTCTGACTTGTGCACACCCTGTACACTCCTGACTTGTACACACGATGTACACACCTGATTTGTGTGCACACCTGACTTGTGCACACATCTGACTTGTGCACACCATGTACACTCCTGACTTGTACACACCATGTACACACCTGACTTGTGTACACCCTGACTTGTGCACACCATGTACACACCTGACTTGTGTACACCTATACACACCTGACTTGTACACACCATGTACACACCTGACATGTGTACACACCTGACGTGTACACACCATGTACACACCTGATTTGTGTACACCCTGTACACTCCTGACTTGTACACACCATTTACACACCTGACTTGTGTACACCTGTACACACCTGACTTGTACCTGTACACACTTGACTTGTACACACCATGTACACACCTGACTTGTGTACACACTTGACTTGTACACGCCATGTACACACCTGACTTGTGCACACCATGTACACACCTGACTTGTGTACACACTTGACTTGTACACACCCTGTACACACCTGACTTGTATACACACCTGACTTGTACACACCCTGTACACACCTGACTTGTGCACACCCTGTACACACCTGACTTGTATACACACTTGACTTGTACACACCCTGTACACACCTGACTTGTGCACACCCTGTACACAACTGACCTGTACACACCTGACTTGTACACACCTGTACACACCTGACTTGTACACACCCTGTACACACCTGACTTGTGCCCACACCTGACTTGTGTACACACCTTACTTGTGTACACACTTGACTTGTGCACACCCTGTACACTTCTGACTTGTACACACCCTTTTCACACCTGACTTGTGTACACACCTCACTTGTGTACACACCTGACTTGTGTACACACCTCACTTGTGCACGCCCTGTACACTCCTGACTTGTACACACCATATACAAACCTGACTTGTGTACACACTTGACTTGTACACACCCTGTACACACCTGACTTGTACACACCCTGTACACACCTGACTTGTACACACCCTGTACACACCTGACTTGTGCCACACCTGCCTTGTGTACACACTTGACTTGTGCACACCCTGTACACTTCTGACTTGTACACACCCTGTACACACCTGACTTGTACACACCCTGTACACACCTGACTTGTACACACCCTGTACACACCTGACTTGTGTACACACTTGACTGTGTACACACTTGACTTATGCACACCATATACACACCTGACTTGTACACACCCTGTACACACCTGACTTGTACACATCCTGTACACACCTGACTTGTGTACACCCTGTTCACACCTGACTTGTGTACACACCTGACTTGTGCACACCCTGTAGACACCTGACTTGTATACACACTTGACTTGTGCACACCATGTACACACCTGACTTGTGCACACCCTGTAGACACCTGACTTGTATACACACTTGACTTGTGCACACCATGTACATACCTGACTTGTGCACACCCTGTAGACACCTGACTTGTATAACACTTGACTTGTTCACAACCTGTACACACCTGACTTGTGCACACCCTGTAGACACCTGACTTGTATACACACTTGACTTGTTCACAACCTGTACACACCTGACTTGTGCACACCCTGTAGACACCTGACTTGTATACACACTTGACTTGTTCACAACCTGTACACACCTGACTTGTGCACACACCTGACTTGTGCACACACCTGACTTGTGCACACACCTGACGTGTATACACACTTGACTTGTACACACCTTGTACACACCTGACTTGTGCACACACCTGACGTGTATACACACTTGACTTGTACGCACCTTGTACACACCTGACTTGTAGAGACGTTGTTTGTACACACCATGTACACACCTTACCTGTACACACCACTTGTACACGCCCTGTGCATACCTGACTTGTACATACGATGTACACACCTGACTTGTGCACACACCTGACGTGTATACACACTTGACTTGTACGCACCTTGTACACACCTGACTTGTAGAGACGTTGTTTGTACACACCATGTACACACCTTACCTGTACACACCACTTGTACACGCCCTGTGCATACCTGACTTGTACATACGATGTACACACCTGACTTGTGCACACACCTGACTTATACACACCATGTACACACCTGACCTGTGCACAGCATGTACGCACCTGACCTGTGCACACCCTTTACACACCTGACTTGTACAGACCTTGCTTGTACATACTTTATTGTTCAGAGCTTAAAACTGCCTGTAGACATAGCATGATACAAACATTGCACACCTTTCAAAGT
Source organism: Monoplex corrugatus (assembly GCA_030674185.1). Classification (NCBI taxonomy): domain Eukaryota; kingdom Metazoa; phylum Mollusca; class Gastropoda; order Littorinimorpha; family Ranellidae; genus Monoplex; species Monoplex corrugatus. The sequence continues at coordinate 34,242,625 of JAPXFY010000027.1, read as the reverse complement.
TACAAACCTTTCTCGGGCAGCATCTTCCCAACAATAGACGTGAGCCTCATGACCAATATGAATGACTATACCGAGTACAACATACAAGGTATCAGTCCATTAGGTCTGCTATTGGTAATCATGTAATCCAATACTACCTGTTCATGATCGATACAGGCAGGTGCGGGTTTGTCAACCTGAGAGGACAGCCCATCTAAGAAAAGGTACACCCTGATTTCAAACGTCCGCCGCTGCGCTGTCATATGCTATGCAAAAGGCTTTGGGAGTCTCAACCCTGAAGAAATATCCAGAGTCGGAGTCCAAAAGGTAGACTGATGCTGATTTGGGCACCATTCTAGCAACTCCTGTGATGCTGCTAATAATATCAAACTTTTAAGGGCTTTCGACATTGCTTTGAATCCGTCAGCCACGTGGGGAGAGGGGGGACCTCATGCATGGGCAACAGCTGGTTCTCCATATCACCATGCCCAGGCTTTTACGCCAGAGATGATCGAAAGCCAACACTGCCAAAACAGCGGTTTTATTGTTATCGTTATTGTTATTGTTATTTAAAGCCCAGCCGACTGCGTAGAGCCAATCAGGGCTATAACCGTTTCAAAGCATACAAAACTTCAACAGGAAAAGAAAAAGAAAAAAAATTAAGTACACATATCAATTCATTCGCACACACAATCCAAGGACATGACCCCGGCGCCGACCGCTCAGTCCAACCCATCGCACAGGAGATAAAAAAAAACACACCTGAACACAAACTCAACCATACCCAAGGATTCCAAAACATGTACAAAAATGGGCCAAAAATACCTAAAATTGCTTCCGTATATCTTATTTCCCTAGAGCCAAAAATGCACTTAATATATGTACCTAATTATCAACCCTAAAGAGAAAATACGTAAGACTTTATCGAACACATACAGGTGAATGGACCACAAGACAGAAAATGATGGGAAGAAACAATAGAAAGCAAAGGAACAAAACAGAAACAAAGAGAGTGACAGAAAAGAGGAAACTTCTAACAGAATTTCCAGAAGGTGGGGATACCATTTATTCTGAAAGAATCCCTGGCGTCCCCACAGGGGGTGGGGGATATGAGGGTGGAGGGTTGGGGATAAAGCAGCGGTAAAACCAACAACTAGGACACATCTTCCATCGTCGACCCCCACCAAAGGAGGCTTACTAACATGTTTTCCATTTACCGTGTACACCTGTCTATTTTTGTGTTTTTATTTACCGTGTACGTCTGTCTATTTTTATGTTTTATTTACTGTGTACATCTGTCTATTTTTATGTTTTTATTTACTGTGTACATCTGTCTATTTTTATGTTTTTATTTACTGTGTACATCTGTCTATTTTTATGTTTTTATTACTGTGTACATCTGTCTATTTTTATGTTTTTATTTACTGTGTACATCTTCTATGTTTATGTTTTATTTACTGTGTACATATTTGTTTATGTTTTATTTACTGTGTGATCATCTATCTTTATGTTTTATTTACTGTGGACATCTATCTTTATGTTTTATTTACTGTGGACATCTATCTTTATGTTTTATTTACTGTGTATATCTATCTTTATGTTTTTATGTACTGTGTGTATCAAATCTTTATGTTTATTTACTGTGTAATCTATCTTTATGTTTTTTTACTGTGTATATCTATCTTTATGTTTTATTTACTGGGGATATCTATCTTTATGTTTTATTTACTGTGGATATCTATCTTTATGTTTTATTTACTGTGGATATCTATCTTTATGTTTTATTTACTGTGTATATCTATCTTTATGTTTTATTTACTGTGGATATCTATCTTTATGTTTTATTTACTGTGTATATCTATCTTTATGTTTTATTACTGTGTATATCTACTTTGTTTTATTTACATCTATCTTTAGTTTTTGTTTACTGTGTATATGTATCTTAATGTTTTTATTTATTGTGTACATCTATGTTTATGTTTTTTATTGTGTATGTCTATATTTATGTTATTATTTACTGTCGACATCTAAGTTATGATTTTGTTTACTGTTGATATCTATGTTTATGTTTTTATTTACGGTGTAATGTATGCTTATATTTTATTTTCACCGTATATCTGTCTATGTTTATGTTTTATTTCCAGTGTACATTTGTGTTTAGGTTTCTATTGTACATCTATGTTTTTATTCACAGTGTACATTTGTGTATATTTGTATGTTTGATTTACTGTGTAATCTCTTTATATCTATGTTTATGCTTTTATTTACTGTGTATATCTGTCCGTGTGGTATGTGTGTATTTTTTATTTCTGTATACATCCGTCTATATGAGGTTTCTGTGTGTGCGTGTGTGTTTATTTTCTGTATACAACTATCCGTGTTTGTGCAAGTTTTCTGATTGTTGACAAGAAGTGCCCCCTCTGATATTTATTATTCGTTGTTATTCTTTTTAGTGTTTCATGGTTTTCCTTGTATTAGTATTGAAGATTATGCCTTATCTGACAGTTATTTGTTGCGTTATGACGATCATTTTTGATAATAGTGGTAGAAGTGGTAGTGGTGGTGGAGGTATTGTAGTAGTAGTAGTGTTACTGTCATGTCAATCGGTTGTGTTATTATTGTTATTATTATCATTACTACCATTATTGTCATTATCGTTATTATTAATATCATTATTAATAGTAGTAGTAAAAGTAGTAGTAGTAGTAGTAAAAGTAGTAGTAGTAATAGAAGTAGTAGTAGTAGGAGCTGTTGTAGTAGTGGTAATAGTAGTAGTTGTAAGAATAGCAGTAGTAGTTGTTGTTGTTGTTGTTGTTGTTGTTGTATCATCATTATCATGTCATTATAATCAGTACCATCATAATTATTATCCAAATTATGTATATCATCATCATAATCATTATTGTCATTATTACTACTTTCACTGATTACTATCTTACCTATCCATTAGCTCATTATTAGTAGTAGTTATTATTACTTACCTGTGCGTCCCTGAAGGTAAAACTGATCCGTGTCACTCACACCTGACGTCTGTTCCAACCGCTCAGTGCATCAACTCACATGTCATGCTATAAACCATACCTGGTAGACAATAGTCACAGCAGTAACTGATAACACCTTGATGATAGTTAGACAGTCATCGATAACAGGTAGATAATAACCACACAATGATGTTGAATCGAGGTCATGTTCAATTGAATGGGCTTGGGCATGGGCATGGGCATGCCTCTCGGCAGGACTCCACAACAACACATCTGTTAACCATTTCAATGTCTGTCATGTGAGACGAGTTTTTACAGAATAGCTAGTTGTGTTGTGATTCAGACCTTCGATTATTTATTTATTTATTTTGTACATATGTTCCTTTTTAGAAGGTAAGATACACACATACACAGTCATTTACTTGTAAACCATTCCAGTGGTAAGCTGATAAAATACCAGTATGAAATATAGACTAGGTAAAACATAGTCTGTGTAGGGCTTCAGGACCTGGTCAGCTTATGGGTTTATGCGCAGGCTTAAGGCATGGGCCACGGTCACCGTACACGTGGCACCTGTGACGTCAGTGCATATGGAATTCGTTCCGAGCGCGGAGACGTCATCTTGAGAAACTGAAACTGAAAGTGAAACTAAGCATTCAATACTCCACAACATATACATTAGTCATAAAATACACCAAAATTGGTACATCACATCCCACCCCCACTCTGTCTTCTCCGCCCTTCCCCCACGGTTTGTGTGTGCTTTGTGCCCCCATGGGGTTTCCTTGTTGTTGGATATTGCTTCGGTAAATGATGAGAGTGTGCGCCTTGATTTGATTTTTGAATCAATATTTGGCGCCTTAAATTTTAATTACTAAAATTATTAGATGTTAGCAATACAATATTGCACATCTACACACACGTTAGCAACACAATACTCCACAACAACACAAACGTTAGCCATACAATACTCCACAACAACACAAACGTTAGCCATACAATACTCCACAACACAAACGTTAGCCATACAATACTCCACAACAACACAAATGTTAGCCATACAATACTCCACAACAACACAAACATTAGCCGATACAATACTCCACAACAACACAAACGTTAGCCATACAATACTCCACAACAACACAAATGTTAGCCATACAATACTCCACAACAACACAAACATTAGCCATACAATACTCCACAACAACACAACTGTTAGCCATACAATACTCCACAACTACACAAACATTAGCCATACAATACTCCACAAAAACACAAACGTTACGGTTAGCCATAGAATACTCCACAACAACACAAACGTTAGCCATACAATACTCCACAACTACACAAACGTTAGCCATACAATACTCCACAACAACACAAACGTTAGCCATACAATACACCACAACAACACAAACATTAGCCATACAATACACCACAACAACACAAACGTTAGCCATACAATACTCCACAACACAAACGTTAGCCATACAATAAAAAAAAAAAAAAAAAAAAAAAAAAAAAAAAAAAAAAAAAAAAAAAAAAAAAAAAAAAAAAAAAAAAAAAAAAAAAAAAAAAAAAAAAAAAAAAAAAAAAAAAAAAAAAAAAAAAAAAAAAAAAAAAAAAAAAAAAAAAAAAAAAAAAAAAAAAAAAAAAAAAAAAAAAAAAAAAAAAAAAAAAAAAAAAAAAAAAAAAAAAAAAAAAAAAAAAAAAAAAAAAAAAAAAAAAAAAAAAAAAAAAAAAAAAAAAAAAAAAAAAAAAAAAAAAAAAAAAAAAAAAAAAAAAAAAAAAAAAAAAAAAAAAAAAAAAAAAAAAAAAAAAAAAAAAAAAAAAAAAAAAAAAAAAAAAAAAAAAAAAAAAAAAAAAAAAAAAAAAAAAAAAAAAAAAAAAAAAAAAAAAAAAAAAAAAAAAAAAAAAAAAAAAAAAAAAAAAAAAAAAAAAAAAAAAAAAAAAAAAAAAAAAAAAAAAAAAAAAAAAAAAAAAAAAAAAAAAAATTTTTTTTTTTTTTTTTTTTTTTTTTTTTTTTTTTTTTTTTTTTTTTTTTTTTTTTTTTTTTTTTTTTTTTTTTTTTTTTTTTTTTTTTTTTTTTTTTTTTTTTTTTTTTTTTTTTTTTTTTTTTTTTTTTTTTTTTTTTTTTTTTTTTTTTTTTTTTTTTTTTTTTTTTTTTTTTTTTTTTTTTTTTTTTTTTTTTTTTTTTTTTTTTTTTTTTTTTTTTTTTTTTTTTTTTTTTTTTTTTTTTTTTTTTTTTTTTTTTTTTTTTTTAGCATCAATACCCAAACACAAACGTTAGCCATACATACCCACAACAACCAAAGTTGCCAACAAACTCACAACACAATTGCCTATACCCAAACACACAAACGTTAGCATACAATACCCAAACACAACGTTAGCCATACATCCACAACAACACAACGTTAGCTACAACCCACAAAGTGCCATAAATATCACAACACACGTAGCCTACAATACTCACAACACAACGTTAGCCATATACACCACGCAACAATACCCACACCAAGTAGCCATACAATACCCAACAAAACGTAGCATACAATACCCACAACACAAGTTAGCCTACATACTCCACAACACAAACTTAGCCATACAATACCAACAACAAATAGCCAACAATATCCAAAACAACTACAACAACCAAACACTAAAAAAAATAATAACCACAACACAAAAACGTTGCCATACATACTCCATAACAACAATTAGCAACATCACAACAACAAACGTTAGCAACATACCAAAAACACAAAGTTAGCTACAATACTCAACACACAAACGTTAGCCATACAATACCCAAACACAAACGTTACCATACAATACCCAAACACAACGTTAGCCATACAATACCAAACAACACAAAGTTAGCCATACATACTCCACAACACAAGTTAGCCATACAATCTCCAAACACAAACGTAGCATACAAATAACACTACCAAACCAAACACAAACGTTAGCCATACAATATCCAAACACAAACGTTGCTACAATACCCAACACAAACGTAGCCATACAATACCCAACAACACAAACGTTGCCATAAATACCAAACAACACAAACGTAGCCATACAATACTCCAAACACAAACGTTAGCCATACAATACTCCACAACACAAACGTTAGCATACAATACTCCAAACACAACGTTAGCCATACAATATCCACAACACAAAGTTAGCCATACATACTCCACACACAAACGTTAGCATACAATACAAAACAAACGTTACATACAATACACCACAACACACAAACGTTAGCCATACAATACACACAACAACACAAACGCTAGCCATACAATACTCCACAACACAAACGTTAGCCATACAATACTCCACAACAACACAAACGTTAGCCATACAATATCCACAACACAACGTTAGCCATACAATACTCCACAACAACACAAAGTTAGCCATACAATACTCCACAACAACACAAATGTTAGCCATACATTACTCCACAACTACACAAACGTTAGCCATACAATACACCACAACAACACAAACGTTAGCCATACAATACTCCACAACAAACACAAACGTTAGCCATACAATACACACAACACAGACGTTAGCCATACAATACTCCACAACACACAACGTTAGCCATACAATACTCCACAACAACACAAACGTTAGCCATACAATACTCCCAACAACACAGACGTTAGCCATACAATACTCCATAACACAACGTAGCCATACAATAACAACAACACAACGTAGCCAACAATACACCACAACAACAAACGTAGCCATACAATACTCCACAACACAAACGTTAGCCATACAATACTCCACAACAACACAACGTTAGTCATACAATACTCCACACAACACAAACGTTAGCCATACAATATCCACACACAAACGTAGCCATACAATACTCCACAACAACACAAACGTTAGCCATACAATACTCCACAAAAACAAACGTTAGCCATACAATACTCCACAACAACCAAAGTTAGCTACAATACTCCATACACAAACGTTAGCCATACAATACTCCACAACAACACAACTGTTAGCCATACAATACTCACAACACAACGTAGCCATACAATACCCACACAACAAACGTTAGCCATACAATACTCCAAACACAAACGTTAGCCATACAATACTCCAACACAAAACGTTAGCCATACAATACTCAAACAACACAAACGTTAGCCATACAATATCCACAACAACACAAACGTTAGCCATACAATACTCCACAACAACACAAACGTTAGCATACAATACTCCATAAACACAAACGTTAGCCATACAATACTCCAAACAACCAAACGTTAACCATACAATACTCACACAAACACAAAACAAAACGTTAGCCATACAATACTCCACAACACAACGTTAGCCATACAATACTCCAACAACACAAACGTTAGCCATACAATACTCATACAACAAAACGTTAGCCATACATACTCCAAACAACACAAACGTTAGCCATACAATACTCCAAACAACACAACGTTAGCCATACAATACTCACAACAACACAAACGTTAGCCATACAATACTCCAAACACAAACGTTAGCCATACAATACTCCAAACACAAACGTTAGCCATACAATACTCCAAAACACAACGTTAGCCATACAATACTCCAAACAACACAAACGTTAGCCATACAATACTCCAAACACAAACGTTAGCCATACAATACTCCACAACAACACAAACGTTAGCCATACAATACTCCAAAAACACAAACGTTAGCCATACATACTACACACAACGTTACCATCAATCCAAACAAGTTAGCCATACAATACTCCACAAACACAAACGTAGCCATACAATACTCCAAACACAAACGTTAGCCATACATACTCCACAACACAAAGTTAGCCATACAATACTCCACAACACACAAACGTTAGCCATACAATACTCCACAACAACACAAACGTTAGCCATACAATACTCCAACAACACAAACGTTAGCCATACAATACCCACAACAACACAAATGTTAGCCATACAATACTCCAACACAGACGTTAGCCATACAATACTCACAACAACACAACGTTAGCATACAATACTCCACACAACACAAACGTTAGCCATACAATACTCCACAACAACACAAACGTTAGCCATACAATACACCACAACAACACAAACGTTAGCCATACAATACTCCACAACAACACAACGTTAGCCATACAATACTCCACAACAACAAACGTTAGCCATACAATACTCCACAAACAACACAACGTTAGCCATACAATACTCCACAACAACACAACGTTAGCCATACAATACTCCACAACAACACAACGTTAGCCATACAATACTCCACAACAACACAAACGTTGCCATACAATACTCCACAACACAACGTTAGCCATACAATACTCCAAACACAAACGTTAGCCATATACAACACTACAACATACCATCACACAAACGTTAGCCATACAATACTCCACAACACAAACGTTAGCCATACAATACCCACAACAACACAAACGTTAGCCATACAATACTCCACAACACACAAACGTTAGCCATACAATACACCACAACAACACAAATGTTAGCCATACAATACTCCACAACAACACAAACGTTAGCCATACAATACTCCACAAACACAACAAACGTTAGCCATACAATACTCCACAACACAAAACGTTAGCCATACAATACTCCACAAACACAACGTTAGCCATACAATACTACAACCACAACAACGTTAGCCTACAATACTCACAACAACACAAACGTTAGCCATACAATACTCCACAACAACACAAGTTAGCCATACATACTCCAACAACACAACGTTGCATACAATACTCACAACAAAACAGTTAGCCATCAAACCCAAACAACACAAACGTTAGCCATACAATACTCCAACACACAAACGTTGCCATACAATTCCAACACACAAACGTTAGCCATACAATACCCAACAACACAAAGTTAGCCATACAATACTCCAACACACAAACGTTAGCCATACAATACTCCAAACAACAAACTTGCCATCAATACTCACAACAACACAAACTTAGCCATACAATACCCACAAACACAAACGTTAGCCATACAATACCCACAACACAAACGTTAGCCTAAATACTCCAACAATTACATATTCAAACAACGTTAGCCTACATATATCCACAAACACGTTAGCTACAAATACAAACACATACAACAACTACCAAATACACAATTTCCACTACAAAACTCCAAATACCAAACATTACATCAATACACACACTCATCACAAACAAGTTGCCAAACCACAACAACGTTGCCAATACAATACTCCATCAACACACAACAAACGTTAGCCATACAATACTCCCAAACAAACGTTAGCCATACAACCACAACACACAAACGTTAGCCATACAATACCCACAACACAACGTTAGCCATACAATACACCACAACACAAACGTAGCCTACATTACCACAACACAAGTTAGCCATACAATACTCCAAACAACACAACGTTAGCCATACATACTCCACAACAACAAACGTTAGCCATACAATACTCACACAACAACACAAAGTTAGCCATAATATCCACAACACAAGTTAGCCATACAATACTAACCACAACTACCAAATCTAACACAACGTTAGCATACATCCACAACAACACAAACGTTGCATACTACTCCACAACAAACATACTACATATCAACACACAACTAGCATACATTACCATACAAACATCAACTTACATACACAACTTATAACCATACACAATACTCCAAACAACAAACGTTAGCCATACAATACTCCAACACAAACGTTAGTACAATCTCCATACAAAACCACCAAACAATACTTCCCAACAATCACAACAACATACAATACTCCACAAACAATTAGCCAAACAATAACTCACCACACAAACGTTAGCAACAATACCCACAAACACATACAATACTCCATACAAACAAACGTTACCATAAAACCACAAACGTTAGCCTACAATACTCCAAACACACAAACTAGCCATACAATATCCACAACAACAACGTTAGCCATACAATACTCACAACAACACAAACGTTAGCCATACATACTCCATACACAAACTTAGCCATAACAATACCCATAACTAACACAACTTACACTATACCCACAAACGATTAGCAACAACTCCATACAACACAAATTATCCATAACAATACTACCAACACAATACTTGCCATAAATACCAAAACATAGTCATACAATACTCCACAACAACCAAATAGCCATAAATACTCCAAACAACACAAACGTTAGCCATACAAATAACTCAAACAAACGTTACATAATCCAAAACACAACGTTAGCCATCAATACTCTTAAACCAACAATTACACAACAATACCACAAACGTTAGCCATACATTACCATAACAAAACGTTAGCCAAACACAACTTACCTACAATACCCACACAAACACATAACGTTAGCCATAAATACTCCATAACACAACGTTAGCCTACATCCCACAACACAAACTTAGCCATACAATACTCAAACACAAACGTTAGCCATACAATACTCCAAAACAACACACAACGTTGCCATACAATACTCACAAACAACAAAACGTTAGCCATACAATACACCACAACAACAAAACGTTAGCCATACAATACTCCATAACACAAACGTTAGCCATCAATACTCCAAAACACAAAAGTTAGCCATTACAATACTCCACAACAACACAAACAGCAATACAATACTCCACAAACACAAACGTTAGCCATACAATACTCAAACAAATACAATACTCCACAACACAAACGTTAGCCATACAATACTCCATAACAACACAAACGTTAGCCATACAATACTCCACAACAACACAAACGTTAGCCATACAATACTCCACAACACAAACGTTAGCCATACAATACTCCACAACAACACAAACGTTAGCCATACAATACTCCACAACACAAACGTTAGCCATACAATACTCCACAACAACACAAACGTTAGCCATACAATATTCCACAACACAAACGTTAGCCATACATTGCTTCACAACAAACGTTAGCCATACAATCCTCCACAACAACACAAACATTAGCCCTAGTAGAGCGCATAACAACTCAACAGACAGTCCTGCAACAGAACACACACACACACACACACACACACACACACACACACACACACACACACACACACACACACACACACACACACACACACACACACGCACACACACACACTCACTCACTCACTCACACACACACAAACACACACACGCAAAGTGCAACGTGGCTGTTGTTGATTCGATCAGATTAGTAAAAAAGAAAGATGAACACATCGATGGTGTAAAATGTCGTTGATCATTTGATCAGATCAATGAGAGCACCATGTCAAGATCAACACTGTCACAAGATTGTTGATTGTTTGATCAGACCAAGCAGTGAACCACCACATCAAAATCAATATTATCACCAGATTGTTGATTCCCAGTCCTACATGTAGTGTCAGGAAGCCCGCAAGAGCCAGAGATGTCATGTCGACGTGGGGTGGGGATGCTGGGTGGCCAGGAGGCTTACACCAGAGGAACCCTGGCAGTTCTTTAGGAGAGTTCATGGTGCCTGTTCTGATCCTATTTATTAACGACACTGCCAACTTAGCCCCCTATTAATAACAGCAAAAAGCTCAAGCAAGAGAAATTAGAGCACCTAGTCACAACAGGACAGCTGGAGGGGAAAAGAGCACCAGGTAGATCCAGGGAGAAAATATTGGACGGATGAAGACAGAGAGGGTGGGGAGATGTACTTGCAGCAGCAAAGGATAGATTCGTATGGAGGGCCATGATCGCCAACGCCAAGCGGCAAGGCACATGATGATGAATCACTCAGTCACAGAGCTATATTGAATGAGAGGTCCTCTTCCCTGTCATTAAGGAGACCACCACCACGACCTTCCAATGACACACTCCTCCCCCACCCCCAATCACTTACATCTAAGATCCCAACTTCAATTCACTTTAGGCAAGGGAGTGACAGGGAAAACCGAAACTGAGATAACCTGGAGATCAGGACATATAAAGGGCCACAGAATGTGGAGCAATTTTTACGACTTTCATCAACATCACCACCATCATCATCATCATCATGTGCCCTGCCGCATGGCGTTGGCGATCATGGCCCTCCACACGAATCTATCCCCTGTCACTGCAAGTACATCTCCCACCCTCTCTGTCTTCAGCCAACCTGCAAGTCCATCCAATATTTTCTCCCTAGGTCTACCTGGTGTTCTCTTTCCCTCCAGCTTTCCTGTTGTGACCAGGTGTTCTAATTCCCCTTTCCTCATTAAATGTCCTATAACTGTTGCTTGTTTTTTTTCCTTATCTTCTTTATCACGACTTTACAATAATGATAATAATGATAATAACAACAATAGTGGTCATGATCATGATCATGATGCTATGGAACCTCTCCTAGGATTGTGACTTCACGACAGGGCTGTGCTCTACGCTTACTATCATACTTATTATACACTGGCGTCAATCAGATCCGAGAGGTACAGACACCAGCAATGCTGGTCAGAAAATTTGAGCATCATTCCCCCAGTGAAGCATCTGTAAAGTGGATGAAATTCGACTTGATTGTCTCGATCTTCTTTCCAAATCATCAGCATGCTCAACCTTGGGCAGAAGCCCGTCAGGGAGCAGAAGATCCCACAATACTTTCTTCAAACTGTCCGGAGTTTGAACTCACAACCTTCCAGTGAGTAGTCCCTTGCATAACCGCTTTGCCAAGTTTTCAGTGAGGTATTGTGTTAAGTTTTGAGATGGTTACAGCCCTGATATGGCTCTGTGCAGTAGGCTGGGCTTTAAATAACGATAACAGTAACAATGTCAGGCTGACTGTACCTTAGCCTCCAATTGTTATCGCTCTGTATTAAAGCTAAACGGATATCTTTGTCTGTCAGTTTCTCTGTCAGTCAACAAGGTCCTACACTATCTTCTGTGTTTATCACTGAAACACCACTTTGTAACTCTAGTCCTAACGTGGTGGTTGCCATATCTATGCTAGTTACGGAGCACGCACACGCACGCACACGCACGCACACACACACACACACACACACACACACGTACACACACACACACACACACACACGTACACACACACACACACACGTACACACACACACACACACACGTACACATACACACACACACGTACACACACACACGTACACACACACACACACACAAACACACACACACACACACACACGTACACACACACACAAACACACACACACACACACGTACACACACAACACACACGTACACACACACACACACACACACGTACACACACACACACACAACACACACACACACAGTACACACACACACACACACACACACACACACACCACACACACACACATACCGACTACTGACAAATGTACCAACTAAGAACCACTGGCCTTTATCTTTATGCTGAAAAACGTAATTGACAATGTCATAAAAACAGAAAAAGCAGACTACATCTGCTTTGTCGGTTTCCAGGAAACTTTCGATAATCTGCGGCATGAAGCTCTCATGTTGAAAGTATACAATACGTGAATCAAAGGCAACTGCTTCAAAATCATAAACTCAGTGTATGAAAATGCTACATTACGTACAAGAACCATAAGCGATCTTTTTCACAGTAGAAGTACGCCTCCGTCAGTCGGCGTCGACTATGGATGATGCGCCCTAGTGATGTGTTGAGTCGAGTTATCGCCTCTGGAACAGCGTCAGTTGCGACCGAAAAGGCCGATGCGGGAAAGGCGGTCTCTGAGACATTGGATGCATGTATGGATGCTGTCCATGGGATTGCCTTCACAGGAGCTTGCTTTCCGCCTGACTCTTTTCCTCAGCTAAGGTCTGGATTTTCTTTTCGGCCAACCCGAGTTGTTTCTGGAGCACACTGTGCTATCTGTTGCAGTCAGCTGCTGTGTCTTCCTAGTTCTCTGTGTTGACGTCCAGAACTTTCATAACGCGCTTGCAGACATCGTTATAACATAGCAGCCAACAGATTTCTCGCCGAAGGCCAGTTTACCGTAAAGGATATCCTTTGGGATACGTTCATCTTCCATCCGAGGCACATGGCCAAGTCAGAGCAGCCTGCGTTGTCTGAGTAGTGTGTGCATGGTGGGGAGACCAGCGCATGCTAGGGCCTGGGTGTTGGGTATTTTGTCGCTCCACTTGATGCTGAGGACGAGGCGAAGGCAGCACAAGTGAAAGCTGTTCAGCTTTTGTTCTTGTTTGGCGTATCAAAGTTGTCCGTATTTCGCTGTCATACAGCTGAGTGCTGACGATGCAGGTGTTGTACTCCGCCATCTTGGTCAGGTTGTCAGCATTGGGTTTTCCCAGACGCGAACAGTAAATCGGCCTGAGGTTGCTGCAGCCATGCCAATGTGTTTGTTGATCTCGACATCGAGGGACATATTGCTGCTGCTGATATTACATGTAGATAGATGGGGAGAGTACATTAAAGACCTTTTTGAAGATGACAGAAACGAAGAACACATTATAAGAAAGAACGTTGAAGGACCACCCATAATGAAAGATGAAGTTAGAGCAGCACTGAAAAGGATGAAACCAGGAAAAGCCCCAGGACCAGACAACATTACTACAGAGATGATAGAAGCCCTGGAGGAATTTGGTATTGAAAAAAATAACAGTCCTCCAAAATGGAATTTATGACACTGAAAAAATCCCCAAAGATATGTCAAAATCAATTTTCATTGCACTTCCAAAGAAGACAGGGGCTATAGAATGCAAACTTCATCGCTCAATCAGTTTGATGAGTCATGTAACAAAAATCCTATTAAGAATAATCATGACGAGGACAAGGAATAGAATCAAAAGAGAAATAGCAGAAGAATAGTGTAGATTTGTCAAAGGAAAAGGAACTATTAATGCCATATACGTCCTAAGAACTATCATACATGTAGAGAGGTCAATCGAGATGAATAAGGATTTATATTTATGCTTTGTTGATTATACCAAGGCTTTCGATCGGGCAAGACATGAAGAATTGATCAACCAACTAGAAAGACTCAATATTGATGGAAAAGATCTACGAATAATCAGAAATATCTATTGGGAACAAACAGCTGCAATGAGAATAGAAAACGATATAAGCTCTTTCCAAAACATCAAAAGAGGAGTCGGACAAGGTTGTGTTTTGTCACCAGATCTGTTTTCACTTTACAACAAAAACATCATGAGAAACCTAGAAGAAGACCTTGGATTAAACGTTGGAGGAAAAATGATAACATTCGATATGCAGATGACACCGTGCTAATTGCAGAAAATGAAAGGGACCTACGAAACCTTGTGAATATACTAGAAATAGAAAGCAAAGGTAAGGGGCTGGAACTAAACAGCAAGAAGAATGAAGTCATGGTGATTAGTAAAAAACATGAAATCTCCTCATGCAAAATAACAGTAAACGGCACAACCTTGACACAGGTTAATAAATTCAAATACCTGGGAACGATCATTTCACCAGACGGCAGATACACATCAGAAATAGCCAGCAGAATCGGCCAAGCCAAAACAGCATTCAAGAAGATGAAAAGTATTCTTACCAACATATGCCTATCAATTAACATCAGGAAGAGAGTTTTTGAATGTTACATAGAACCGATAATGTTATACGGTTGTGAAGCGTGGACAGTCAACAAGCAAAGCCAGAACAAGATTGAGGCAGCCGAGATGTGGTTTCTAAGAAGAATGTTGAGAGTTCCATGGATAACAAAGAAAACAGACGAGAGAGTTTTGATGGAGGCAGACACAAGAAGATCATTCATAAGGAAGATTAGAAAAAGACAGGCATTATTTATAGGCCATTTTATGAGAAAAGGGGAATTAGAGCACCTGGTCACAACAAATAAGCTGGAGGGAAAGTGAGCACCAGGTAGACCCAGGGAAAAAAATTTGAACGGACTTGCAGAGTGGCTGAAGACAGAGAGGGTGGAGGATGTGCTTGCGGCAACAAGGGATAGAAACAGATGGAAGGCCATGATCGCCAGTGTCATGCAGCAAGGCACTTGATTATGATGATGATGATGATGATGATGATGATGATGATGATGATGATGATGGACCCAAAACATGTGAACTGGTGGACAACATCAAGTTCGCAGTTGTCGACGGTGATGACAGAGTGCCCACGTCTTGGCTCAGCACGTTCGTCTTGTTCAGCCTGATGGTCAGACCAAAGTCTTTGCAGGCTTGGGAAAATTCTGGCTATGAGGCACTGGAGTTGTTCAGTGTTTGAGGTAACAGCAGCGTCATCGGCGAAGAGCTGGTCTCTGATAATGACCTCGCGCACATTTGTCTTTGCTTTCAGTCTTGCGAGGTTGAAGTGTCGCCCATCGGATCTGATGTGTAGGTACCCTCCTTCCATTACAGTCCCAAATGAATGTTTCAGGAGCATGAAAAGGATTCGGACATGCTGCCCTCGTAATGGATGGTTGCCGTCTTATCGTCGTCGTTGAATGATATGATCAGGCTGTGCAGCTTTGGGGGGCATCCTATTTCAGAAGAATATTGAACAGTCCATCCCTGCTGATCAGGTCAAAGAAAGGCCTTGGTGAGGTCAATGAAGGCGATGTAGAGGGGCTTTTGCTGTTCTCTGCATTTCTCCTGTAGTTGACGAAGGGAAAAATCATATCCACTGTGAAGCGTTCTGATCGGAAGCCACACTGGGATTCAGGAAAGATGCACTCTGCTAGCTTTTGGAGACGTGCCAACATGACTGGGGCATACAGTTTGCCTGTGATGTTCATTAGGGAAATTCCCCAAAAGTCTGGATTCGGTTCCTGCCTGGGTGTAAGGAAATGTAATGTGCAGAAACAATTTTAGGTAACTTCGGCTAGTTCTTGTGCATGTTTTAGGATCCGTAGTTATGTTTATATATTTGTATTCAGGGTTTTTTTTAGTCCCTCTGGTGATAAATTGAATAGAATGGTCAACACCAGGGGCACATCCTTAGATTATCTACGCAAATGCATTGATACATGACCTAATTTTTCTTTTCCAGGTTTTTATTTGCAGATTCAAAGGTGCTGAGACAGCTATAGCTCTGGTATGACTGCAATCGGCTGGGCTTTGAAAGAATAATAATGATAATGATAATACCTCCAGTATGGCGAGTAAAGGATGGAGATTTTTCCTATCTCCCACACCTGTTAGTGACTAAATCCCCTTCTTCTTCATACACACGTCAACCATCAAATATGCACGTTAAAGATCCTGTAAATCATGACAGTATCTAATGGCGTTTGGAAACACGAATACAAAGACGGTGTACGCAGACTGTGCAACAACCTACCGCCTGCGCTGTGTGGGAATAACAACATGCAAGCACACATCCGAGAAAACTGAAATTTAAAAAAAAATGGTCTGAGAATGTTGTGCAATGAGGCACTCAAATAAACTGATGAGCAGAGTACAGTGCAATGAGGCACTCAAACTGATGTAGCAGAGTACACTGCAATGAGGCACTCAAGTAAACTGATGTAGCCGAGTGCAGTGCAATGAGGCATTCAAATAAACTGATGTAGCCGAGTGCAGTGAAATGAGGCACTCAAATAAACTGACGTAGCAGAATGCAATGAGGCACTCAAATAAACTGATGTAGCAGAGTGCAGTGCAATGAAGCACTCAAATAAACTGACGTAGCAGAGTGCAATGAGGCACTCAAATAAACTGATGTAGCAGAATGCAATGAGGCACTCAAATAAACTGATGTAGCAGAATGCAGTGCAATGAGGCACTCAAATGAACTGATGTAGCAGAATGCAATGAGGCACTCAAATAAACTGATGTAGCAGAGCACAGTGCAATGAGGCACTTAAATATATGTAGCAGAGTGCAGCGATCTTGATGTCTCCAGCTGAGGAAGATCCGTGTTAGCATGCACATAAGGGCCGTGATGGGTTCATGATGTAAAAACTCTCATTCCATAAGGGGAAGAAAACTATCGCTTGTAATCCACGGAGCATGGTATGCTGTGTACACAATCTCCTAGTGAAAACATCAAACTGTCATGGCTGTATACAATGTTATGCAATTTTGTCAGAAAGTACCGCATGGAATACAAAAGTGTCCTGTCTTCTGCTTTGTCTCATCAGTTCCCCAACCATTACATAACTGTACATGGTATCGCGGTGTACATACATGCATGTGGGTGTACATGGTTAACACGGTGTACATGATAGTGTACATGGGGTACATGTGGGTGTACATGGTATCACGATGTACATGATAGTGTACATGGTGTACATGTGGGTGTACATGGTATCACGGTGTACATGATAGTGTACATGGGGTACATGTGGGTGTACATGGTGTCACGGTGTACATGATAGTGTACATGGAGTACATGTGGGTGTACACGGTGTCACGGTGTACATGATAGTGTACACGGGGTACATGTGGGTGTACATGGTGTCATGGTGTACATGATAGTGTACATGGTAAACATGGTGTACATGATAGTGTACATGGGGTACATGTGGGTGTACACGGTATCACGGTGTACATGATAGTGTACATGGGGTACATGTGGGTGTACATGGTGTAGGCCTACATGATAGTGTACATGGGTACATGTGGGTGTACATGGTTAACACGGTGTACATGATAGTGTACATGTGGGTGTACATGGTTAACACGGTGTACATGATAGTGTACATGGGGTACATGTGGGTGTACATGGTTAACACGGTGTACATGATACTGTACATGGGTACATGGGGGTGTACATGGTAAACACGGTGTACATGATAGTGTACGTGGGGTACATGTGGGTATACATGGTTAACACAGTGTACATGATAGTGTACGTGGGGTACATGTGGGTGTACATGGTTAACACGGAGTACATGAGCTGGACACTGTATAAAGATCAAAACAGTACACAAACAACAGAAGACAACATCACTGTAAACATTTTAATGTTTCTCCTTGTCTGATGTCATACACCTTTTCATGGTTATAATGAAGACAAAAGTCACAACCGTATCATTTTGTGGAGACACGACAGTATAACACTCTGTTCCAAGTGACAACTGTCCTGTGGTCTGTCCAATTCTTCTTCTCTTTTTCTTTTCTTTTTTTTTATAATAAATCTGTTAAAGCAAACTTTATGAAAGTTTTTATAAGCATTTATGCATCCTGTTTTTCTCACAAGTTATATAATTTGTAACATTAATTAAGCAAATAAGCGACGTAGCACATTGTATCTGTAGATAACATACTCACATAACATAGCATATTTTTCCTGTTATCATATGTTCAATATAACACACATACATGCATAATATAAGCATATTTTCCCTCATCATATTCATACATCTTACAACATACATACTTAACATAAGCATATTTCCCTCTTATCATATTTATACATCTTACAACACACATACATAACATAAACATATTTTTCCTGTTATCATATGTTCAATATAACACACATACATGCATAATATAAACATATTTTCCCTCTTATCATATTTATACATCTTACAACATACATACTTAACATAAGCATATTTCCCTCTTATCATATTTATACATCTTACAACACACATACATAACATAAACATATTTTTTTCTGTTATCATATGTTCAATATAACACACATACATAACATAAGCACATTTTTCCAGTTGCCCTCAATTCTTATGTGGCATGGACAGATATCAGCGATCAAAGAGGCAGTGATACTTGATTCAACTGAAGACCCCCCCCCCCCCCCCCCCCAAGTTATATGGATGGCCCCAGTTTTTGATACCATAAATTTGACTTCTCGATTCTGTTCGCACAGCATTGCTATTATCAGCGCATAAGGCTGCCATCGCAGGCTCATGAGCCCATTCTTGTTTTTTGTTTGTTTGTTTGTTTTGTTTTGCTGTTTTGTTTTGTTATATTTTATCTTGTCTTGCTTTTTGCTATCCAATCTTGCACACCAGTCTGGAGACACTACTCCCATTCCGCTAATTTTGACTCTCCATCCCTCCAGCCCTATTAAACTGATGAGAGGTCACAAATATGGGACACACTTTTTTCATTATGCTATGTTGACGAGAACGGTGATGATGGCGATGATGCTCTGGAGACCCATCTCAGACTGACAGCGCATGCCAATGCTGTATTCTAGGTTTACTTTTGTAATACATCCTGGTCAAGCTGGCCCAAAAGATACACACGTCTGCACAATTTTGATTGACCCTCTCAGTGACACACCTGTAAACTGGCCAAGACACCAGCGTGTGGTCCTGCAGTCCCCAAGTCTTTCAAACCAGCCTACAGCATGTTCAACTCTGAACAGGAGCTGGTGACATGAAGAAGTATACTCATCTACTTCTAGGAAAAAAAGTGTTGTTTTCATTTTTTGATACCCCCATAGGAATGCTGGGGGCTCTCTCAGTATAAATGGTATCCCCACCTTCTGGAATATCTGTGAAAGAAAAGTTCCTGTTTTCTCTTTGTTTTTTTCCTTGCTCCTTTCCTTTCAATCATCTCTTTCTATCATTTTCTGCCTTGCTGGCCCATTCATCTGTATGTGTTCGATAAAGCCTTCCATACTTTCTCTAAGAACTGACACTTGGGCATATGTACTGACAGTATTCTTGGTTCTAAGGTACCGTGATGTGAAGAAGCAATTTTAGGTAATTTATGCCAGTTTATGTTTTAGTGTAGTTTATTATGTTTATGTATTTGTATTCAAGACTTTTTTACACCTTGTTAACAGATTGGACGGAGTGGTCAACATCAGGGGAATATCCCTAGATTATGTGCGTAAATGCATTGATATGTGTACTTAATTTTCTTTTCCAGGTTTTTTATAAGCTGAAAGAGGTATTGAGATGGTTGTCGCCTTGATACAGTTCTGCACAGTCAGTTGGGCTTTAAACAATAATAATCAGGGGTGGGATTGAGGAAAGTCAAAAAAGCGGAAAAATGAACCCAATCTTGGGGGTTGGGGGGGGGGAAATTTGAAATCTAAACGCAAATCTGCGCAATCTGGCACATTTTGGAGCTCTAAATTCACTTCTGAATTGAGTTAGAAAATGAATAAATTTTGTCTGAATTTCACATAAAAATTGCCTCACTATTATTTCTCACATTAAAACTTCACTGATTCGCGATAATTCCATAAATCTTGGCGACAGCGACGTATCCTACAGATACAGATACAGAAAGTATCCCTACGTGCGACAATGTCTTTCTGCGTGGCCATGTTGAATCCCAGAATGCACTGCACAGATGGCAGGTAACTCTGAGAGCACTGAACTTATTCCACACGTTTTTCTTTTTTTTTTTTTTTCTTTTTTTTTTTATGGAAACGGCTATTGGAACACACGGATTTGAGATTTCGATCCGCGGAAATCCGCCCATACGCAGAATGCCACCCTTTAATAATTCATTTCTTGACTTATCTACTCGATCTATCTCCCCTTCTGATTTATTCCTCACCAGGTATAAAACTCAGGGACAGCCAGGCCAATGAGTGACTGTCACAACGCTTTCAGTTCCTGTTTTTCAAGACGGTAACACTGTGCTCAGATTAAATTCCATATGCACTGGTGCCACTGATGCCATGTGGTGGAAAAGATCCCAAATGGTCATGGCATGTCTGAACGGTGAAAACAGAATGTAAATATTGTCAGAAGTTTCTGAGAAAATGCTGTTCACCCATCTTCTCCAAAAATTGCTGATGTTTAGGTAAATTTTCAGTCATTTGAGTGAACTTGACCTAGATATCACAACTTCCCAACATATATACAAAAGGTGTTTGTTTCTATTTTCAGAATATTGATATGATCCCGATGATGCCATTACTGGCAAAAATTACACACTGCAGTGATAATTCGAAGAATCATCGTTGCTCACACCAGCATCGTAATACAGTATATATATATTATATATAATATATACTTGTATATATAATACCAATATGTGTATATATTATATTAATATATATTATATATATATATAATCGTATATATATACTTATATATATATTATACACACACACACACACACACACATATTCGTGACTCCTCAGTGGTCCACACTTTTGAAACAAATCTGGTGAAGATCCTATGATGAAAACAACTGAGAAACAATGTTTGCCCATTTTTTGTCACAGACATGCAAAACATACAGACAGACAATTACCTCTTGCCAAGCAATATGAAACAATCTCTCTTTTTTCTATAAAAAGGAGATTTGGAAAAGTGGATGGTGCTTACAGTGGGTCAAACATTCTCCCATATTGTTGAGCGAAACCCTCAATGGCACAACCATAAAGCTGTATATAGTGTAATATTCGTATAATAATTGTAAATCTACTACTATTACTAACAGTATACTACTGCTATTATAATAATTGTAAATCTACTATATACTAACGTATACTACTGTATACCTACTACTACTAATCCTACTATTGCTACTACTACTACTACTACTACTTTTAAATCATAAAGACAAACACTATTAACAAAGCAAAATCATTTACAAAAAATACTTCAAATTCAACAAATTTGTAAGATATGCATATCTCGTTCAAAGAATCTACATATGTTCATGAAATATCAGCAATACCAAAGTGTAAAGTATTAAAAGAAAATTTACAGGTAAAACATTGACATATATTCATATTAACTATGTAAATAAACGATTACATTAAACTTCATCTGTAAGAAGTGGTAGATATGGCAGCCACTTTACTCTAAAGATGTGCAAGTTCCATGTCATTTTTGCATTGTATTCTTTAATGTGATATTTTGTGAAAAGGTATCTTGTAAAAGAAAGGATACTCAAGAACATATTTTTTCAAGTTTCCACTTACAATAAATGTGTATTTTTCCTAGAAGGATTATTAATCTGATCTGTGCACAGTTGAACATTTTGATTTTAACAATTCTTTAAACATTTCCCAAAACTTTTTGACATGCTAACATTTCCAAAATATACAATCAATACTGTCCTTTGTTTCCAAACAGCTGTCACAAAAAAGGTTACGAGTCCCATTTCTTTGTACAATATGTATCACTACTACTACTACTACTATTACTATTACTACTATTAACAATAACAATGATAATGACAGCTTGTACAGCACTTCATTTCACAAGGGCCCTAAGAGTTTCACAAATGCACGAGAGACAAAAGACACAACACAACACACACACAACACACACAACACACACACACAAAAAAAAAAACACCCAAACTCTCTGTTACAGAACGTGCACACACACACACACACACACAATACTGATAGTCTGAATTTTATAATCAGCACATTTAGTAAGCAATTCAATGTTAGTAATCTATACATCCCTTGTGTATAGGTGGAAACTCGATGCATTCAAAACAAAGTACACCAGAAATATTGTCTGTCTTTGTGGACAGAAAATAACAACTAGTCATTTACTTTCCTGCATAGAAATAAAACAACACATTCCGTTACTTTCTAAGAACACAATTTCCAACATATCTGGATCAATGTTTTCAACATACAAATTTTCTGTAAGTCTGTCAAAAAGTTTGATAGCTAAATATTTATAATTCGTTACACAGTTCATAGTTACAGTTTGCTAGTTTAATGCTTCAATAGTTTTTTTGTAGTACACTTCTTCATTTGTTATCTTTTCTTTCAATGTTTATAATTTGTTACACTCTATGTTCATAGTTACAGTTAACTGCTTGTTTATTGTTTACATAGTTGCTGTGATACGCTGCTTCATATGTTATCTTTTCGCTCCATCCTTCCTCTCCCCCTCCTGCATCTACATTCCCTTCCCCACATCGTTTTCTTTTCTTTTTTGTGTACCATTTTAGTACTTTTTGGGGGGGGGGGGGGAGGGGGGGGGAGGACAGTAAACCAATGACTACCACCACCATCTCGCACACATACAAATAACATTTGTAACAGATGTAGCTGTCTAACGTCATCCTCACAGTTCATCTCTAGCACCCTCCTCAGTCTTGGCTCCTGTCTCTCTCTCATCATCTGTCTCCTGTCTGTCCGTTTTGTTGATTTCCTTCTCCTGTGCCTTTCGTCTTTCCTCTTCTCTCCTTCTCTCTGCCTCCTCCCTCCGGGCTTTTATTGGACAGTGGTTTGACAGGATCTGGTCTGCTGCCCTTATCCCTGAACACATACAGCATTGGATCGTAGAACAGACTGTAACCTTCCACACACACACACATACACAACAAAACACACACACACATATATGTACACACATATACACATGCATGTGTACACACACAAACACACACACATATACATACACACATACATGCACACAAACTTACACGTACACACACACAAACGCACACATGCTAATGTACACACATACATGTACACACACCATCTATATACAAACAAAACACACACACATACACATGTACATAACACAAACATACACACACATCTATACAATAACACATACACTAACACACATACATGCACACACCACTAATCAAAAAATACACACACAAATACACACACATACAATCACAACACTACACACACACACAACTACACACATACAACAAATACACATACATACACACACACACACACAAATACACACATACATACAAACGCATATTAACACATATACATGTGTTCACACACCATCTACATACGAATAAATACACACACCACACATACATGTACACGCGCACACACACAAATGCACACATACATACAAGTACACATACACACACATCCATGTACACACACCATCTATATACAAATACACACACACACACACACACACACACACACACACACACCACACACACACGCAACACATCACAAACCGCACATGCACATTTGTTTCTATTTCTAGACTTGTAGGCGTGGTTATGTGTTCTTCACTTTTCCGGAACCCAATTCAGTAAGTGCCCATGATAGATAACAGACAAAGGAAGACAAACTGATGGAAAGACACAGAAAGAGAGAGAGATGTACCTGACAGGTAAGCACCATGCAGAGTACCATGTTGCCGAAACAAGGTGTGCTCTCCAGCAAAGTAGACATGAGGACACCAGGCTCTGATAACGTGTCCCAAAACTCTCCACTGTCACCTGTACACATTGTACACACTACACACTTTGTACATGCTACACACATACACTCCACTACACAGATTGTACCAACTCATACGTAACGTTCATACTGTAGACAACACACTTTGTGCATACCACACAATGCACTCCACTACATACATTGTACACAGTTCATATGGCACACACTACACGTTGTACATAATACACATGCTGCACACACTACACACACTATACAACAGTTCATGCACTGTACAAAGTACATGCACGTACACAGAAGTAATGGTCACTGTCACCAACAACAAGCTTTCCACTGTAACAGTTTGTTTTGTCCAACTAGGTGACAACACTTTTGTATTTCCCAATTCAGTTAAGAACCATGGCACTGTTCAGGACCCTCAACCCTCTGTACAGAAGTTCATCAGCCAAACCTGTCAGTCCTACTGTTTTAGTTTTATCCACTGATATGTTTCAACTGAAGCAGAATGTGAACTCCTGAGATCTCTCGTCTCATATCAATTATGTAATTCTGCTCTTCGGCTTGCCTGTTTCTTCTGTCACTTGCTACCAGCATTTCCGGAATTCTGCAACCCCTGTTGTCCTTCGTAAAATGAAGCATAAACATGTCACTTTCTTGTGTCATTCCCTCCAATGGTTGCCTGGTATTCAAAGAATTTCATACACAATCAATACGTCCTGCTACTAGCCGTTTTGCACACACTTATCTCCGCGACCACCCCTGCCTGACCTCTCCATTCTGCTTCTGATACCATTTGTTTACAAATTCCCCAATACAGAGGTTCCACAGTTGATTGTTGTTCATTTTCTGTGTCTGGTTCATACAACAGGAATGAGCTTCCCCTGTCTCCTTGACAGTTACAAACTCTTTTCTTCTTTTACGTCTAACTTGAAGACATGCTTCTTGTCCAGCAATGTTTCCTCCTTCATCTCATTCCCCTCTTGTCCTCCCTCTTCTATAATGCACACGTTTGTACTGTTCAGTCATTTCTGTTTTGTGAGTGAATATTTGAGTGAACAATGAGAGTGCGCACTTTCATTTGACTTGTACCTCAAGATTTAGTATATCGCCTTAAAAACATTACAATCATGATTACTATTAACAGTTTACACACTGTACACACTACACGTGTTGTACACCACATGACCTGACAGTGCATAGGGCTTATATGCAGGGTTCTGGCTTCTGCCATGATCACTTTGGATCTTCTCCACCACATGGCATCTGTGGTATTTGCATATATATATGGAAAGTATTCTCTGAGACTGGAAACACCATCTTGAGAAACTGAAGCATGAAATGTATACAACAGTATTAAAACCGTGTGACACATCTCAAACATACACCACAGTACAGAAACTGTGTGACACATCTCAAACATACACCACAGTATGGAAACTGTTTGACACATCTCAAACATACACCACAGTATGGAAACTGTTTGACACATCTCAAACATACACCACAGTACAGAAACTGTGTGACACATCTCAAACATACACCACAGTATGGAAACTGTTTGACACATCTCAAACATACACCACAGTACAGAAACTGTGTGACACATCTCAAACATACACCACAGTACAGAAACTGTGTGACACATCTCAAACATACACCACACTACGGAAACTGTGTGACACATCTCAAACATACACCACACTACGGAAACTGTGTGACACATCTCAAACATACACCACAGTACAGAAACTGTGTGACACATCTCAAACATACACCACAGTACAGAAACTGTGTGACACATCTCAAACATACACCACAGTACAGAAACTGTGTGACACATCTCAAACATACACCACAGTACAGAAACTGTGACACATCTCAAACATACACCACAGTACAGAAACTGTGTGACACATCTCAAACATACACCACAGTACTGAAACTGTGTGACACATCTCAAACATAACCACAGTACAGAAACTGTGTGACACATCTCAAACATACACCACAGTACAGAAACTGTGACACATCTCAAACATACACCACAGTACAGAAACTGTGTGACACATCTCAAACATACACCACAGTACAGAAACTGTGTGACACATCTCAAACATACACCACAGTACAGAAACTGTTGACACATCTCAAACATACACCACAGTACGGAAACTGTGTGACACATCTCAAACATACACCACAGTAAGAAACTGTGTGACACATCTCAAACATACACCACAGTACAGAAACTGTGTGACACATCTCAAACATACACCACAGTACAGAAACTGTTGACACATCTCAAACATACACCACAGTACAGAAACTGGTGACACATCTCAAACATACACCGTAGAATGTGGACATCAAACATAACAGTACAATGTGACTCCAATCCAGTACGAAGTGTGACTCAATACCCGTAGAACTGCTCAACATACCACGAAACGAATTCACTACACTGAAATGTGAATTAAAACACACATAGAACTGTGAATCAATCCGAAAACTGTGACATCAACATAACCACAGTAGAATGTGAATCTCAAATCACATAGAATGTGTAACATCTCAATACACAGTACGAACTTTGACATTCAATACACATACAAAACTGTGAATTCAACTACACCTACAGAAATGTGAATCTCAAACACAGTACAGAACTTGCACAAAATAAAAGTACAGAATGTGAATCTAAACCTACGAAATGTGACACATCTCAACATACACCAAGAGAAACTGTGTAAATCAAATACACAGTACAACTGTGAAATTAACATAACGACAGAATGTGCCATCTCACTCAGTACGAACGGAAATAAATACACGTACAGAAATGTGTAATATCAAACAAGTGAAGGATTCAAACAAGTACAGAACTGTGAAATCTCAAACATAACACAGTACAACTGTGTGACACATCTCAATAACCACAGTACAGAACTGTGACACATCTCAAATACACCACAGTCAGAATGTGTGCAATCTAAAATAACCAGTACAGAACTGTGTGAACATTAACATACACCACAGTACAGAAACTGTGACACATCTCAAACATACACACAGTACAAAACTGTGTGAAATCAATACCACAGTACAGAACTGTGAACATCAAACTACACACGTACAGAATGTGTGAAATCTCAACATACACCACAGTAAGAACTGTGTGCACTTCAAACATCACACTACGAAATGTGTGACAATCTCAAACATACACCACAGTACAGAAACGTGTGACACATCTCAAACATACCAGTACGAAATGTGTGAAATCTCAATACACACAGTACAAAAGTTGACAATCTCAACAACACACAGTACAGAACTGTGACACATCTCAAATACACCAAGTACAGAAACTGTGAACATCTCAAACATACACCACATACGAAATGGAATCCACATACACCACATACAGAAAAACTTGAACTCTCAACTACACCACAGTACGAAACTGTGGACACATCTCAAAATAACACGTACAGAAACGTGACACATTCAAACATCCACAGTACAGAAACTGTGACACATTCAAATACACCACGTACAGAACTCAAACTATGACAATCTCAACATACACCACAGTACGAACTGGTGACATCTCAAACATAACACAGTAGAAACTGTGACAATCTCAAATACCCACAGTACAGAAACGTGACACTCTCAACTACACACAGTACGAAACTTTGAAATCTCAAACAAACAAGTACAAACTGTGTGACACTCTCAAACATACACCACATACAGAATGTGAACATCAACATACACCACAGTACAGAACTGTGACTCTCAAACATAACCACATACAGAACTGGTGAAATCTCAACATCACACAGTACGAACTGTACATCTAACATACACACAGTACAGAACTATGTGAACATCTCAAACATACACCACGTACAGAAACTGTGAACATTCAACATACACACGTCGGAACTGTGACACATTCAAAATACCACAGTACAGAAACTGGAATCTCAACAACCACAGTACGAACTGTGTGACAATCTCAAACATACACCACAGTACAGAACTGTGACACATCTCAAACAACACCACAGTAGAACTGTTGAACATCCAAATACACACAGTCAGAAACGTGTGAAATTCAAACATCACACAGTACGAATATGTGACACATCTCAAAATACACACAGTACGGAAACTGTGACACATCTCAAACTACACCAGTACGAAACTGTGACACATCTCAAACATACACCACGTACAGAAACTGTGACACATCTCAAACATACCCCAAAGCAGTACAGAAAACTGTGACACATCTCAAACATACACCACAGTACAGAAACTGTGTGACACATCTCAAAACATACACCACAGTACGAAACTATGTGACACATCTCAAAACACACACAGTAGAAACTATGTGACACATCTCAAACATACACCACAGTACAGAAACTGTGACACAAACATACACCACAGTACAGAAACTGTGGACAATCCAAACAAACCACAGTACAGAAACTGTGTGACACATCTCAAACATACACCACAGTACAGAAACTGGTGACACATCTCAAAACACCACAGTACAAACTGTGACACATCTCAAACATACACCACAGTACAGAAACTGTGTGACACATCTCAAAATACACCACAGTACAGAAACTGTGTACATTAACATACACACTACAAACACATACAAACTCACTCAAACATACCCACTACAGACACGTAACAAAAACTGTACAATCTAACATACCAAACAAAACTGTACACATCTAAGAACACCACATACAAAACGTACACATTCAAACGTACACACTACAGAAACTGTACACATCAAACATACACACATCAAACTTTACACACTCAAACTACACACAGTACAAAACGTGTGACAATCTACAACAACCCACAGTACAGAAACTGTGTGACACATCTCAAACATACACCACAGTACAGAAACTGTGTGACATCCAAACATACACCACAACAGAACGTGTGACACTCTCAAACATACCCACAGTACGAAACTTGTGACAATCTCAAACATACACCACAGTACAGAAACTGTGACATATCTCAAACATACACCACAGTACAGAAACTGTGTGACACATCTCAAACATACACCACAGTACGGAAACTGTGTGACACATCTCAAACATACACCACAGTACAGAAACTATGTGACACATCTCAAACATACACCACAGTACTGAAACTGTGACACATCTCAAACATACACCACAGTACAGAAACTGTGTGACACATCTCAAACATACACCACAGTACAGAAACTGTGACACATCTCAAACATACACCACAGTACAGAAACTGTGTGACACATCTCAAACATACACCACAGTACGGAAACTATGAGACACATCTCAAACATACACCACAGTATAGAAACTATGTGACACATCTCAAACATACACCACAGTACAGAAACTGTGACACATCTCAAACATACACCACAGTACGGAAACTATGTGACACATCTCAAACATACACCACAGTACAGAAACTGTGTGACACATCTCAAACATACACCACAGTACAGAAACTGTGTGACACATCTCAAACATACACCACAGTACAGAAACTGTGTGACACATCTCAAACATACACCACAGTACAGAAACTGTGTGACACATCTCAAACATACACCACAGTACAGAAACTGTGTGACACATCTCAAACATACACCACAGTACAGAAACTGTGTGACACATCTCAAACATACACCACAGTACAGAAACTGTGTGACACATCTCAAACATACACCACAGTACAGAAACTGTGTGACACATCTCCCCACTCTCAACTGTTTAGTCTACACACTGCACATTGCACACAGTACACACAATGTACACAGCACATTGTACACAATATATATTGTAGACAGTACATACATATCTACACATGGTATACAGTGCACATATTGTACACAACATATACATTGTCTACACTATGTACATATATACGTCTGTCTGTCTGTCTGTCTGTCTGTCTGTCTACAAATACTGTACACATTACATGTATTGTACACACCACACACAATATATACATTGTATACGGTACACACATTGCATACATATAAAGGTACATACAGAGGGATACAGACATGTATGTAAAGAGGGTTACACATGGATATACAGAGAGATGTACAGGGTTACACAGAGCTGGATACATACGAAGCAGTATACACAGAGGGGTACACAGAGAGAGGTACATACCAACAGAAGGGTAGGAGCTGCCACCGCCAGTCAGGGGATCTGACATCCAGGAAGACCGACTGATCCTGATGATGTTTGTATCCGACACCGAATCCTCACCAAATGTTGACTTTAACTTTTTAAGCACTGCAAGCATAATACAATAAGAATTACGAAAATGATTTTATGACATTCATATTCAGCCATTTCTTTACAAACATCACTGGCTCCCAAACCAAACCCTGGTAGACTTCAAGCTCTCAACTCTCTGTTACAAATTTTTCTTCATCTCCTCATCATCTCCTGATGATAATAACAACAACAGTTACAGTATTTATACAGCGCCACATCTTGACAATTCAAATCAAAGTGCACTCACACACCAGACATACGCATACAATCGACAAAGACCACCTTACAATATTAAATACACAGACTGAGGGAAAGAAGTAGTTGTAGAATTCAATGTTGGGGAAAGAGGTGGGTTTTTAAACTGGATTTAAAAACAGAAAGGGTAGGTGTTAGGCAAAGGCAGAGTGGAAATCTATTCCAGGCTGACGGTC
Organism: Monoplex corrugatus; assembly: GCA_030674185.1. Taxonomy (NCBI): domain Eukaryota; kingdom Metazoa; phylum Mollusca; class Gastropoda; order Littorinimorpha; family Ranellidae; genus Monoplex; species Monoplex corrugatus. Next base: position 34,210,758 of record JAPXFY010000027.1, on the reverse strand, counting down.
CTGAGACGGCAAAACAATACTGACCAACACTTGACAGATTAAATCTAAGGACCTGAAGGAAAAGAGTGTCTGAAGCTGAGTGCAAGGTGCGAGTTGGCGTATAAATGTTGATGTAGTTGCAAAGATATGATGGAGCAGGCTGGTGAATAGATTTGTAAGACAAGGTATCCTAATACTCCTAGACAGTTCCTATTATCAAAGGATAAAGACATTCTCTATGTTCCTCGCATGAACACTACTCTTTCTGTGTACCACAACAATAGAACGCCTTTCCCTCAGATGTTTGTCATTTGCAATCTTTGTTCTCTTTTATGACAAAGTTTGTCTCTTAAACAATACTTGTTATTAGTTGTGCTGTACTTGTATGACTTGTTGAGTGAGATATTGCTCACTGCATATGTTTCATCAATTTGTAAGCTTGCATCAGCGTATGTACATTCCCCTGGGAGTCCCTGCGTGGGTCTTTTTGAGTTTACAAGCATGCATATGTGCATCCACATCCATATGTCTGTGTGTGCGTGTGTGTGTGTGTGTGTTGGCGTATGCATATTCATTTGTATAAGAACATTTTTTATGCCATGAACTGTACAATACTGTTATTCTCTTTTCATAGTCTATGTCATATCGTGTGTGTGTGTGTGTGTGTGAATGTGTGTGTGAATGTGTGTGTGTGTGTGTGTGTGTGTGTGTGTGAATGTATATGTATATGTGTGTGTGTGTGTGTATACATGTGAATGTGTATGTATGCGTGTGCGTGTGTGCGCGCATGTGTGTGCGCATGCATGTGTGTATGTAGCGTGCGTGCGTGCGTGCGTGCATGTGTACGAGTGCGAATGCGAGACAAACCTAACTCCCGCAGTTCAGAGTCAGACAGCGTCTCCATGTGAGTGGCATGGTGGCCGGACATCATACCCATGAGAACAGGTAAGCCCAACACCTGGTGAAGGTTGATCCATGTCTGTAGACACCCCCTGTTCTCTTCCTCCTCCTCTGCCCGCAAAAACACTCCATGGTTCCCTGACCAGAAGGCCACATCAAACTCTACAATTATCTTGTTGCTGGCTGTCATACCTGTAACATAATTATCACACCTGTGTCACACACATTCTGCCATACCTGTCACATCATACAATTATCACACTTGTGTCACACACACGGTGTCAAATCTGTCACATAATTATCACACCTGTGTCACACACTGTGCCACACCTGTCAAGTCACATAATTATCACACCTGTATCACACACACTATGTCATACTTTTCACATCATATAACTACCACACCTGTCACACACACACTGTATCATACCTGTCACATCATATATTTATCACACGGCTTTATGGGCCTGATGTTTAGTTGCAGGTGGCAGGGGAAGTAACCTAGTCCCCTGAGCCAGAGATAAGGCGGACGGCCAGTCCTCTCTGCTGAGCGGCTGGCTGGCGCTAACAGCTCTGTAAACACAGTACCTTTCTCTTTCCATTTACTACAAATTCCTCACCAGAACCAGGATTACGCGCTAATTGCCTTTAGATAGTTCTTGAACTGCACTTTCCAAAGACTCCAAACACGCCATACATTGTGGAAGCCAAACATGCAAAAATGTGGGTAATTTTCTGCATCACTTCAGGGTAGGGCAGGCTGGCATGAATTAACACAGACAAAAAGACCAGTCTTCCAAGCATGCTGTAAGTAACAACTGACTTTTCTCAGTACTAAACACGCACTATGTGGCTAGCTACATGTGTCAGCCATGCACTGCACTGACCTGTTTATCCTAGCGTTTTGTCTGGGGCGCAGCAGGCTGTGATTAATTACCCCACCCTCCTGGCACTGGGAAGCAAGTGAAGGGTGGCCCATATACATGGCCTTATCACAAATTCCACAGACTGAGAGTGTTTATAGTCATTGAGAAACTGGCACTGTTCACAAAGGGAGGGAGAAATGTACACTATTCCTAGCTGTCTCTACGGTGTGTTTCAAGCCAAGTCATGTCTTATTATGTTTTTTACTGTTTGTTTTAGTTACTGATTTTGTGTGTAGTTCTTTGTTTCTTCCTATCCCTATATAAAAAAAATAAAATAAAAAACAGTGTATGAATTCTATTCTTTCTCTGCATTTTTCTGACTTTTCTCTCGCCGCTTTGCGGGAGATGACTGTATCATTGGTGACGTGCCTGTGAGGCGTTCTTTCATTATGTAATACAGCTGGCTGTCTTCACTTTTCAGTCCATGCGCCTTGCGTTTTGTTCGATTTACAGCCGCATGACTGCTTTCCCCACCCTGCTCTCCATGCAAACCCATCCCGAATCCCCACTTCTCTATCCAATCAATAGAATGGCACTCAAGGATGTGTTGTTTGGGGGTGATTCTAGTTTCTGGGAAATGTTGCCGAAAGTATGCCATGTAGTCACGAATCGCTTTGTTTATCAAAGGCAGTTGACTTGACCGGATTGGGCATCGATGAGCTATCAAGGTGTGAATGCTTGCAAACAGTCGATATAGTTCTTTGAACTTGGCGCAGATGTCGTCAGCAGTTGTGTGACATGCAGTATCGTCTGTGAGCTCGAATGTTTTCCTTACAATACTGTCACACAGCTCCTCAAAAACAGGTGTTTGCAGAATTTTGTGACAGTGGTTGCCGATGAAGGATCTGCCATGGAATGCTTGTACAACAATTTTGTGTTTGTTCAAAACTGTTTCTAAGTTAGACGTTACTGGTCCGGACAGAAGTGGTAATGCAGTGTTTTCTTCTTGAAGTTCTGTCAGCTCCTCTCCTGCTTCATATGGGTCCCTGAAGATGTTTTCTGTTGTTGATGATGGTTCCCCTTGCTGATAAATTTCCCGAAATGTTGCTTCTGTTGCCTCTTTCTCTAAAGTGGTGATGTTGGTTTGAATTTTGTGGATCTCTGCTTGTTTGCTGACGTGTTGGCGAAACTGATTTGCCTGGCACATATTCTTCTTTGGCGAGTGATTTGGCAATTATGTCATCTAATGTGTTGCACTCTCTCTCTAAGAGATCATGATGTTTTTTCACGATCCCTAGTAAAAGATGCAGGTATGGAGGTGCAACATACGACAGCTGTAGATCCCATATTGGAGGACGAACAACATTGTTGTATGCTTTTGCATGTTGTTTTTTCTCCCCTGTCTTGTGGTAACACCTGAAATCTTTCTTCACCTTCTCTAGACTTCTTTGTGGTACTTGTGGTTGTTCATCTGGAGCCTTTTGTAATTGCTCTTTTGATGCTGTGCACCACAGACATGAATGTATGCAGTTGATGGATCAAAAGGATGCGCCCATAATACAGTACATTTCTCCGTGGTTTCTATGCTTTTGAGCTGGAGCGGTTTCACGGTATAGTTGTGTCTAATGACACTAGTAGTACACACTCCACAACACTGTGCATGAAATGTTACTCAAGGCTGATAAGATTGAGAAATTCATCATCTCCATCTGAGAAAACTTTCCAGACAGCTAAAGAAACCACGGAGAAATGTACTGCATTATGGGCGCATCCTTGTACACAGCTTCAGGGGATCTATGTCACGATTCCTCCTTGATCTTTCACCACAAATTCTACACAAAGAATTAAAGTCTAAAAGTATGCTCATTTTCTAAATGTTTTTCTCCCTCCATTGTGACTGTAACGGCGTACACACTAACAGTATCAGGCCCTAGTATCACGTATCCAGAGGCACTGTCAGTACAGAATATACACCTTTTTCCTCCCTCTCTACAGCATCAGCGAAAAAACGCTAGCAAAAAAAAATACTCACATCTTATGAATAAGAAGTCCTACAAGCACACACATGAAAATCACAACTGTAATAAGTCCGGTTACGGAGAGACGACGCTGTACACTTTGGTAAAATCCTGTACACACTAGCGTGGCACAACACATAACACAGAGGGAATTTCCGGCCAGCGGCCTTGTAGCAGCAGGGGAGTGGCACTGATAAGGCTAGCAGACAACAGCTGCTGCCTCTGAAACTAAATAGATTAAGGCAGAGAGGCGCCTGCAAAGCCGTGATCACGCTTGTGTCACACACACAGACACAGACACACACACACACTGTGTCATACCTGTCACATCATATATTTATCACACTTGTGTCCACACACACACACACACATATATACACACACACACACACTGTGTCATACCTGTAACTTTGTATCATCACACCTGTGTCAAACACACACTGTGTCATACCTGTCTCATCATGTAATTATCACACCTGTGTCACACACATTCTGTCATACCTGTAACATTGCATTATCACACCTTTGTTTGTATTATCACACCTGTGTCAAACACACTGTGTCATACCTGTCACATCATATATTTATCATACTTGTGTCATACACACACACACACACACACACACACACACACACACACACACACACACACACACACACACACACACACACACATACACATAGTGTCATACCTGTTACATCATATAATTATCACACCTGAGTCAAACACACATTGTATCATACCTGTCATATCATATAATTATCACACCTGTGTCACACACACAGTATCATGCCTGTCACATCATATAATTATCACACCTGCATTACAATCCCTAAAAAGTTGCGAATATAAAGTAACTAGTGCATTAATATTAGAGATAATATTTCTAATTCATTGTTTCATGACATAATACACAAGTTGTTTTTTGCTAGATCCCATCACACTGTGGTATCATATATAACGATCAGGTTGACAGAATAGCTAAAATTGTAGCAATGATTAGGGCTAGCAGTACTAAACTTGGGTCCCTTTTTATCCACTGGACGAGGCGGCAGGGAAGTTTTTAGTCCTCTTTTTATTATCCGTTGTTTGGTGTTTGTGGTCTGTTTGTGACTGTGCGTTTGCGCTTGACAAAGGCCAGTTGGCCGAAAATTTGCGCTTGTCTTGTCTTGTTTGTTGAATACACGCTTGCATTGGTTTTTTTGTTCTTCTGGTTCCTGTTAAACTTGATTTACCACTCTCTGAACATAAAATGAATGCCATATAAGATAACAAAGTAAAAGCAAAATGTGACCTTCGCCCCTTCATCGTAAACTAGCAGTGTTTTACAAGACTATAGATAACTTTAGCTTACAGATTATCTCTCCACTCACTTCGAACTAAATTTAGTAAAACCATCAAATGTATCTGTAGTGATTATATAACAGTTAATCACCTTTTGTGTTGTCAGCAAATGCGACCTTATTTACCTGCATCATTTACCAACTGAAAACAGAAATATATTGATTTCACTCTGCATTTACACACCATGACATTGCTAGGTTTACTGCACAGCCCTGTAGGTCGTTTTCTTTGATTATGCCCGATTGTTTTACACCTGCAACTTCCACCTACTTGTGTGATTTTTTTTTTTTTTTTTGCTTGTTAGGTTTTTCATTACTCCTTGACTGTTACAATGCTTTTAATTTGATAAGACAATCCTCTTCTCCCCCTTTCACCTCACTAATTGACTCTTGTCATATGCCAGCACAGGACCTTACATGCTTGAAGCACACACACACACACACACACACACACACACACACACACACACACACACACACACACACACATGCACACACACATACATACACACAACCATGAAGAAACTGATGAAGCCTGATCATTCTAATGTTCTGACTGTTTTTCTCTTGTTCATTAATTTGTTTGATGTTATCTTATATGATACAATGCCTTCATGATTTCATAGATTCATTCATCCCATAGACATCTCTTTACCTTATTTATTTTTTTTTTTTTTTATTTATCTATTTACCTTATTTCATTTTCAGTTTTTCATCTAAAAGCACATACGTGAATAGACGTTAAAAGAAACAACGACTGAACACTCACACACACACACCACACATATACACACATACATACGCACCTATATTACTCAAGGCAGTGATGTAGTGTTTAGGGAGCACAGGTTCAAACAACAGGTGTTGTTGAGTGATGACAGACACGGGAACAGCTACTACCACCTCATCCACCTGCACTTGAGACCCATCCCTAAGTCGCAAGATGACCTTGTCCTTTGTCCTGTCAACTTTGATCTGACGCACCTCTGTATGCAGACTGATCTTCAGGGGTCGCTCGTCCTCCGTGCCACTGGCCAGTCTGTATACACACACATAGAGACATATATATATATATATATATCTGTATATATATGTATACACTCATACATATATGTGTACATATATATGTGTGTGTAAATATATATACACACACACACACACACAAACACACACACACACACACACACACACACACACACACAAACACAAACACACACACACACACAACACACACACACACACACACACATCTTCAGGTATGTTTGTGTCTTCTTCTCTTACATCTTCTTTCTGGTGTCTAGAGAAGGGCTGTCCAGTGTCCAGGTGATATCATCCCGCTGTATTTGGATGATATGTCCAATCCATCTCCATCATATTTTCATGATGGTAAAGCCCAAATGTGACCTCCCACCACAAAATCAGTCTTAACTAGCATTTTGGGCATTTTGAGATATACATATCGCTGGAAAGTATACATTCTGTTGATTATTTTGGTACATGAATAAAGGTTGTACTCAAATATATGTAGAAGTTATGTATGTTTAAAATCATTAACTTGTATGACGGCCATTTCGAGAAAACGGCCTCTAAAGTTTTTGTGTGCTCTCCTACACATTTTCCTTAAATTTCTTTATTTGGTGGCTTTGACCCAGTTTGTTTCTAATTTTCGCTGTCATTATCTGAAAGGTGCACCAAAGAGCTTTCCATCAGTATATTACATGTGCGGGTACTGTACAGGTTACGGTTCATAATAAGAGCAAAAATAGGTAGGAAATTGCGTTCTTTCTGCTGCGATCAGTGCAATAAAATACCGATTTAAATTGATTAATAACATTTTTTGAAGAAAACAATTTCTGTGGGGGATAGGTTACAGTCAACAGAAATCAATTTTGAGAAAAAGTCAAAACACCCCAGATAGATCCTCAGTCACCTTTTCAGCTCCTAGTGCTGCTCGACTGACTGTGAGTTAAGAATGATTTCGTGGTGGGAGGTCACATATTTTCTTGATCATAATGGACAAAAGCTGTTGGTTGGAGATGGTGCTGGGCCAGAAGATTCATCTCCATCATCTTTTCATGACGGTAGTTCCCATACTCTCATGACAGCATTGGGTAAATAGTTGGTTGGAGATGGTGCAGGGCCAGAATATTCATCTCCATCATCTTTTCATGACGATAGTTCCCATACTGATAGTTCCCATACTCTCATGATGGCATGGGGTAAATTGTTCGTTGGTTGGAGATGTGGTTGGGCCAGAAGATTTATTTCCATCATCTTTTCATGACGACAGTTCCCATACTCTCATGATGGCATGGGGTAAATTGTTGTTGGTTGGAGATATGGTTGGGCCTGAAGATACGCATGGTTCTTTGGAGGTTCTTTGTGAGGAAAGCTGATACCTTGGAAATATAATTTTTAGTCATTCTCCAGCATTCTGAGTCATAGTGTGCACAGGAAACAGCACTGGTACAGATGCAGTGAAGCTTTCAAAGTTCCCGGGACTAAAAATGATTTCAAAACACAAAACAAATGGAAAGTGAACTCTGCCAATTTCTATCAGAATTAGAAAAACATGGCTCTGCCAGGCTTTATATAAAATCAATGGTAACTTGTTTCAGAAACACAGTTTAAAGGGAGATGATAGTTTCCAAAGTTATGTAAAACCAATGTCGCTAATGGATTTGCACTCAGAACCATACTGTATAATACAAGTAGCAGAACTGGAAATCATTCTATACATTATAGTTAATGTCTTCAAAATGGGTTTATTGTACTGCACAATTCTTAAATAATAACAGAATATGGGTATTTTTAGCACATGAAGAATTCAAAAGAAAATATGAATATAAATTTTCTGGCTTTTAACAGATGCTCAAAGCCTATTAAGGACAACTGAATAACTGTATATACCATATGACAATGCACATGATTTTCCCACAGGACTGAAAACCATTACCTCTTTACTGAAAGGAACATAAAATTTATTATGAAATTTTAACAACAAACGATTAATCTCCAAATTCTTGTTTTCAAGAGTCAGAGAAATTGGAAATTGATGTTCCATGGAAAGAAGCGTTTATGAAATTCATAAAATACAAAAGTGACAACTACCACATAGTGCACACAGAATTATCTGAATTAATATTACTGTAAAAGAAATGGGACTTGTAGATAATTTTTTGTGACCGTGGCTTTTGTCTGGAAGCTAAAGACAGTAGAGACCTCACTTTTTTCAGGGCACAGCAGGAAAATGTTGATCCACCTAATGACTATGAAAACTGATTGAAGAACTGCTGAAATCAGAATGTACTACATGTTCAATGCCATCTTTTTTAAAACAAGATGCTGCTTGGCATTAGTAAAAATATACACACAGATTCATTGTTTGATTTAATAATCCTTCTTAGTAAAATGTACATGGTAAATGAAAAACAAATGCAACCTTGAAAAAAAAACTTTGCCAGATACAATCTCTGTTAAAATATGATTATCAAAATACAAAACGTGACACTGGAGAATTCAATGCAAAACTACATGCTTTTACAATAAAATGGCTGCCAATCTGACCAATAATTTCAACTGAAACTTGAAACTATTTTCTGTATTGTGCCACTGTATATGCTAAAAATTAACAGTACATCAAAGTACTTCACAGCCTACCTTAGTGTGTTACCCTTTTTTCATGTATTTGGTTTATAGTTCTGCTTCATGTAAATTCAGTGTCTTAGTTCTATTTTTCACCTCAATGTACTTAGTCACTCTTTTTTTCTCAGTGATCCACTTGTTGATAATTTACATGTACTTAAACATTTCAGTCTTTCATTTAATCACATTTATGCTTTGCCATTAAACTTGTAAATATGTCTGTTACCTTGTGAATAACCACAGATCTACCCAGCAAAGAAAGAGTTGGTTATGTAACAGTTCTGTTTCAAGTCCACATGCTAACCAGCAAGCCGTTGTTATTGTTACTGTTATTGTTATTTTTTGTTTGAAGCCAAGCCAACTGCATTGAGCCATATCAGGGCTATAATCAGTCCAAAACATATACTTCAATAGGAAAAAGAAAAGGAAAAGAAAATTAAGTACACATACCAATGTATTGCAATAATCTAAAGATGTTCCTGGTGTTGACCACTCCAACCAAGGGATTTAAAAACATAACTGAATATAAATTTAAGCATAACTAGGGACACTAAAACATAGATATACATATAAATGGGCCCAAATTACCTGCATATCTCATTTCCCTAGAGCCAGAATTGCAGTCAATATATAAAGTGACTAAGTACTTGTACTTTTATCAGGTGATCAGTTACAACTACATGCACTTAACATTTTACCGTTCAAACAAACAATGGGTAAACAAGCATTTAGTGATTTTCTGTTATTCAGCAAAAAAACAACAGTTAGTGCATATGTGTATGAAGACAGTATTTATGTCCTTATATGACTTAAGACAATAAAAAAAAGAATACATGGACTTAACAGTCCCCCATGTCACTTAAAGTGGGTTACGCCATATGTACTTACAGCAGATATACATATAATTATGTTTATATATACATGTACCTGTCCAAGAGTTCGCCCATACCATCCAGCAGGACATGGTCGTAACCAAAGTCGATGGCATGTGGCTGGTAGAGATGGGAAGAGTAGTCAGGCAGTTGGTATGACTTGAGGGAATGGAGGAGGAGGGAAGTGGGGTCTTGACTGTCCAATCCCCTCCCTACTAACTCTCGATCCACTGCCGCACGTACACTCACGTCTTTACCTTCAACACGACTGTGATTGACCGCTGCCTGCAGTATCTGTATACACACACACAATACAGAACAGTAAAACTTCTAAAAGATTAAAGGTTGTCCAATAACACCCCAAATTCCCCTCGTCCTCCAGACTGTAGGGGAGTGATATAGTAGAGACCTCACTTTTTTCAGGGCACAGCAGGGTACGTCTGGAGGTTGCACGCACACGTTTTGCTCAAGTGAGATTCGCAGCCATACAAACTTACTGTCCATTGCAGTAGAGCAGCAGTGAACATCCTCCATTCCTGTCTGTTCTGGGTCAGCCTCTCTATATTATCCCTAGTGTGTTTCAGGGTCCTGAGTCCTACTGTTCATCACAAGGTGTTCTTGGGTGTTCCTCTCTTGCATCTTCATTCCGATGTCCACTAAAGAGCAGTTCTGCTGATGTTATCCTACTCTCTCCAGAACATCCCTTTCACTCCCACACCCTACCCACCAACAGAAAAATCTTAACCCGTATTCTCTCACCAATAGGGTGAGGGAGTAAAAGGGTTAAGCTTTTGCACTGCTGTCCTGGCTGACAATGCAGGATGCAGGTGAACAGAGTGAGGGAGCAAAAAAGTTATGTACAAAATCTATCTCTACTGTTTTTTTTATAATGATACCATTGATAGTATCCATACTGTCAACATTCACTGGGAAAGTTGTTGGCTGGAGGTGGTGTTAAGCCTGAAGATTCACATGATCCTTCGCAGGTTCTTGGTGTGCAAGGTTTTACAGCCTGGTAAGGTCACACTCTGTCACCCCCCAGCATTCTGTACTGTAAAGAATGGGCAGACAGGACACAGCTCTGCTATAGTCTCAGCTTGATGTTGATGCTGTACAGGGAGGGCCTGTCAATGACTCTGGAAGCTCATTACACACAGTGGTGTTGGGTTTCTTCTGTTGCATGGCTTTTCTTTAAAGGAACAGGTTGTTAGCACAGTGCCTATCCCCCAACATGGAGGAGCAGGGGTTGTGCACTGTCAGATCCCCCCGACTTTTTCACCTGTTTGGCTTGATGGGCCCTAACAGTAGCAGAAGTTACTGCTGGCTTGGTTCTAGGGTACCTAAGGCACACAAGTCCATTCCCATCCCCATCCCCTGACCACAATAATGTGCTGATCTTCTGGGAACCTATCTTACCAGTAGTTTAAGATGGCATCTACAGTGTAAGACAGAACCAAATGAAGAAGTCAATCTGCTAAACATCAAATCAACATCAGTGTGGTACAACTGACAAGAGTCATCATTGATTGCTGGACATCAAATCAATACCAATGTAGTACAACAGCCATCATGTTTCAACAAACTAAGCCATACAGAGAACACACACACACACACACACACACACACACACACACACACACACACACACACACACACACACACACACGTACACACATGTGCAATATATCCCCCCCCGGTATGTGTACACACATGCACATGAACACACACACACACACACACACACACACAAATATATATATATATATATGTATGTATGTATGTATGTATTATGTATAGACATATACAAATGTACACACATGTGTACATACATACGTACATATATACACAAACTACACACACACACACACACACATATAAACACACACACACACACACCACACACACACATACAAAAAAAACACACACACACACAAACACACAAACACACACACAAACACACACACACACACACACACACACACACACACACACACACACAAACACAAACACACACAAACACACACACACACACACACACACACACACACACACACACACACACACACACACACACACACACACAAAACACACACACAAACACACACACACACACACACACACACACACACAACACACACACCACACACACACACACACACACACACACACACACACACACACCACACTCACAGAAGAAGCAGCAATAAAAGCACGGCGCAGCTCATCACCAGAGTACGTCTGGTGCCTCCAAGGGACAATGAACTGCGGTGACGACAGCTTGGCCATCTCCAACCCCAAGTCACGGGTCAGGTTCACCAGGGGGTTACTCATGCCACCCCACGTGTTCAAAGCAAATGCCCCAAGATCTACCTCCAATCCTGTAACAGTCTCACACTGTTACACTACAGTCACAAACACCTTTCATCATTCCATGTACCTGTGAACATCTAACACCAGTAACTATTCCATCTGACTGTCAGTGTTTTAACACTTGTATAGTGACATTACCACCTGTAACCAGTCGACGTGATTGTCAATGTTTTAACACCTGTCCAGTAACACTAATAGTAATACTTGTAACTAGTCCACATGATTATCAATGTTTAACACCTGTCTAGTAACACTAATACCTGTATCTAGTCCATGTGACTGTCAATGTTTACACCTGTCTAGCAATACTAATGCCTATAAAATTAAATAATCCATGTGACTGTCAAGGTTTAACACTTGTCAAGTGAAACTAACACCTCACGGCTGTTCCTTGCTAACTTTCAGTTACAGGATGCCAGGGTCGAAAGGAGCGCGATGCGTTGTCACTGACCTGATTACTTATTACACCTGGTCACCAGTCAATTATTGATCACAACTGGTCACCAGTTGATGATTGGTCACACCTGGTCACCAGTTGATTACTGATTACAACTGCTCACCAGTTGATTACTGATCACACCTGGTCACCAGTTGATTATTGATTACATCTTCATCTTGTCATTAGCTGATTACAGATCACACCTGTTCATGGTTGATTACAGATCATATCTGGTCACTAGCCGATTACTGATTACACCTGGTTATCAATACTCACCCCTGGCCTTAGGGTTCTTCAGCCGATCAGTCCACACGCGACCCCCGTACCTTTCTTTCCGCGCCTCAAATACCTGCACTGACCATTTGCCCCTGCCCTGGTTTGTTAGTTGACGTGCAGCTGACAGTCCTGCAATGCCACCCCCAATCACCACCACCTCCTTCTCTTGTCCGTACACCTCATTGATGCACAGGGAGATCACTGCCGCCTCACACAGCACGACCAACAGGAGTTTTGTCACTTTGGCAGGCATCCCCTTGCTGTGAATAATAATCATTCCATTTATATAACGATATCTGGACGGTGCTAAATCTTGATGTCTATTTCAAATCAAAGCACACAGAGTCTGTTAACCCTTTGACTCCCACACCCTATTCCCCAACTACAAAAACTTAACCCTGATTTCCTCACCCTATCCAACAGCTTCCTGCAGGAAGCTGGTGGATAGGTTGGGGGAGTCAAATTGTTAATTTTTCGCTGTGCTAGCATGGTTGGCAATGTGTGATGCTGGTGGACAGGGTGCGGGAGTCAAAATGTTAAAGTGCACATGTTGATAATGCAGGGGTTATGGAGTCGACCCTCAGATATACCTGAAGAATTTTTACGCAAGATAATTAATAAAGCCATGGCTCAAGATCTGGTATCTTCAAGTTTAATCCCAGCCTGCAATATTAAAACCTGGCTGTTCACTGCTCATCTGAAGTGAATCACTGAATGTTTCCATCATTCTGGTCGTCTGGGCTAAATGTTTCATAGGTCCCTCTTAACCTTCTCCAATTCAAGACGTTGCTTGCACATAAGATGTTGCATAAGCTTAGGATGTCTCAGTGTTGATTCTAGAATTTTCAAAATGGAGTGGCAGGCCCCACCAGTCAAAAAAAAGGGGGGCTGACAAACCAGTGGGGGTCAGCGGCAGCAGGGCAAAAAACAGTGACAGGGCTAACACATACGCTATACAGACATAAACACAAGTTGGCGCGTTGGCGAGTAAAACACGCGGGCTTTCCTTGATAAATGCGGGATGCTGCCCGCACGAGGCTTGATTTTTTGCGGTTAAAAGAAAAAAATCGTGTGAATCCCGCGATCCTGCGGCCTAGAATCAACACTGATGTCTGTCAGATAACTGCTGGCAGATGCCAGATCTGTGTTGAGCACATATGGAGTTGTCCGAGTGCAGTGAATCCCCCTTGAAAAAACTCTAAACTCCAAAGCGCACACTCGCATCAGTCACTCAAACATTCACTCACAATGACAATACCAACTTAATTCTGGGAACTCAGGACATCGATATGCAGGGTCATTATATCAGACTAATCAGTATGAGCAAACTAAGCGAAATGTTACGAGTGAATATATTAGGCCTACCTGCCCCTCAATTGTGGCCAAAGGCCAAAACTAATCTGAGAAGATCTATAACTCTTTATACTGTTGGCACCACTGAACACGAAACAACCGACCATCATGGCACTGATTTGAAATTTTGATGGCCTTCACTCAGTCAGTTCACTGGCTTCAGTTCAAATTCTTGAAATTGAACATCTTTCAACACAACACACAAATCAGGATCATGGTGATGAGAACGCAACAAGTGCAACCTTCAATTAGTTTAAGCCGACATAGCACAATATAATGCAATACAAAACAACACAAACAACCTTACATTCAAGTTATCAGAGCCAACTTTCCAGCGATCATAGCACAATATCAGGGAATCCAGGAAGCAGACGAAAGTTTCAAGTGTCCGCTCTAACATAACCTTCTTGGACTTCTTTACAAATGAGCGGTATCACCGGTACATTCCCCTTTCTTCGCTCTCTTCCTTCCAGTATACACCAACGCCTTCGATATACACGCACACGCGCACATAGTGTAACATGTTCAACCTTTCATTTGTAAATCATATTCTTTTGCTTTTGAGCTTCGTCGTGCCTCATATCGTCAGTTTATTTATCTGTGGCATGTTTATTTTAGCTCTGATGCATGTATTAATGCTGTACTGATACACTAAGGATTTATATTTATGTTTAAGACTTTTGATCGGATAAGACATGAAGAATTGATTAACTAACTAGATAGGCTCAGTGTTGATGGAAAAGATCTAAGAATAATAAGGAATATGTATTGGGAACAAACAGCAGCAATGAGAGTGGAAAAGATATGAGTATTAGCTCTTTCCAAAATACCAAAAGAGGGGATATGTTCTGTCGCCAATTTGTTTTTTATTTTACAGCGAAACCATCATGAGAAACATAGAAGAATGCCTTGGGATAAAAGTTGGATGAAAATATTGAACAATCTTCGTGGCGCAGATGACACCGTTGTAATTGCAGAAAATGAAAAAGACCTACAAAATCTTGTAAATGTAAATAGAAATAGAAAACAAAAATAAAGAGCTGGAGCTAAATAGCAAAAAGAAAAGCTAAAGTCATGGTAATCAATAAAAAACAAGAAATCCCCTCAAAAATAACGGCCAGTGGCATAGCACTGAGACAGGTTGATAAGTTTAAATATCTGGGAACAGTCATCTCATAAGTTTAAATATCTGAGAACAGTCATCTCATAAGTTTAAATATCTGGGAACAGTCATCTCATAAGTTTAAATATCTGAGAACAGTCATCTCATAAGTTTAAATTCTGAGAACAGTCATCTCATAAGTTTAAATATCTGGGAACAGTCATCTCATAAGTTTAAATATCTGAGAACAGTCATCTCATAAGTTTAAATATCTGAGAACAGTCATCTCATAAGTTTAAATATCTGAGAACAGTCATCTCATCAGACGGCAGATGTACATTAGAAATAGCCTACATTAGAAACAGCCAGCAGTATCGGCCGAGCCAAAACAGCATTCATGAAGATGAAAAGCAGTCTTACCAACAAACGCCTATCAATTAACATCTGGAAGAAAATTCTTTAGTGTTATATAGAAGTGATACTATTGTACAGATGTGAGACGTTGAGTCAACACGCAGAGTCAGAACAAGATTGAAGCAGCTGAAATGTGGTTTCTAAGAAAAATGCCAAGAGCTCCATAAACAGCAAACAAAACAAACGAGACAGTCTTGAGAGAAGCAAACGCAAAACAGAACATTAATGAAGAAGATTAGGGAAAGACAAGCATCGCTTATCGTACATTTTATGAGACAAGAGAAATTTGTACCACCTAGTAACAACAGAAAAGCTGGGGACAGCACCCAGAGAGAGGCAGGGAGAAAATATTGGGTAGATTTGCGGAGTGGATGAAGACAGAAACTGAGAAAGAGTGGGAGATGTAGAGACAAAAGATAGATTCGTATGGAGGGCCATGAGTGCCAACGCCATGCAGCAGGACACATGATGATGATGATGATGATGATGATGATGATGATGATGAATGCATACAGAAGCCACTACAGCTCAGGCAGAAGGGTGTCGGCCAGATCTCCTCCTTCAGCAACCAGCAGCACTAGCAGTCCTGTCTTCTGCTGTTTGGTTAACTTCTCCACAGAAGCTATAGGGGATGGTAGCATTCTGAGGTGCTTGTTCATGTGGGAAAACAATCTGTTGGCCCAAATTCATAGGCGCATGATAATCACTGACCCTGGCAGGGACAGCTAGTCTCGTAACATGATCTTGCTGACTTTGTGTTCAGCCACACACCATCATCTAAATGATCGGTAAATATAATTAAATACTTTAAAAAAAAAAAAGGCCACATAGCCCTTAGTTTCAGTGTTAGTTTTCTCAGGATAGTCTGTCTGTGCATTCAGAAAACCCCATATGCACAAAAGCCACATATGCCATAAGATGAAGACAGATCCAAAATAAAAACAGATCCAAAATATGAACAGATCCAAAATAACGTCATTTAGAAACTTGTGGCAATTATATCAAAACTGAAAAATAATAATGAAAAGGAAAACAGACCAGCATATGTGTGCAATCAATTATAACTGACTTTGTAAGAGTTTGCAGTTTGTTCAAGGAATGATCCTATATGTTGGCAAGCCACTGATGCCATGTGATAGAGAAGATCCAAAATGATCATGGCATAAGCCTTAAGCCTGCGCATAAACCGTAAGTGTTAGCAACCCACTGATGCCATGTGATAAAGAAGATCCAAATGATCATGGCATAAGCCTTAGGACTCCCATAAACCCTATGTGTGGGCATATTCTCGGTAGAAAATCCTTAGCCTTCCGACGTGCACATTGTTTTACCCACGCTGTGCGGGCTCATGCAAAATAACAGCAAACGGGCAAAACACTGAGACAGGTTGATAAGTTTAAATATCTGGGAACGGCCATGTCACCAGACGGTCGATGCATATCAGAAAATTTTAGCCAGTAGAATCGGCCAAGCCAAAACAGCATTTCAAGAAGAATGAAAAGCGTTTTATCATACAAGCTACAATTAACAAATAGAAGGGATCAACAAATGACGAAGAGGGACATCATAGTCAAACAAATTAAGGACAACAGGAATGGAAGTTTCTAGAAATGGTTCACACAAGAAACGAGGAAAGACATTGAAGGAAAACAAGAATCATCTAATAAGAGAGGAGTGGAAAAGTCACACGCAGCGTCAAACAAAGTGAGGCAATGAAATGGTCAACAGAATGTAGTCCAGGTACAAGAAAACGAGAGTTGGCGACTAAGAGATTGGTACGCAAATTCAGCCATCGAGGAATCATGATGATATGAATGATAGAATGATGTGCAGACGGTATGGCAGTTCAGTCTGCATAACACCATCTTCGGTGGGAATGTATGCGGTTGATTTTATTTTTCACCGATATGCTTACAGAATCTACGAAGTGAAGGGCTTTTCCCTCGGCTTTTGTTTTTTGTTTTTTCGATCTTAAAGTAAAGATGTTGAAAAGTTTCACAACGAAAACTCCATACCTCACCACCCTTTCCTCTGTATCACTGATCGTACTTTGTTGCGAGTTGTAGCTAGTTTTCTTACTTATCAATTTTCTCTCCGCCAATTTTTTTTTTATTGGTGTTGTTTTTGTCTCTGGGCTGCATCTGTCACGAGCGCTTGAATAAACGATTGTAGTTTTACGTGTATCACCTCTTTTTCTTTACTTGTCAAAAAGGCAACTATACTCCATTTTCCGGGGGTGGGGGTGGGGGTGGGGGTGAGGGTGGAGGAGAAGCTTGTTTCTATCAGTCACTCCACACTGACATGGTTTACAGATCTTTAACGTGTGTAACTGATGTTCTGCTTGTTCCACACTGTTAAAAGAACCAGTCATGCCATGAATCAAACCAACAAGCAACTAGCCAGCAAGCAAAGACACGCCAGTCAATTTGGTTACGTGGTTAGCGTAACGGATTTCTGACGGGAAGGTTGTGTTTAATCCCCATCAATCCCAAAGTGTACTTCTACCCAGATTTGCGTGTCTGTATCTCTCGGGCCTGGGTGAGGCCAGAACGTTGGAGACCACAGTTTGTAGTTTGTTCAAGAGGGATTCATTGCACTCTGGCAAGTGCGTATACGCTCCACCCCTTGTCTGCCAGCCATTAGCTGGCACGTTTCTTCATCTTGCACAATGACTCCTTTGCACTGGCAAGGGTTTGAAGTAAGGAGGGGACGCATCATGGATTCGGCTAACAGTTTTGTGTGTGCGTGTGTGTGTGTGTGTGTGTTAATGTGTGTGTGTGTTAATGTGTGTGTGTGTTAATGTGTGTGTGTGTGTTAATGTGTGTGTGTGTGTGTGTGTGTGTGTGTGCACGCGCGCGCGCGTATGGTGTTGTGTTTGTGTGTTCGTGTGTTTGTATTTGTGTGCGTGTGTGTGTGTGTGTACGTGTGTGTGTGCATATGTGTATGTTTTGCGTGTGTGTGTATGTGTGTATATGTGTGTATGTATGTGTGTATGTGTTTGTGTGTGTGTGCGTATGTGTGTGTGTATGTATGTGTGTACGTGTGTGTAAATGTATGTGTGTGTATATGTATGTGTATGTGTGTGTGTGCGTGCGTGGTGTGTGTGTGTGTGTGTGTGTGTGTGTGTGTGTGTGTGTGTGTGTGTGTGTGTGTGTGTGTGTGTGTGTGTGTGTGTTTTGTGTGTGTGTGTGTGTGTGTTTGTGCGAGTGTAGGTGGTGGTGGTCTTTCATTTAATGTCTATTCACTAAAGTGATTTTAGACAAGTGTACGTGTGTGTGCGTGTGTGTGTATGTGTGTGCGTGTGTGCGTGTGCGTTCGTCTGTATGTATGTGTGTGTGTGCGTGTGTGTGTGTGTTTGTGCGTGAATGTGTGTGTGTGTGTGTGTGTGTGTTTGTGCGTGAATGTGCGTATGTGTGCGTGTGTATGCGCGCGCGTGTGTGTGTGTGTGTGTGTGTGTTGTTGTTGTTTTGGTTGGGTTTTTGGATGTTGTTCTTGTTATTTGTCGTTAATGTTGTTTGTTTGACCTTGTGGATGTTGTTTGCTATTCCTGGTGTTGTTTGTTTGTTAGCTGTTGTTATTGTTTATTTGTTGTTCTTGTCATTTTGTTGTTGTTGTTTATTTATTTGTTACTGTTGTTCTTGTTCTTAGCCGGCTGGGTCTGTTGACAGGCAGCATGGACTCTAGATCTGATGTGTCGGTTTCAATTCCAGCCCGCGATATGAAATTAAACTGGCTTGGTCTCTGCCTACGTGTAACTTGAACAGCCATCGCTTTGTTCAGCATGATTTTCTCCCTTTACGCACTCACCTCTTGATCACACTCCCCTCTGTCCTCCCCCTCCCAGTATGGATGTGTTTTGTACCCTTAACGATTATTTTATGGTGGTGATTGTCAGTGAATGGTTGAATGAAAGACTAAACTGTGCGCTCACTCGTGCGATTTGGCGCCTTATAATTACTATTGTTATTATTGCTATCGTCAACATTATTCGCGACATTAGTAGTAGTAGTAGTAGAAGAAGAAGTAATAGTAGAAGTAGTAGTAGTAGTAGTAGTAGTGTTATTATTATCATTATGATGATAATGATGGTGATGATAATGATGATGATGATGATGATAAGCCTATGTGTTGGCAAATCACTGATGCCACGTGATTGAGAAGATCCAAAATGATCATGGCACAAGCCTTAAGCCTCCACATAAGCCTATGTTGGCAAGCCTTGATGCCATGTGATGGAGAAGATCCAAAATGATCATGGCACAAGCCTTAAGGCTGCACATAAACCCTATGTATTGGCAAGCCACTGATGCCACGTGATGGAGAAGATCCAAAATGACAATGGCACAAGCCTTAAGGCTGCACATAAACCCTATATGTTGGCAAGCCACCGATGCCACGTGATTGAGAAGATCCAAAATGATCATGGCACAAGCCTTAAGGCTGCACATAAACCCTATATGTTGGCAAGCCACCGATGCCACGTGATTGAGAAGATCCAAAATGATCATGGCACAAGCCTTAAGCCTCCACATAAGCCTATGTGTTGGCAAGCCTCTGATGCCATGTGATGGAGAAGATCCAAAACGATCATGGCACAAGCCTTAAGGCTGTACATAAGCCCTATGTGTTGGCAAGCCACTGACGCCGTATGATGGGAGAAGATCCGAAATGATCATGGCAGAAGTCATAAGCCTGCACGTAAATCCTACGTGTTGGCAAGCCACTGATGCCATGTGATGGAAAAGATCCAAAATGAACATGGCACAAACCTTTTAGTTTGCACATAAACCCTGTGTCTTGGCAAGCCATTGATACCATGTGATAGAGAAGATCCAAAATGAACATGGCATAATCGTGCACATGAACCCATGTGTTGGCAAAGTCTTGAAGTCCTACCTAGCATATGCATTCTGTGTGCATTTGTGTGCTTTCTAATATTTCTTTGCATCATTCTTCATCAAAACAGCTGTTGTTATATCGTAGTAAAATGATCTCTCCGTTTGCGGTGTCGTAAACAAACATAGCACGTTCAGCTTTGAACTGTAAAGGTCTGCAATGGTTTGAAATGATGGGTTTTGAACACAAAACCTCCCAGTCATTAGTCCATCACTCTAACCACTTGGCCAAGCTGATCGGTTAAAGCGAATGGTTAATGACCTCTGGGAGCTCTCCGCAAAAGCCAGCAAACAGAAAAAAGAACACAGAATAACAACGATGAATTTCATTTTGGGGAGACAAAATTTGAGTTTTAGTGACATTTCACTTTTAAACGATAACGTCTCTGCGATCAGAATTCCATATACATTGATGCCACTGATGACATGTCTTGGAGAAGAGTCAAAATGATCATTGCATAAGCTTTAGACTTGCGCAAAAGGAAACAAGATCATATCAAATTGATAAGATCAGGAAAACTTTATATTCAACAACAAATCGTCGCGCTAAATGCCGAATCCAAGCGATATGTTTCTAATGTGTGTGTGTTCGTTCGTTCTTTGATTTAACGTCTTTTCGCTATAAGTGATATTATACGGGGGATGGGGGGGGGGGGGGGGGGGAAAAAAAAAATGAATAAATAAAATAAAATGTAGAACGATAGTTGGACGGGTTGGATTGGGGCAGAGTAAAAAGACATAAGTAGGTGGGGAGAACAGAACAATGGAACGAAAACTTATCACTAACAATTAACTTCAACAATGTGAAGGGAAATTGTAACACTAAAACACAAACCGCATAAAGTTAAAGTAGTGTGTGTGTGTGTGTGTTGTGTGTGTGTGTGTGTGTGTGTGTGTGTGTGTGTGTGTGTGTGTGTGTGTGTGTGTGTGTGTGTGTGTAGTGTGTGTGTGTGTGTGTGTATGTGTGTGTGTTGTGTGTTGTGTGTGTGTGTGTGTGTGTGTGTGTGTGTGTGTGTGTGTGTGTGTGTGTGTGTTGTGTGTGTGTGTGTGTGTGTGTGTGTGTGTTTTAATTGCGACGAATGCTGAAATAAAGAGGAGCAGCGGTATGTAACCCAGCGCAATCTTCCTAGTAATATCGTAGTACGGTGTCCAAAAGTCGTCTGTATCCATGTGTCTCAAGTCAAACCATGTTTATTGAGTTGCTTTTTTATTACTGGTCTTTTAAGCTTACATATGAATTACGTTTGGCAGCCTTTTCTTGGGTTTTCCGTTGGAAATACGGAAGCATTACAGGTATAAAGTGTAGAAAGCCTTTTTTTTTCTTTTTTAGTTTTGTTCAAGCTCAATCAGTCTGCCAGATAATTAATGGCTGGCAGATTTGAATGGAGCGCATATGGAATTGTCCTAGCAAGAAGAATCATTTTCAAACGAATTTCAAACTCTATGCTTTAAATTCCATTTATGTTGACTATGAAAGCATCACCTGTCACCAACACAGCTCCATCGATTCTGATGGTAGCTACTACGAGTACAAAGATGTCACAACAACACGTCTGTGGTTAATCCCGTCTTGACTCTTCTGGACTACTTCAGTCTTGAAACCGCTGAAGTAGGTGATGTTGTTCACGGTGGAGGTGGGTGGCTTCCTTGAATTTTTTTTCCCCTCAAAGATCACGACGTCACATACCTTCAGTCACATTAAACCAGGGAAAAAAAGAAAAAGAAGAAAAAGAAGAAGAAGAAGAAGAAGATGATGATGATGATGATGATGATGACGATGATGATGAAAAAACAAAGAATAAGAACAAGAACAAGAACAAGATTTTACATTTTGCAATGTGCACGCTGTAAAACTTACAACTATCGCTTTCCCTTAATCCTTTCTACACTAACGTCCTCGAATGGGATTGTTCTGTGTACAATCGTTTTGTACTCACATTCACAATTGAGAGTACAAAAGATTATGAATTTTTGGTGTATCTGACAACAATCTTTACACTGACTGCTTCAGTTAGAATAGCTTTATACAGCTTCATGGGCCCGAGAATAGCTTTATACAGCTTCATGGGCCCTAGAATAGCTTTATACAGCTTTATGGGCCAGTCGAATGTAACCAATCAGGTCTGGTTTAATCTGAATGAAGGCGCGTGACGTGGTAATTTTTGACACAATTGGGTAAGAAAAAGCCACAAGGCTGTATTTCAGAGCTGAAAACTAGCGTAATGTTTACCTGTCTCCAGAAAGGTATAAATTTCAGTAACGAAGTTCTACACTTGCCAAAAGTTAGTGCATCGTGTTAGTTCATCATCATCAGGTGCCCTGCCGCGTGGCGTTGGCGATCATGGACTTCCATCTGTCCTATCTCTCGTTGCCCTAGCATCTCCCACCTCCTCGTCCCCAGCACTTGCAAGTCGTCCAGCATTTTTCCTGGTCGGTGTTAGTTACCTCTAAAACCCACAAAAATGGCCATTGTTCTGTGGTGAACAACAGTCTGTGGGACATGGACATGTGTCTATAATGTGTGAGTGAAACAGCGGTGTTTCCTCTCAGTCAGCTAAATAATGCTGCTTACTATGTGCGTTGTAAACAGGTATCTCAGTCACTGTTGAACTTTCACCCTTTTGCCCCATTTTACCACAACACATGACCTTGATGAACTCTTCCCTGAACCTGCTCCCAGTCAGACAGTACAAGTAGAAATTGACAGCACTGTTGCAGGAAGCCAGCAGATAACTCACAGTATAAAACAAGTGAGCTTTGGCGTACTCATAGCCTGTCA
This sequence comes from Monoplex corrugatus, assembly GCA_030674185.1. Classification (NCBI taxonomy): domain Eukaryota; kingdom Metazoa; phylum Mollusca; class Gastropoda; order Littorinimorpha; family Ranellidae; genus Monoplex; species Monoplex corrugatus. Next base: position 34,187,506 of record JAPXFY010000027.1, on the reverse strand, counting down.
CCTCCTTATATTCTCGAGCGAAATAAGAAAGAATGTAATTGACGGACACTGGCAAGGTCAACACAATAAAGGTCATGGTCACTACCACCACTGTCAAGGTCACAGAGTTGGCTGCTTTTTCCCTTGCTAACACCTGTTGAAAATTCCCTTTGCTTAGTTTATTACGAGCATCTCTGAGAGACGAAGACAGTTTCCAAATCAAAATGCTGTTGGCAAACAGTAGACACACGAATGGCAGAAGAGAATATATAGTTAGTTCTATATACGTGAAGATGTTGAAAACAAAGTGAACATAACCTTGTGATTCCATCAAACACTGATACGTTTTACCATCGTCGTAAGAAACCAAATCAAACCCATATAGATAGTGAGAGTACAGAGCGCCAATGAAAACAGCAGTTGCTACAACAAGGAGAAGTACAGTACGTCGTGTACACATTAAGTTAACACGATGTGGCCACACAACAGACATAGCTCTGTGCAGTGTCATACAGACCAAGAACCAACAGCCCACAGTCCCTGACCCTGTACAGACCCAGATAGCCACCTTACAAAACACTCTGTCCACATCGTACAGTCTGTAACCAAACGTCACGTTCACCCATTCGATGAAGGAAAAGGAATACAACACTAACAAGTCCACGATAGCTATGGCAGTAAAATAGATGTTGACGGTGGACTCTGCTGACGTCATTCGTGTCATGATGACGATGGTGGTGACGTTACCGAAGGTGCCCAGAAGGATGATGATGGGACAACAAACATACCACAGGGTGTTGGTGATGTTGTACATGGGGATGGAGTCTAATGGGACGTCATCACTGTCCCCTTTATCCCTTGCTGACGTAGAGTTGATAGTTAGATCAGGCAATACAGTGGTCATTGTTCAATGAGACCTGAACGATTGACGGTTTCAGTTCTAGTTTCACTTTGAGTTTATCAATATAACGTCTCTGCACTCACAAAAAATCCATATGCCCTGGATTTGTCAAATCACTACGTAGAAAATGATAACAAATTAGTTTGTGTATATGTGAATTATGTGCATATGAATAAGTGCAAATGTGTGTGTGTATGTGTGTGTTTATGTGTATGTGTGTGTGTGTGTGTGTGTGTGTGTGTGTGTGTGTGTGTGTGTGTGTGTGTGTGTGTGTGTGTGTGAGGGAGAGTGTGTGTGCGTGTGTGCATGTGTGTGTGTGTGTGAGAGAGAGAGATAGAGAAGAGAGAGAGCATAGATGTGGGGTTATGTTAACAAGAAGCATTCAAAGTGTTCTGGATGAGACCCAGAGCATTAGTGCCTCACCACTGGCCATAGAATCACCTCCCTGCTGTCGACAACACACTGTAACCATTTTTCCATTTAATTATGTATATCAATGTTTTTGTTGTGTATCCATTTTTGCTGCTGTGTTCATATGTCATTGTAACATTGATATCATGAAAACAATTTTGGTGTGAAAATTCATAAGCACTGACACGCCATTCGTCCATATATGGAGAAGATCCAAATGATCAGCACAAGCCTTAAACCTGCACATAACCTGTGTGTTGGCAACCACTGATGCCATGTGAGGAAAGATCCAAAATGATCATGGCACAAGCCTTAAACCTGCACATAAACCCTGTGTGTTGGCAAGCCACTGATGCCATGTGATGGAGAAGATCCAAAATGATCATGGCACAAGCCTTAAACCTGCACATAAACCCTGTGTGTTGGCAAACCACTGATGCCATGTGATGGAGAAGATCCAAAATGATCATGGCACAAGCCTTAAACCTGCACATAAACTCTGTGTGTTGGCAAACCACTGATGCCATGTGACGGACAAGATAAAAAAAATCATACTTGTGCGCATAAATCCTGTGTGTTGGCAAGCCACTGATGCCATGTAATGGAAGAGATTCATAACGATCATGGCACAAACCTATAAGTCTGCACATAAACCCTGTGTGTTGGCAAGCCACTGATGCCATGTAAGATTCATAACGATCATGGCACAAGCCGTAAGTCTGCACATAAACCATAAACCCTGTGTGTTCGCAAGCCACTGATGCCATATGATGGAGAAGATCAATAACGATCATGGCACAAGCCGTAAGTTTACACACAAACCCTGTGTGTTGGCAAGGTCTGGAAGTCCTACCTGGCGTATGGGCTAGATGTCTTATCTTTGTATCAGTCTACCATGGAGCAATTTTGGCTACATTTTAAGAATATACACACCCTTAATTTCCTTTTTTACAAAAATGTGTTATATTTTTTTAGATCATCGCACTCAGGGAGGTTGCCTTTGTGCTCACCTTTTGTTTTTTGTTTTTGTTTTGTTTTTGTCCATCTTCTACGCCATCTTAATGGCCGCAAAAGTTGATGTTTTTTTTTACAATGCGATGATGGTGATGTCGATGAGGATGATAATCATGATGCTATGGAGTTCAATCTAGGATTGAGACTGCGTGACAGGGCTGTACTCTATGCTTACTATCATAATATATCCTGGCGTCAACCAGGCCCGAGAGATACAGACACGTGCGGTGCTGGTCAGAAGATTTGAGCAATACCCTCAATGATGCATCCGTGAAGTGGGTGAGACTCGACTGTGTGGTTCCAGTCTTCCCAATGAGCCCATAGCACGCCTAACTCTGGGTAGGAGCAGGTTAAAGCCGAAAAATCCCACAATGATATATTTTTGAAGGGACTGATGGGGATTCGAACCCACCACCTTCCAGTCGGTAGTCCGTTGCGTTAACCACTACACCACAGCGACTGGTATAAATCTTTGTTGTATAACGCTGTTCCCCAAACTCACTGAACTCACAGCACATTATACACATAAAGACTGTGTAATGGAGGTGATGTTTGGAGCTCGTTCAGTGAGGAATCATAGCATTTGGACAATTCCATATGTGCTCCACCCAAGCCTGCCATCAAGTATCTAGCAGACTCCTAGTGCCTGCTCAAAAGACTATAAGCTGGCTAGATCTTAACATGGGGGAGGGAGGAGGAAAGGACCAATGAACCAGTCAGCTGTCACCACCAGAATGATGGAAACATTCAGACGGGCAGCCCACAGGTCAGTTTTTAATGTGCGTGTTAGGATTGAACTCTAGATATCAGATTTTCTTTTTTTTGGGGGGGGGGGGGGAGGGAGCATGGACCACTAGGCACACTAATCCATTCCACTATGTTGGTGTACAGTCTGTATCTTTGGTGGGCGTGCATGCTAGGTGTTTTCATGTTTACATAAACCGGCCACTGATACGACTTACAGGATCTTTAACGTGTATATTCCATATTCTGTATGAAGGAATTTAGGCACTGGCAGGTCTGCACACATGTTACCCTGAGAGATAGGAAAAATGTCCTCCTATGACCCTACAGGTCAAACCCAGGACCATTTAATTGGAAATGTGATGTTTATCCGCTAAACTACAGTGTCAAAGTATATGCATTCAACGTATTCAAGCAAAAAGATGTAGGGGCAGCCTCGAATGCCAGAGTGAAAATTAACATTAACAATGTTATATCAAGCAAAACAAGGTTGAGAGGAGGAAAAAAAAAACAATCTTTAAAATGTGGTCACTCTACAACACAGCCACCAAAGCCTTTTCTTAACAGTAAGATTTTTTTTAATTGATTTTCTGATCTATTCATTTTCGTCATTTATTTATTTATTTGTTTGTTTGTTTGTTTGTTTATGTATGTATTTATTTATTTATCTATCTACTTATTTACTCTTTTATTTACTGATTCATTCATTCATTCATCATTCATTCATTCATTCATATTTATTTATGTTGTCATTTGTTTCTATGTTCATTTATCTGTGCATGTACTTATTTCATTTTATTTTGCATTTTGTGGAATATTAAATAGACAAAATATACCAAACGAAAAACAGATTTCACGGCAGTATCAACAATATGTTCATTGTTATCACACGTTGATGTTTGTCACATATTTATGTGCAATACATTTGTGGCAGGGAAGTGTTAGCAGTAGTGACAGAACTGCTTTGGTAGAAAACATATCAAAGATTGAAAATGTATGTGACAGTTTCAAATGAGCTACGTGTGTATCAGTAAGGAAGTCAACCATTGATATTTCAGCATTCTAATGTCTGCCAGTGTTTTGTACGAAAATCAGTTATTTTTTTCAATTTGTTATATGTCATGTGTTTTGATGTTGTGTGTTTCCCTGTCAAAACTATTCAAATACTTGTTAAAGCAAATTGATATGTGGTGTACTCTCTTTATGTTTGCATTTGTAGAGAATTTTGTCATGGAACAGAGTCATATCTAAAACGTTAAATAATTTGAAATCAGTGTATATCCAAACAGTATAATCGTTTTTGGTAATGTTTAAAGAGGTAAGATTGGAGTAAACATTATTTAGGACTATTAAAAGCTGTTTCCGACCAGTTTGTACCACTGTCCATTCTCAAAACGTGTCAAAAGCTATCATTTTCGCTCTTTTTAAACGGAACCTACATTGTAAGTTTTTAGATCGTTGTGGTTAGGCAGTTTACTTCATGCTCATATCTTTGTTTCCATTATCTACCCGTTATCTTAAAGAGCGGCGGGGCATATGGTGACGATGATGATGATATCTTAATGACCCTGAAGCTGTGAAAGTTTTTATAATGCTGTGATAATGATGACGATAAGGATGATAATCATGACGCCATGGAGTTCCATCTTTGATTGAAACTGCATGGCAGGGTTGTACTCCACACTTACTATCATAATAAACCCTGATGTCAACCAGACCCGAGAGATACAGACATTTGCGGTATTGGTTAGAAGATTTGAGCAACAAACTTCAATGACACGTCCATGATGTGGATGAGACTCCACTGTGTGGCCTCAGCCTTCCCAATGAGCCCATAGCACGCTCAGCTCCGAGCAGGAGCGAATTTGGACCGAAAAATCCTACACTCATCTTGAAACGATTGGTGGGCATTCGAACCAACAACCTTCCAGTCGGTAGTCTGTTGCACTAACTATTACACCACAGTGACTGTTCCACCTGCTAAGAATGATTAGTACGAACACAGAGCGAATAAGACCTGTCTCTATAGATGCTATGGATTACTACTTTGACAAGTGGTAGATTTATGTGATTTATATCCCTGAAATTATCGAAGATATTGGACTTTGGAGACAGAGTGGCGTTGTGGAAAACTTCAAACCCTACCCGCATTCCTCCATTATTCCTAGACACACATCCATACCCAGGATCAAACTCGCAGGCATCCGTATGCATACACACGTATGCACAGGCCAAGACACACTGGTTTTGAGTTTTTATCATTACTTGAATGTGGTACTACAGCACAATGCATTTATAACTTCAAACAAATACATAAAACAAACAAAGAAACAAAGCAACAAAGAAAAAAACGAACAATAAATGAATAAACACATGAATGGATGAATAAATTAGAAATGAATAAATAAAGAAACGAACGAATAAATAGACAAATGAATAAACAAACAAACAAACTAATAAACAAATAAACAACAACAACAACAAAAACCAGCAAATCAATCAATCAATCAATCAATTAATCAATCAATCAATAAATCATTCAGTAAATAAGTTAAGTAAGTAAGTTAAGTAAGTAAGTAAGTAAGTCAAGTAAGTAAATGAATAAACAAATCGATAAATAAAAAGCAGACAAACAGATCAATAGATAGAAAATTGTGAAACAAAGAATTACATACATGAATGGGTAAATCAATAAAGATATGCAACAAAAAGACCATACACATGTTTTTTTCAGGAAGAGAAAGGAGAGCTGTTTCCACATCAATACATTGTTGCATTGAAAATACATCTCGGACACACACACAATGCAGATAAACATACTCCGTCGAAAAGAACTACATGTTATGACATGAAGTTAACAATAGGCATTGATGGCACAAGTCCAAATAAACAATATAAACGAAGAAGAAGGAATGCTCTACCTGATAAACAATCCTTCACACACACGCGCGCCGCGCGCGCACACACACACACACACACGCACGCACCACCACACGCACAAACACACACACACACACATACACACACACACACACTCGCACGCGCGCGCGCGCGTACGCGTGAAGACAAAAATAGTCACAGAAACGTGAAAGAAAACACACAAACATACAAACATAAAAACACTTACACTCACATGAAAGCGAACACAAAGAGAAAAACACGCACACACACATACGCGGGCACACAGACCCACATGCGCACGAACACACACACACAATACACACACACACACACACGCACATGCACGCACGCACACTCGCGCTCACACACACACACACACACACACACACACACACACACACACACACACACACACACACACACACACACACAAACACACAAACACACACAAACTCATACATACACTCCTTTTTAAAAACCATTTTGATAACTTGGTTGTCCCAAAGTATTGTTGTATATAAATATCTCCAGCCTCCCCGCCAAAAAATAAGATAAAATAAAGTAAAATAAAATAAAATAAAATAAAATAAAATAAAATAAAATAAATAAAATAATAAAATAAAATAAAATAAAATAAAATAAAACAAAATGAAATAAATAAAATAAAGTAAAATAAAAGAAAAGAAAAGAAAAGAAAATAAACAAAATAAAACAAAATAAATAAAATAAAATGAAATCAAAAGAAGATGAAATAAAATAAATTAAGATAAAATAAAACTTGGATAGAAAAAATGATATGCACATGTCACTGGTATCGACTTCCACAAGTTATTGTGTGCAGATTTTACCACTCACCAAAAACTTACTAATCGAAGATACTAGAATTGATAGTTGTGTGTACCAGTGTGTGTGTGTGTGTGTGTTTTGTATAGGTGTGTGTGTATGTGTGTGTTTGTTTTCATGTGTGTGTTTGCTGACTTGTGTGTGTGTGTGTGTGTTGTGTGTGTGTGTTGTGGTGTTGTATGCCCGTGTTTTTCTCTGTGCGTGTTTTCACTTTCATGTGCGTGTATTTGTTTTCATGTTTGTATGTTTGTGTGTATTCTTTCTTGTTTCTGTGTGTACTTTTGACTTCACGCATGCGTGCGCGCTCGCGTGTGTGTATGTGTGTGTGCGTGCGTGCGTGTGTGTGTGTGTGTGTGTGTGCGCGCGCGCGCGCGTCTCTGTATGTGTGTGTGTGTGTGTGTGGCGCGCGCGCGCGTATGTGTGTGGATATAATGATAATAATAATTACAGTATTTATATAGCGCAAAATCTTGATACAAATCAAATCTAAGCACTGAACATACACAAACGCACGCATGCACACACACGCACATATACACATGGCTATAAATGGGGAAAAAGAAGAAAAGCAATTGAAAATTATATATAAGTGTACTCAAAGTAGAAAAAAAATTTATTATATACAAAATACATATAACAATGTGATTCCACATCGAATGGAGACAAGCTGCAGTGGGGGTTGAGTGAGGTTAGGATTTTATGTAGAGGAGAAAAGGTGAGTTTTGAGAGCGGACTTGAAGGAGACAAAAGTAGGTTGCTGACGGACTGAGACAGGAAGTTTGTTCCAGGAGAGTGGACCAGAAACAGAGAAGGCTCGTGGACCATAGGGATTGAGCTTAGTGCGTGGAAAGCGAAAAGTGAGAGGATTAGAGGCAGAACGGAGGGTACTTGAGGAAACATAGATCTCAAGTAGGCTTGACAGGTAATCGGGTGCTGCGTTACTGAGGCTTTTGTAGCAGATGGTGTCTAGTTTGTACTGTATGTGCTTTGATGCAGGGAGCCAGTGAAGTTGTGCCAGGAGAGGTGAGATGTGGTCAGCTTTTTTCTTTTTGAGTACAAGGCGTGCAGCATTCTTTTGAATGCGTTGTAGGATGTGAATGGTGGAGACGGGAAGACCAGACAAGGAGTGAATTGCAATAGTCAATGCGAGGCATTATGAAGGAGAGAACGAGTTTTGAGAACGAGATATGTGTGTGTGTGGTGTGTGTGTGTGTGTGTGTGTGTGTGTGTGTGTGTGTGTGTGTGTGTGTGTGTGTGTGTGTGTGTGTGTGTGTGTGTGTGTGTGTGTGTTAGAGATGTATAGGATGACAACTGGAGCCAAGGATGACACGCCTAGCGGGTTGAGTATACCCTATCTCAGCATCCTGTATGTGTGTGTGTGCGCATGCGCATTGCTTGCTCTTTTCCGGTAAAGTGCAGTGAACATGCTTTTGACATGGGCTGTATGTGCTTTATAAAAGAAATTATTATTTGTATTATTATTATTATCATTATTATTATTACTATTATCATTATCATTATTCTTGCTGTTGTTGTTGTCAATATCATCATCATCATCATCATCATCATCATCATTATTATTATTATTATTATCATTATTATTATTATTATTATCATTATTATTTTACTGTTAGTGTTACTATTTTTATTATTACTATTATTACTGTTATTATTGTTACTACTACTGTTGTTGTTATTATTATTTTTGTTGTTGTTATCACTACTATCATTATATTATTATTATTATTATCGTTATTATTATTGTTATTTGTGTTGTTGTTATTATTATCATTGTTGTTGTTGTTGTTGCTATCTTTATAATCTGTAGGAGAAGGCTACACTGACTGGTCAGTTTAATCATTTACCAGATTCATGACTAGCACCCTAAGCAGTCCTATGAAGAGCCCAAAGCCAAACGGTGCCAGGGAAGGCCAGAGACGACCTAGAAATGGACAATCGAAAGTGATGTGATGCTGGTCTACAGGGAATGGAGAGACTCTGCCTCTGGCCATGGACAGGAAGAAATGATCGTCCATGTTACCTTATGTGTCTTACGACGTGGGAACACCAAAAGTTTTTGTGTAGTATGAATGTGTATACGTTGTGTATGTATGTGTGCGGGAATGTGGGTATAAGCATGTTTTTACTGTTGTTTGTTATTTTCATTTCTTAGTGGTGTATGTATGTACATACTCCTTTATTTTACATTTATTTATTTACTTATATACATATATACTTACTTAGTCAAGTACTTGCTTGCTTACTGACTTACTGACTGACTGACTGACTGACTGACTGACTTATCTACTTACTTACTTACTTTCTCACTTCCTTTCTTACTTACTTACTTATTCATCACTTACTTACATATCTATTTCCTCTCTCCTTTCCTCGGAAGTGGACGACAAACTGGCGGGACTATGATTTAAAAAATATTGTCTTCATTTAGTTGATAGACAGCTGAGGCTTTGTCCATTGACTGGGTGAGGTGGAGGAGGGGGGTTCTGTCATGTGAGACGAGTTTATACAGAATGGCTAGTAGTATTGTGATTCAGACCTTTAATTATTTGTCTATTTACATTACATATATGTTCCTGTTTTTGTTTTGTTTTTTGGAAGATTAGATACACAGATACACATGTCACTTACATGAACCAAGATTATTCCAATGATAGGCTGACACAATACTAATATAAAACATAGACTAGGTACAACATAGTCTAGGTAGGGCCTCAGGACCTGGCCAGCTCATAGGTTTGTGTGCAGGCTTGTGTGCACTTCTTTTTTTTTCCTGTTGAAGTTTTGTATGTTTTGAAGCGGCTATAGCCCTGATATGACTCTACGCAGTCGGCTGGGCTTTAAGCAACAATAACAATAACAATGAAAAAAAAAACCCAAGGCAATCAGTCAACCACCAAACAACAGATCCATCATTCAAACCACCAGCGAGCCAGTTTACCAACCAGCCAAACAAACAAACTGGCCATCTCATCAACCAACCAATCAACCGGCCAACTAACCAGCCAAATAAATTGATAAATCAAGAAAGCAACCAACAAGAATTCAACCAACCAACTAGCCAACTAGCCAACTAGCCAAACCAATTAGCCAACCAACAAAAAAACCAAAGCAATCAAGCAACCAGCCAACCATCCAAACAACCAACCAACCAACTGACCAACCGACCAACCAACCAAACAACAAACCGACCGACCGACCAACCAACCAACCAACCAGCCAACCAACCAACCAGCCAACCGACCAACCAACCAACCAATCAACCAGCTACACAAACAAATACCCAAATCAACAAACAAACAGACAAACAAATAAACCAGAATACACCCAACACAGTTCTCTATACTGCACCATTGATTATCTGTCAGATGTCACCATACTTAAACATTTTTTTCACAGTGCATATGCCAAGCTTTTTTAAAAACATTCCCTAAAAATCGTTCTTTTTAACTGAATTCTCGAATCCTCTTCTGTCATGTTCATTCCTTTTTATATTCACTTGATGCAGTCTGTTGAGGACAGCGTCAAAGCTCTGGCATTATTTTCTATGGATTTCTTCACACATACAATCAACCAAACGAACGAACACAATGTATTTCCTTGTTTTATAGTCTAGTAACTCTGGTATGACGGAAGGATGGTAAATAGGTAGGTAGGTAGGCAGGTGGGTGGGTAGGTAGGTAGATAGATAGGTAAGATAGATAGATAGATAGATAGATAGATAGATAGATAGATAGATAGAAAGACAGATAGATAGATGAAAGAGAGAGAGAGAGAGGACAATAGGAAAGCAGACAGACAGGCGGACGGACAGACGGACAGACAGACAGACAGACAGATAGATGATGGATAGATACATGTAGATAGATAGACAGACAGATAGGTAGATAGATAGATGGATAGATAGATAGATAGATTAGATTAGATAGATAGATAGATAGATAGATGGATGGATGGATACATACATGTACATACATACATACATATATGCATACATACATACATATACATACATACATACATACATACATACATACATACATAACATACATACATATATACATACATACATCATGATGATGGAATCTCCCATACACACATACATACATACATACATACATACATACATACATACATACATACATACATACATACATACATACATACATACATACATACATACATCATACATACATACATACATACATACATCATGATGATGAAGTCTCCCCTTGATTCTATGGGTCTTCATGTGAGCTATGAGAACTGACCTGGAGGTACATATTTTTCCCCAGACATTGCATGGGAAAGAGTCCTGCCGCCTTAGATTCTGCTTTTGGTAGTCCCTCTTTGTTTTTTGTTTGTTTGTTTGTTTTTTTGTGTGTGTTTTTTTGTTTTTGTTTTTGTTTTTTTCAATTTCAGTTTCTCAAGATGACGTCTCTGCGCTTGGAATGAATTCCACATGCACTAGCGTCACAGGTGCCATGTGATGGAAAGATCCAGAATGATCACGACACAAGCCTTAAGCATGCACACAAATCCACGAGCTGGTCAGATCCTCAGGTCCTACCTAGATAGTTCCATAACCCTGGGGTCGTAGGGAAGTGAGGTGGCAGAGACCTCATCTTTTCCAGGGGCTATCACCACGAGAGCCGCACCCATCCCCTCTCCCTGATTCAAAGTCATATTCCATATTCACTTTTTTTTACCAAGACTTCAGAAAGGCATGAAGGCTAATTGGCCTTCAAGGGTGTGACCCGAGAAATCAATCTATCTCTTCAATGATTTATACCAAGGCAGCCGGGCAATGCCCCGCTAATCACGATCAGCAACTGCCGTGGAATGTTTAGAGTGCGTAGCCAGAAGGCATACGGGTCCGACTCGTTTTTCTTCCCCTTCCGAAGGACTAGACGCTCAGTTCGATTTTCCGGTCAAACTGGTGAGAAAAGTCGAGGCCTCTACGGGGAGTGAACCCTGGAACCTGAGTTTAGTTATTGGCAGGCGAACGTCTGACCCATTCTGCCACTCTTCTCACTCTTCTGTTGAATAACAGCTGTTCTGCAGTGTTCAAATATGACTGTAACCTGTGTGCACTATGAGCCAGCATATTCTGTTGCTGACATATGTTCCTAGTTGGTGGTGTTGATGTCACAGCTGGTGAGGTTGGCCTTCAGAGAGTCCTTGTATCGCTGTAGTGATCGTCTCTAGTCACGTTATCTTTGCTTCAGCTGTCCATACAGAAACCAGAAAAAAAAAGATTAAGAATACGTATTTAATGCAACAAGACAAGACAGGCGCAAATTTTCGGCCAACTGGCCTTTGTCAAGCGTAAAATCACAAACAAACAAACACCAGATACAAAAATTAGGAGAAAAAGACTGAAACTTCCCTGCTGCTCCGTCCCTCTTAATTTTGTATCTGGTGTTTGTTTGTTTGTGATCTTACGCTTGACAAAGGCCATTGCGAAAATTTGCGCCTGTCTTGTCTTGTGTTAAATACGCGTTCTTAGTCCTTTCTTCTTTTTTTTTTTCGTGTTTTTTCTGGTTCCTGTTTGCTTGAACGCGGGCAGTCGCACTTGTTTAGGTGTCTATACAGAATCATCTTTGGGATGTACTTGTCTTCCACGCAGAAAACGTGTCCTGTCAACGAAGCTGGCATTTGTTGAGTACAAACTAGAAAACTTGGCAAGCCACACGTTTTCAGAACTTGAAGACTGGACACTCTGTCTTCCCGTGTGATGTTGCTGATTCTGAGCCGATATTTTAGTGGAACCATTCCAGCTGTTGAATGTACCGTCTGTATGCAATTCAGGTCCCACAGCAGTACAGCAGGTGTTCACGACTAGTGTTTTGTACACAGCAACGTTTGTGGCAAATATGATGCCATGGCCTTGCCACTACCTCCTGGTCAACATTCTAAACACAGAGCTAACCTTAGAGATGCGCAGCACCACCTCAGCATCGAGAGACCCATTACTGCTTACTGTCTTGCTCAAGTACTAGACTTTGTCTTCAGTCTTGATCTCCTGGAGGTTGTTGATGGCAATCAGAGTAGTGAAACACCAAAAATCTATGATAATGCCAGTCGCCGTGGTGTAGTGGTTAACGTTACAGACTACGGACTGGAAGGTTGTGGGTTCGAATCCCTATCAGTCCTGTCAAAAATCATTGTGGGATTTTTCGACTCTAACCGGTTCCTACCCAGAGTTGGGCGTGCTATGGGCTCATTGGGAAGGCTGGGACCATACAGTCGCGTCTCATCCACTTCATTGATGCGTCATCGAGGTTGTTGCTCAAATCTTCTGACCACCACCGCAGGTGTCTGTTTTCTCTCAGGTCTGGTTGATGCCACGATATATTATGACAGTAAGCGTAGAGTACAGCCCTGTGACGCAGTTTCAATCCTAGATGGAACTCCAAAGCATCGTGATTATCATCCTCATCGACATCATCATCATCGCATTGTACCAGCTTCTGTGGCCATTAAGGTGGCTTAGAAAATGGGACCAAAAAACAATTGAGTATAAAGGTAACCTCCCTGAGTGCGATGATCCTAAAAAAATTATGATAATGTTGGCTAAAACACATCCCCTGTCTTGCTGGGGCTAATTGTGAGGTAGAAATGTTTGCAGGCTGCAGCAATTAGATCAGTGATGCACTGTATATCCTTATGCAAGTGTGCAGTCACACTACATTCATCAGCAAAGAAAGATTCCCACAGGACAGCTTTGTGCATTTGGGTCTTGAATTGGAGTTTCCATAAGTTGAGACTTTCTCCATCTGAACAGAACTTGATTACAAAGCCAATCAAAGTCACTGGATGCATCAATCAGCATTTCGTCAAAAAAGATGGGAGAAAAAAGTGACCGCTAGAACGCACCCTGTTTCACGCAGTTCTGTACCGGAAGGGGTGTGATTACCTCCCTGTTCTCTTGCAAACTGGCCAGCATGCTATTGTGGAAGGAAGTAGTCATCTAGAAAAGCTTCTGAGAACAACTAAGGTTTTACAGTTTCTCCCACAGGCCCTTCCTGTTCACAGTGTCAAATGCTGTGATCAGATCCAGAAAACATACATAAGAGCATTCAAATATAGAAACACATATTACTATGTGTACATACATACGAACATTCAAATACAGAGACACATACATGTATAACTACTTGCTTTTGTCATCACCAAATCTTTTTTGTTTGAGTACAATAACAACAGTTGTTCAGTGATTTGTTTGATTGCCTCGTTACTGTCTCTTCCTCCTAAGGAAAAATAGATTTTCAGATGATGGTACTACATATCTGTGTGCATGTGTGTCTGTGCGAATGTTTGTTGTGGTGTGGCGTGAGTGTGTGTGTTTGTGTGTTACGTGTATTTGTGTATGTGTGTGTGTTTGTGTATGTGTATGTGTGTGTAAGGTTATGTGTGTAAACATATGTGTGTGCATGTGTGCGTGCGCGCGCATGTGAATTGTGGATCGGTTTGATATACAATACAAATACACAAAAAAAATATGCGCTCGCTGGCAGGCAGGGCACACGAACAAATTAGCCAATAATCACAGTAGTTTATCATCAATAAGTACGAGCATTATGTTCTGAGATGATGATGATGATGATGATGATGATGATGATGATGATGATGATATGTTGATGATGATGATGATGATGATGATGATGATGACGACGACGACGACGACGACGATGACGACGACGACGACGATGATGATGACGACGACGATGATGATGATGATGATGATGAGATGATTATGATGGCGACGACAACGAGGACGACTACGACGATGATGATGATTGTGATGGTGATGATGCTAATAAATACTGCAGTCGGAACCATATACATACATTATATATTCACACACATACACGTGTGAGTGCGTTCACATAAACGTGTATACCCATGGCCTACACACACACACACACACACACACACACCACACACACACACACACACACACACACACACACACACACACACTCATCACATACACACATACACACACACAAACAAGCATGCACACACACACACACACGTTCACACGATCACATACAACTACATGCATGTACACACGCGCTCATATACACATACACATACACTCTCAAATTACACATAAAATGCACGAACATACACACATTCTGTCACACACATATATGCATACAAACACACACACACATACACACACGCAACACACACACACACACACACACACACACACACACACACAAACACACATACACACACATCACACCGCGCACGCACACATCAGACACACACCATCGTATACTTTCTCTTTCTTACACTCTCGTTCTTGTCTTTCTATTTTTCTCTCTCTCTCTCTCTCTCTGTTTCTGTCTGTCCTGTCTGTCTGTCTGTCTCTGTGTCTCTGTCTGTCTGTCTGTCTCTCTCTTCTCTCTCTCTAGCTCTCTGTCTCTGTCTCTCTGTCTCTTTCCCTTTCTCTCTCTTCCCGTCTCTGTCTCTGACTTTTCTCTCTCTCTCTCTCTCCATCTGTTTCCCCACTTTCCTGTCCCCACTCACTGTCTCATTTTGTCCTATCGATTTTGCTTTCTTTTTTTTTTCTTTTCTTTTTCTTTTTTTTCTTTTTATGAGTCAGTTTGTTTGTTTTGTTTTGTTTTCCCTCGTTTGTGCATTAATGTGAATGTGAGTGTGCATGTGTGTGGTTTGTTAGGGCGTATGTGTTACTTTTATTTGTGTGTGTGTGTGTGTGTGTGTGTGTGTGTGTGTGTGTGTGTGTGTGCATTTGTGTGTATGTGTGTGTGTGTGTATTTTGAGTGAGTGTGTGTATGTGTGTGTGTGTGTATGAGTCTCTGCATGTGTGAGTGTGCGAGTGCGTTTGTGTGTGTGTGCGTGTGTGTGTGTGTGTGTGTGTGTGTGTGTGTGTGTGTTTGTGTGTGTGCGTGTGTGTGTGCACGCGTGAAAGAGTGCGTTTGGTGTGTGTGTATGTGTGTAAATCGATGATCGTATATGGGTGTTCCTCGCGAGTGCGTGCGTGTGTGTGTGTGTGTGTGGTGTGTGCGTATGCATGCATGGTGCGGGGATGAAAGAGACTGTGGCATCTTCTTCAATCCCCCTCCCCTCCCCCCCCCCCCCCCCCCCCGATTTCTCTCTCCCTCTTCATACTCGCATTTCTGCAGACTTTCAGATCGTGAGCATTTGATGTCCCTTTTGGGGATGCCATAGTTCTTTCAGTAAAAACAATATCCCATCTTCTGGACATTCTGTGCCAGAAATGTCCTCTTTTGTGTCAGTATCTCTGTTTCTGTCTTTCTCCTTTGCTTTCTAACATCTCTTCCTTTTTCATTTTCTGACTTGCTGGTCCATTCACATGTATGTGTTCTTACACACTTTCTCTTTGGATTGATAATTGGGTACATGTACTGACTAAACCTTTTGGCTCTAATGAAATGTGATGTGTTTCAGTGTCCCCAGTTTTGTTTAAATTTGCATTCAGGTTTGTTTTTCTAAAACCCTGGTGATAAACTGGACAGAACGATTAACTCCAGTGGTATATCGTTAGATTATTAACGAGAATCCATTGATGTTTGTACTTAATTTTTTTCAAGCTCTTTTTCCCCATTGAGGTATTGTGTACGTTTTGAGATGGTTAAGGTCCTCATATATATATATATATATATATATATTAATCTGTGTGTGTGTGTGTGGTGTGTGTTGTGTATATAGATAGATAGATGTATATGTCTATTCAGATATGTATCTGTATATGTGCGTATATATGTATGCATAATCTATTTATCCCGCTATCTATCTATCTATCTATCTATCTATCTATCTATCTATCAACCTATCTACATATCTATGATATCTTAATAGCAATAGACTTTTTTTTTTTATACTTTAGTACATACTATAAAATCTCAAAGTATTTTTTTTAGTATTTCTTGAATCTTTTAAATCACAAGACTTTTAAAAAAAATTCTTTTCAGTTAGCTGAACAGGATCAGGCGAGGTCTTTATTTTTCAGAGATATTTCTTGCTGTTGGAATAGCAGCCCGAGCTGGTCTGCCACTGCCGCAACAGAAAAGCTTGAAGAACTCCTCCCTGAACCTTCTCCCGGTCAGACAGTATAGGTAGAAATTGACAGCGCTGTTGCCGTCAGCCAACAGATGACCGATGGTGTAAAACAAGTGAATCTTTGCATATTCATAGCCTGTCACTTGGTTATACTCTCGGGCAAAATACGAAAGGATGTAATTGACAGAAATAGGCAAGGTCAAGAGGATAAAAGTCACAGACACCACCACCACGGTCAAGGTCACGGAATTGGCGGTTTTTTCACGCTGCAACACTTGTTGGGAATTTCCATGGCTGAGTTTATCGCGGGCCTTTCGAACTGAGGAAGAAAGTTTCCAAATTAGAACACCGTTACCGGCGATAAGACACACGAAAGGTAGCAGAGAATATATGGTTAACTCTATGTAAGCAAACACATTGCCTACAAAATGGATGTACTCTGGGGATTCCATCATACATTGATACGTCTTTCCTTCATCAACAGACGCCAGATCGAAACCAAACAAATAGTGAGAGTACAGTGAACCAAAGATGACAGAAACCACTACAACAAGGAGAAGAACAGTACGTCGTGTACACATTAAGTTAACACGGTGTGGCCACACAACAGACATAGCTCTGTGCAATGTCATACAGACCAAGAACCAACAGCCCACAGTCCCTGACCCTGTACAGACCCAGATAGCCACCTTACAAAACACTCTGTCCACATCGTACAGTCTGTAACCAAACGTCACGTTCACCCATTCGATGAACGAAGCGGAGTACAACACCAACAGATCTGTGACGGCTATGGCCGCGAAGTAAATGTTGACGCTGGACTCCCCTGACGTCATTCGTGTCATGATGACGATGGTGATGACGTTACCGAAGGTGCCCAGAAGGATGATAATGGGAGAGCAGACATACCACATGGTGTTGGTGAAGTTGTACAAGGGGATGGAGTCTAAAGGAATACCATCACTGTCGCCACTGGTGTGTGTTGATGTGGCATTCGCCAGTCCACTGGGCAGAGTGGGTGTCGCCATTGTCCGGCTCACAGTTAAGTTCCGATAAAACGATGTCTGAATTTATGGTGGCTGCAGTATAAATACAAATACATAAATGGTATGTAAATACATAACAGTAAATAGATTGACTGACTGATCGATCGATCAGTTGATTGATTGATTTTTCCATCGATCAATAAATAAAAGAAATCAATCAAACCAGCAACGAGAACGACAGACAGACTGGCAGGCAGACAGACAAACAGACAGACAGAAATGAGTAAACTGGTTAATTGATTGTTTATTACCACCCAACAATACAGAATATGTCAATACAACATGCAAAGTGATTTGACAGAACGGAGCATTACAAAGGGAATAAATAGGGAGTTGCCCGTTTCTGGCTAGTAACCATCGATCTGTACATGACAAACATGATTTATGTTCCAATAGAGCGATGGTTGAAGATGGGAAAATTACACAAGAATCAGTAAACAAATGGATAGATGAATAGACAGGCTGACAGACAGACAGACAGTCAGTCAGACAGACAGACAGACAGACAGACAGATAGATAGATAGATAGATAGATAGACTGATTGATTGATTAATTGATAGACAGAATTCCAACAGAGCAATATTTCACACATACACATAACTAACTAAATAACTAACTTACTAACCAACTAACTAACTAGCTATTTGAAAATCTAACTATTTAACTAACTTTGCTTTTTTCGGTTTTCTTAACAAGGTAACTGATGACTGGGTCTGAATGGGTCATGCAGCGCATGGACAGTTCCCCTCCCAGGGCACATGATGATAATGATCACACGCACAAATACACACACACACACACACACACACACACACACACACACACACACACACACACACACACACACACACACACACACACACACACACACATCCCACACACACACACACACACTCGCACGCAGCACCCACACGCACACGGAGAGAGCGGCGACCATCTAAGAGATCTGTTCACGCTTTCGCACCTCAAGTAACATTTATTAAACAGTGTCCTGTTCACCCAGTTGTTGTATTGTTGATATCATCGTTCTTTATTACATGTACAAATACATACTTTCACTTCTGACTGCTAACTTCTAGTCACAGTTAAAGACTTACCTGTTTACCAGGTGTTGTATTGTTGATCTCATAGTTTATCCACAACTATTTACTTCTGCTTCTAACCACTGACTTAAAAGTCACAGATAAAGATTTGTTCACTGAGGTGTTGCATTGTTGATGTAATCGTTTATCCACAGATATGTACTTCCACTTCTAATTGTTGACTTCAAGTCACATTTAAAGACCTATTTGTTCACTCAGGTTCGTTCGTTCTTTAATTTAACGTCTTTTCACTATAAGTGATATTATATATGTTCACTCAGGTGTTGTGTTGTTGATATTATAGTTGTTTATCCACCAATATGTACTTCCACTTGTTATTGTTATTTTTGTTTAAAACCCAGCCGACTACGTAGAGCCATATCATGGTTATAACCGTTTCAAAACATGCACCACTCTTTAACGGGAACAATAAGGAAAAGAAAATAAACTACTCATATAAATGCATTCGCACACATAATCTAAGGACATGCCCCTGGTGTTGACCACTCTGTCCAATTTATCGCACGGGGGATTTAAGAAAAAGCATACCTGAAAGCAAATTTAAACATAACTAAGGACACTAAAACATATATTAGAACGGGCCTACACTACCTAAAATTGCTTCCGCATATCTCATTTCCTTAGAGCAAAAAAATGCACTTAATACATGTACCCTATTATCAATCCTAAGAGAAAGTAAATAAGACTTTATTGAATACATACAGGTGAATGGACCAGCAAGGCAGAAAATATTAGGAAGAAATTACAGAAAGCAAAAGAGGACAAAATAAACAGAGATGTTGTTTTTGACTTCAAGATACATTTAAAGAATTACCTATTCACCCAGGACTTCCAGTGTTGATATTATGGATGTTTATCTACCAACGTGTACTCCTACTTCTAACAACAGATCATGTTGTGGCCAATAACTATCCATGAACGGATACGTTTACTACGATAGATATATATGTATGTAGTATGGTTATGCATTGTTGCTATGTATTCGCTTGCGCATGTTTGGCCAGCTCATGAGTTTATGTGTAATCTCAAAGCTTTTGCCATGATCATTTTGGATCTTCTCCATCACATGGCATCAGAGGCTCGCCAACACATACGGTTTATGTGCAGGTTTGTGATTTTTGCCATGATCATTTTGGAACTTCTCCATCACATGGCATCAGTGGTTTGCCAACACATAGGGTTTTTGTGCAGGCTTATGACTTTTGCCATGATCATTCTGGATCTCCTCAATCACATGGCATCAGTGGTTTGCCAATACAGACTTTTTGTGCAGGCTTAATACTTGTGCCATGATCATTCTGGATCTTCTCCATCACATGGAATCAGTGGCTGCCAACACATACGATTTATGTGCAGGCCTAAAGATTTTGTCATGATCATTCTGGATCTTCTCCATC
The DNA here is from genome assembly GCA_030674185.1 of Monoplex corrugatus. Classification (NCBI taxonomy): domain Eukaryota; kingdom Metazoa; phylum Mollusca; class Gastropoda; order Littorinimorpha; family Ranellidae; genus Monoplex; species Monoplex corrugatus. Next base: position 34,167,089 of record JAPXFY010000027.1, on the reverse strand, counting down.
ACATGGAATCAGCGGCTGCCAACACATACGATTTATGTGCAGGCCTAAAGATTTTGTCATGATCATTTTGGATCTTCTACATCACATGGCCTAAGTGGCTTGCCAACACATAGGGTTTATGTGCAGGCTTAAGACTTATGCCATGATCAGTTTGGATCTTCTCCATTACATGGCATCAGTGGTTTGCCAACACATACGATTTATGTCCAAGCTTAAGGCTCGTGTTATGATCGTTTTGAATCTTCTCCATCACGTGACCTCAGCGACGTCAGTGAACATGGAATTCGTTCCGAGCGCGCAGACGTCAATTTGAGAAGCTGAAAGTAGGACTGAATTGCATATGTTTATTACTGTGAATTCTCATCAGTATTTTCATGTGTGATACTTTACCTTACTGATGGAGGCAGACAAAAATAGATCACTCATAAAGAAGATTAGGAAAAGACAGGCAACATTTATAGGCCATTTTATGAGGAAGGGGGATTTGGAGCACCTGGTCACAACGGGAAAGCTGGAGGGAAAGAGATCACCAGGTAGACCCAGGGAGAGAATGCTGGACGGACTTGCAGAGTGGCTGGGGATGAGGAGATGCTAGGGGCGACGAGAGATAGAGATGGTTGGAAGTCCATGGTCGCCAACGCCAGGGCACCTGATGATTATGATGATGATGATACTTTACTTTGCTCTACTTATAGAACTGTGTATTGTAAGGTATGCAATGCGCAGTAAGACCACATGAGTCTCAGAATATACGCTATGCAATCATGAGTTATTATTATTATTATCATTATATTTGTTATTATCATTATTACATTTGTTATTAGTAGTATTATGATTATTGTTATCATCATCATCATTGTTATTATCATTATGATTTTTATTGTTATATTATTAATATTAGTATGAGTATTATTATCGTTATCAGTAGAAGTAATAATTGTAAAAGTAGCAGTAGTAATTGTAAAAGTAGTAGTAGTAGTAGTAGCAGTCCTACTATTATTGGTATTACTATTGTTTTCATTGTCGATTATGTTATTGTCATGATAGGTATTACGTCATTAGCATTAGTGTCATCAGCATCGTCATCATTATCATTATCATCACCACCATCATCATTTGACCATCATCATCATTATCATCGTCATTATCATTATTATTGTTGTGGTGGTTATTATTATTATTATTATTATCATCATCATAATTAACAATGAGATTGTCACCACCAGTAATATTATTGTTGTTGTTTTTATTATAATTATCAAATCATTAGTATGATAATTATCATCATCATCATTAAAGCGATGTATTATTAATATTATTATTGTTGTTGTTGTTATTATTATTATTATCATTATTATTAAAGCGATGGATGCTGCTGCTGCTGCTGATGATGATGAGGTAGAGGATGAGGATGAGGATGAAGGTGTGCTGCTGCTGCTGTTGATGATGATGACGACTTTCATTATTATTAACATCATGAATATCTTTATTAATTATTATTAACATCATGACTGTCTTTATTATTACTGTTATCATCATCATTAATACCAGCACTTCATTCTTTTTTATTGCTATTACACCGACCTGTGAGATCAGACAAACCTCTACACTTTACCTACAGACAGCCGTGAACCTACCTACACCTGTCCATGGGAACACCAGTCACCTCTACACCTGTCAATGGGAACACTAGTCACCTCTACACCTGTCCATGGGAACACCAGTCACCTCTACACCTATCAATGGGAACACCAGTCAGACTCTATACCTGTCAATGGGAACACCAGTCAGACTCTATACCTGTCAATGGGAACACCAGTCACCTCTACACCTGTCAATGGGAACACCAGTCAGACTCTATACCTGTCAATGGGAACACCAGTCAGACTCTATAGCTGTCAGTGAGAACACCAGTCAGTCTCTACACCTGTCAATGGGAACACCAGACAGACTCTATACCTGTCAATGGGAACACCAGTCAGACTCTATACCTGTCAATGGGAACACCAGTCAGACTCTATATCTGTCAATGGGAACACCAGTCAGACTCTATACATGTCAATGGGAACACCAGTCAGACTCTATAGCTGTCAGTGAGAACACCAGTCAGACTCTATACCTGTCGATGGGAACACCAGTCAGACTCTATACATGTCAATGAGAACACCAGTCAGACTCTATACCTGTCAATGGGAACACCAGTCAGTCTCTATACCTGTCAATGGGAACACCAGACAGACTCTATACCTGTCAATGGGAACACCAGTCAGACTCTATACCTGTCAATGGGAACACCAGACTCTATACATGTCAATGAGAACACCAGTCAGACTCTATACCTGTCAGTGAGAACACCAGTCAGTCTCTATACCTGTCAATGGGAACACCAGACAGACTCTATACCTGTCAATGGGAACACCAGTCAGACTCTATACCTGTCAATGGGAACACCAGACTCTATACATGTCTATGGGAACACCAGTCAGACTCTATACCTGTCAGTGAGAACACCAGTCAGACTCTATACCTGTCAATGGGAACACCAGTCAGACTCTATACCTGTCAGTGAGAACACCAGTCAGTCTCTATACCTGTCAATGGGAACACCAGTCAGATTCTATACCTGTCAATGGGAACAACAGTCAGACTCTATACCTGTCAATGGGAACACCAGTCAGACTCTATAACTGTCCACGGGAACACCAGTCAGACTCTATACCTGTCCACGGGAACACCAGTCAGACTCTATACCTGTCCACGGGAACACCAGTCAGATTCTATACCTGTCAGTGAGAACACCTGTCAAACTCCATACCTGTTAATGGGAACACAAGTCTGACTCTACACCTGTCAGTGAGTGTGACGTGTGTTAACAGTAAACAGCGTGCGGATAACAGCACGGCATGATATTCGTTTAAATGATAACTGATTGCTGTTCACTGTGAAATGTATATATACTGTAGTCAGTTGAGAATCAGACAGCGAGGAGTAAAGACGTAGAAGCATTGCCCTGTCTTCCGAGTTGGCTGCAGAAAGAACGAAACATGGTGTCAGAATCGTGATTACGAACTCCAACAAAAATCCAGAATATTGAAGACTAAAGTTCAACCATGGAAGATGAACAAGAAGAGAGAAAAGCCAGTCGACGACATGCCAAGATTCCCTTGCCTCCTAAACTTTATGTGAATGGAGGAAACCTGCAGAGCAGCTGGAGGAAATTCAAGAGGCTTTGGGACAGCTATGAAATTGTGACAACACAGACAGAAGAAGACTCAACATACAGAACAGCAGTTTTTCTTTCTTGCATCGGGCTGGATGCTATGGACATCTATGAAGGATTGGCATTTGCTAATGAAGCTGAAAGAAATGACATTGACACTGTTCTCCAAAAATTCGAAGAATACTGTGTGGGTTCAACCAATGAAACTTACGAAGCATTCAGGTTCAACTGCAGACATCAAGCAGCAGGAGAATCTATCGAACAGTTTGTAGCAGAACTGCGGAGACTGATCAAGACCTGTAACTATGGTACACTGGAAGACAGACTGTTGAGAGATCAAATCGTACTGGGTGTACATGACGAGACTCTGCGATCAAAATTACTGGAAGTGCGACAGCTGACATTGACTGCATGTATTGATATGTGCAGAGCGCATGAATCAAATCAACATCAAACCGTCCAAATGATGAGAAAAACGCAGGACACGCAGGAAGTCAAGTTTTCAAAGAAAAGAAGACAGCAAAGCAGTATAGCAAAGGAAACAAACCAGAGTACAGAGGATATTGTGGTGGAAAGCACCCAAGAGCAAAAGAGAAATGTCCAGCATTTGGAAGAAAATGCAAAGCTTGTGGAGGAAATAATCACTTTGCTTCATGCTGCAGAACACCCAAGAAAAATCAAAAGAAAACAAGAGTTCGGCACTTCGAAGAAGAAGAGACCGACACTGAAAGCGATAATGAAATCCTCGGGATCGAAGACAAAACCAGAAAAAAGGAGAGAAACATACGAGCAAAAATGTTGATAAATGAGATGCCGGTAAGATTTCTTCTTGACACAGGTGCAACAACAAACGTGATGTCTGAGAGCCTGTACAGAGAAGTCACAGGAGATGAAAGAAAGTCTGACCTGCAAGAGACGAAGAAGAACCTGGTGATGTTCAACGGAACAGAAATGAAGCCTGTAGGGGAGATAGTGCTGCGAGTGAAAAACCCCAAGAACAGAAGGAAATACAAAGTCAACTTCGCGATCACCAAAAGGGACTGTAAGCCAGTACTGGGACTGAAAGCTGTACAGCACATGCAATTGTTGACGATCAATGAAGAGAACATTGCAACGATAGCGGCGAATCAGAAAGAGGAGGAAAATGCAAAAGATATGCTCACAAAGTACAACGATGTCTTTGAAGGAGAAGGAAAACTAGAAGGGAAATTACACCTAGAAACAGACCCCAGTATTGCTCCAGTGAAGATGCCTTGCAGAAAGTGGCCGATAGCAGTGCAAGAGAAAGTGAAGGACGAGCTGAAGAGGTTGAAAAAACTGGACGTGGTCACTAAAGTAGACACGCCAACGGAGTGGATAAGCAGTTTGGTCGTAACAACAAAGAGCAATGGGAAAGTCAGATTGTGCATCGACCCTAAGCCACTGAACAAAGCCCTCAGGAGAAACGAGTACCCCATGCCAACCATTGATGACGTACTGCCTCTCCTCAAAGATGCAAAATACTTCACATACTTGGTCACGGTCGATCATTACTCTGATTTCTTGAGATTGATCGGTTACAAACAAGAGAATCCAAAGAGGTCATCATCTGTCTGAAGAGACACTTGGCAAGACACGGAATACCAAAACGCCTGACAACAGACTGTGGAACTCAATTCACATCAAACCAGTTTGGAAAGTTCAGAAAAACCTATGGGCTTGAACACGTAACAAGCTCACCACACTACCCTCAGTCCAATGGAAAAGCAGAGAGCGCGGTGAAGGCTGCAAAGACGTGCATGAAGAAAGCAAAACACAACAATCAAGATCCCTTCCTCGCTTTACTTGAGCTGAGAAACATCCCGACAGAGACTGTAAACAGTTCGCCTGCTCAGAGACTGTTCGGCAGAAGAACACGAACACAAGTGCCGACGTCAAAGACATTACTCCTTCCTACAGTTGTACCAATCAAGAAAGAACTTGAGAAAAGGAAACTGAAGCAAGCGCACTACTACAATAGAAGCGCAGTAGAGCTGACAGAACTGAGTCCGGGACAGATTGTGAAATTCCAACCTCCAAGATCCAAAAAGTGGATCAGCGCCAAAGTAGACCAACAGGTGAACATCCGGTCATACAACATTCGCACAGAGGACGGACGTCAGTACAGAAGGAATCGTCGTCAGCTACGAGACACAACAGAAACGGAGCTTCAGCAGACAATCAACCCTCAACGACTTGTCCAGAGAAGGATGATTTCTGGAAGACATCAGGAAAGCGACACATTGGGCAAGCAACAGCAAATCATCATTCCATCAAAACAGATGCTGGAAGATAACAAGAAAACTGAAACTGGAACAGATGTCAGGACGCCAGCATCGTCTGTCCGTGAGAACTCATCTGATTAGTCACCAGTCATCAAAATGTCTGAGACAACCAGCATCAAGGAGCCAGATGAAGTTATCAAACAAACAAGGACAGGACAACCCGAACCAGTTAGTTCTCCTTACAGAACAAGATCTGGAAGACAATGCAAAAGGCCAGATTTCCTGAAATATGAATGAAACTGAAGACTCTACCACAATCAGATAAACTGAAAGCATTGCGAAATATGGACATGATGATGATGGATAGTGTAATGATCAGAGATAAAATGAGGTGAATGAATGATTGGGCCCTGTGCGTGAGAATGAGTGTTTGTTAAGTTAATGCTGTGATAAAGGTAGGAAACACATTTATTTCGTATGGACTGAAAGATAGGAAAAAATGATTGATTTTGTTTCCTTAAAGAAAGGGAGATGTGACGTGTGTTAACAGTAAACAGCGTGCGGATAACAGCACGGCATGATATTCGTTTAAATGATAACTGATTGCTGTTCACTGTGAAATGTATATATACTGTAGTCAGTTGAGAATCGGACAGCGAGGAGTAAAGACGTAGAAGCATTGCCCTGTCTTCCGAGTTGGCTGTAGAAAGAACGAAACAGTGAGAACACCAGTCAGACTCTATACCTGTCAATGGGAACACCAGTCAGATTCTATAGCTG